>JASVER010000011.1:14440159-14732115 GCA_030449065.1 Oceanodroma leucorhoa
AGGTGTGCGGGCACCTGGGAGGCGGGGACCAGCACCCGGCTGGTACCGAAAGCTGTCCTGAGAGGCATCGTAATGCTCCTTGCTCCTCGTCTGCAGGGAGTAGGAAACGCACCGTGAAATTTCGGGTTCCCCCCAAATGACGCTTGCCATCTGACAGCCCGCGGGCTCTTCCCGTCAGCATCCAGACGTGCGAGAAACCCACCAGGAGCAAGGCTTGCGCAACCAGCTCCGGCCACTCCTGCAACAAAGCGGGCACTTCCCTGCAAACGTCCCCAAATGCACCAGAAGAAAAATCTCCTTCACAGTGCGTTCCCCCTTCCCCTTCTTTCCTTTAGAATTGCGCTTCCCCAGGCAGAGCGAGGTCCCGCTCCTGCTCCCCCCGAGCCCACGAATTCAGCTCCTCCATGAAAGGTCTGAAAAGTAGAAACAGACCCTGTTTTGACGAGGATGACCTCACGTTGACAATATTTCCAGGAAAAAAAAAAAATCCACAGGCAAACACGACCAATTTTACACCCTGCCCAGCAGAGCCCCCGGGGCACCGCGGCAGTGCCGGGGCTGGGAGCAGGAGCCTTGCCCTGAGCTCGCCCCCTCGCCTGGGCTGTGCCCGGTCCGGGGGCTGGCAGGCGGCTCTGCCAGCCGCTGTCCTGCCTGTGTACCACCGGCTGTGGAAAGGACCATGCTGTTACATCCCAAGGCGGGCAGATCTTTGACCTTTTTTTCGTTTTTTCCCGAGGAGAGGCACAAGGTAGTGTTTAATAATGCATTACGCAGCAGCCACGGGCAAGAAATGAAGACTACCTTCTGCTGGCTGCTATTGCCAAAGGTAAGGCAGGTCACATGTAATTACCCAAGAGGAGATAACAAACCCTCCCAGCCCCACCACATGGCATGTGATCTTCTCTGACCACGAGTGGTCATGCTGTCGCCTTGCAGCTCGTTCAAAGGACAGGTTCTCCAGAAGCAAAAGCACACTGAGTCACTCAGTCAACACTGCCATGACAAGCAGCCCCTACTGAATCACTGCCATCTTCCTGCTGTACGCTGAGGTCTCACCAAGGTTTTCTTCCCCATCAAATCTATCACTTAGCCAGCTGGCTCTGCAGCAATCACAGTCAAGCCATGGAGCAAGTTGTCAGTGCTGTTTCCATCCTTGTAGAGAAATATCCCTGTGGATAGATGACTTTTGGGATCCTCCAAGGTCAGCACTGACCGTGCAAGGCCACTGTCCCTTGACAGTGGAAAAAAGAGGCGCCTTCCACCTTCTGCTGCAAGTAGCGTTCACCCCAGTGACAGCACGGCATGTGCATCCAAGGGGGCTCGGGACAAGCAGATGGGGTAACCCCTGCAGAGGACACACTCTCCCTTGTTGAGCTAAGACAGGGTAGCTTGCAGAGGGCTTAGGCTTTGGCCCAGCTTTTCGCCCTTCAAAGTCCGTGCAAAGGTGTAGGGGAGTGTTCCCCGACTGCAGTAATGAAGGGAACACAGCTGAAGAAGCTGTCAGGGGTCCCCGCAAGCTCACCTAGCCCTTCAGGGCTGAAGGGCCATACCCTGCAAACCACACTGGCTGCTGCAAACTGCTGTTCAAAAACAGCCCACAGAGTTGGAACGGACTGAGCAGGTGGTGCACAAGCAGTACCCAGCCACCTCCAGCTTAAAAATTATTCCCAATTGCTTCGGACACAGAACAGTAGGTTATTTACCAGCCCCCCGCCCCAGCGCACCACACGCAGCATGAGGAGAGTGCCCCGCTCACAGGCCTCTGAAGGAGGGAGGCAGCTCAAGGAAAAGCTGCAGACTGAGCACCAAGTCAGGCAATTACAGATGTTTGGACTGAATCTGTGGGTGAATCACTTCATTCATTTTAAAAAGTCCAACTAAAACACAGTTTTAGCATAAACTATTAGCAAAACTATTCTTATAGGCACTATAAGAAAACTGCAGGCTCCCTGAGACACCAAGCCCGGTGCCTTTGGCTTCTGTCCGATTTTGCCGAAGGCTGGGCGAGAGCAGATGAAGGAAGAGTTTCAGCTTCCTTTCCGCTGTTAAAGAGCAGAAACTTGACTCCGTGACTGCACGCAGTGAAAAAGCAAGAGCAGATCCCTTACTCTCAGCCTGGTCCAAAGTTACGACTCTCTTCGGAGCCGAGGAAACCTCGCAAAAATTGACTGTAAACGGTGGAGTTTTTCCTGAAAATCACAGAGGGTTTTTAAAAGTCTGTGCCTTTGGGGTTGGCCTTTAGAGACACAAAGCCCGTGAACCTGTGCTATTTCAGCCTCCCTGGGTTCTCCTGCTATCTTTAAGCTGCTGGATGGAAGCCAACTGTCCCATGCCTGATAGGAAGCTGATGCCCCATGCCTGTCCCATGCCTTCCCGGGAAAGGAGACAAAGAGATGAAGCAAAGGCAAAGGCCAGAAAGGGGAAATTCCCCAAACCGCAGAGCTTTCTTGCCCCTCACCCCAGCCTTATATGAGGCTGACCCTGTGAGAGCTGGAGGGCTGCTCCGCACACTGTGAGCAGCCAGGTGTGCTGACAACAGGCACATTGCTCGCGGCACACTGCTAGGAGAGGGAAGAAGAGTGAGTGCAGGGCCAGGGTACCCACACAGCCCCGGGGCGCGGGGCTCGGCAGTGCAAGCTGGACTCGCTCCACGGGTCCGACACCTGGGATGGGCTGGGCAGGGCTAGACCTGCAGTCTTGCTGAGCCTGATCCGGCCCAGACGTGGACAAGGTGCCGACTTTGTCCCCACAGGGCATGGGAAAGCAAGCTGGTCCCTGCTAGATGTCAATCCTGTATGACTGTCACATGGGTGTCAAAGCGAGTTGGAAATGCTTCAAGAGTCTGCACGCCCACGAGGTCCAGCCTCCGGACCCACTGGGCCTGCCTGAACCCTCTTTCTTCAGGATTCAGCTAGGTCTCTGAGCAAGGGTCTCATCCTGCAAAAGTAACCTCAGAAGCTCCCCTAATTTGAGCCCCAATGCCCAATGCTTTAGGAGTCTGAGAAGCAGGAGGAGGGACCTGGCTGGACCAGGTCCATCGCCAGCCCCAACAGCTCCTTTCTTGTGTGCTAAAAAAGACAGGACTGGCTGTATCAGCACAGTGCCGGGCTGTGCACAAGCTCCCCAGCCCCTCCATGGGGCACCCCCAGCCAAGAGTGGCCCAGGGACATCTCCTACCTGAAGATGCAGCCCCATGGAAATACAGGGCCAGGTAGCCAACACAGCAAAGCAACAGAAAGAGAAAGATATAATAGCTCTGAGCAACAAGTAGCCTTCTCGTAGCCTTTGTTCCTCTGAAAGATGCCTGAGGACTTCAGAAGCCAAGAGCCATGTAACCTCACCTTTCAGATCTAGTAAGATAGACCCTCCCAAACTGACTGCAGTGCTGCAGACTCGCACTGCTTGAAACTACGAGACCCTTCCCTGTGTAAGAGGGGTGTGCAAGGCTAAACATCTCAGTAAAAGAGACCAAGCACCAGCATTTTCAGAAACCAAATGTACACTTAGCTGGGATGGCCAGGAAGTTAAAAAAAGAAAAGCCTTTCTTGAGCAAAAAGAGGAATCCCTTCGAAGAGCTGCCTGACCCTGCTTTCACGGGGAATGTGCTCAAGCAGGGCAGGAATTCAGGAAAGCTCTGCAGCCGCACATCTGCGGGATGCCTCGGTCAGTACTATGTAGGATGTAACCTTAATGGGGTACGCGGTTCTGGGGGTGCCTCAGATACACCCTAGTGAAGGCACAAGGCCACTGAACAAACCCCTCTCTGCTTCAGCAGGGCAGGAAGGTGGACACATTCTCCATCCGTGACAGAACTGGTTCTGCCGCATTTATCACACCTTGCTGGCAAACATGACACAATCTGAGCAATACAGCGTGACTGGTAATTGGGTGTCAGTAGGTTTTCATGGGAAGGGGGAGTAAGGATCCCATTAATCTCCCATACTAAGCGGTAGCTGCCAGAGAGCTTGTCCTGCAGATGAAATTAACTCTGGCAGCTAACTCCCATCCCCATTTAACAAAACCCCAATAAGCAGCAACCTATTCTGTCTCCTAACAGCTGTGGGTATTACACGACCCTGCAGCTTTCTGCCTGTGCCAGACTGCCGAGGCACAAGCACTCGGCCGCCATGGCTCTCACTCCTGACCAAGGCTGCATTACGTGGGGGGCTCAGGGGGCCCCTCCGCCAGCCCTGCTGCACCGAGGCAGCTCCAGAGTGGTTTGAAACTGTACCACAGCAGGACTGGCTTAGCTGCACCGGGGGCTGATCTGGGGAGCACCGGGGGGAAAGGGACACGGAGGGACGCTGAAAGCTAACAATTAAATTTTGGGGCCTGCTTGGCCCATGATGTCATGGTTTCCCAGCGCCCCCCCGATTGGCTGCGGGTGAGCATCTGCTGGGAGCTGGGGATGGTTATTTGCCTGAGGTTCAGACCTTTCCCAGCGGCGCTGAATCAGGCTGGTTGTCGTGACAACCTGGATAGTGGCAGCTCCTGATAACCACGTAATGAGGTTGTCACAAAAAGGAGCCCCTCCATCAGAGAGGTTTAGGGATCATTAATGTTTCCGAGGGAGCGTGAGAGCAGAAGAGGTAAGGGGACCATCTGGCGATGCTGGAGCACGTCAACAGCCTCCCTTGGAAAGGAGCTTCGTTAGACAGGAACCACCTACCGACACGTAGCGATGGGAACCAGGCAGGCTGCCTGCCAGCAGCGAGGGGTTCCCAACTGCTCAGCTGTGGGATCTGGTATCTGCTGAGATCCAGGCAAAGACAGAGCGAGGAGGACAGATTCGGGAACTGCTGCTTGGGAACGACTCGAGTCCCTGAGCGGTGAAGGTGCCCGGGGCTCACTCAGGCACAGGGCAGTAACACAGCCTGGGACAAGTGACACGGTGAGGATGGCACACAGGCCTTCCCACCGTGCCACTGGCCTCACATGCTGCCTCTCAGAGAGTAAGTCATTGAACCACTCTGTGCCTTAGTTTACCCCATTTGCAGGTAACTTCTGCGAATGTTTAGAATACCTTCCCACCGCCACGCCATGGGGCACTGGGACGTACATGTACTGCAAACCGGGGCAGGGCAGGGACTGGCAGCAAATGCAGCTCATTCAAAGACAATTCATGCATGACTCTGCCGTCCTGAGGATCCTCTCAGCTCAGGTGCAAGAATGACAAGGCAGGACAGAGATACCTCCTTGTCATTACTGGAGACTGAGCCTGGGGGATCTTGCAAGGCATCAAACACAGTGTCTTCCCCTGGGACCTACACATGCACTGTCTTCTCGCCCCAGGAAGCCTTTTGTCCTTCACCTTGTCCTTGTGAAACATGGGTTTCACCCTGTTCTCAACAATCGCACAATATACCCACCACTGGCTGCAATAATAGTGTATTGGGGTGCTGCAGTCTGAAATCTTCATGGATGGTGATAACACCACAGCTTAGAGAAGCTCAGTTGCCAAACTACTGATCCCCAAGAGCAGGTCCCTGGAGAAGAATGCCCACATGCATGTTAAGGAACACACTTTTGAAAAAAATGATGAAGTCTGCATCTTTCCTAAGAGGAGATAGGAATTACCTCCATAAATAACTCTTTATGAATCTTACAGCAATAATTGACAGAATGTTTCTTCTATGTTATCTTCATCTGTTTTAAACATACCTACTGTAAACACTTGCTTAAGTCAGTATAAGGCTTTCTTAATAAAGTCTTCATATTAAAAGCAGCTGTACTTTTATTTTAGTGTATATTTTTACCTCAGATCATAATTTTCCTACTCAAAATTAATGCTTCAACTGTGAATTTAACTGAGATGTAATAGGAATATTAACACATGCCAATTAAATACCAATCAATTACTAAAGACTGCATTTGATAGACACATTTCTTAATTTACCACTGCTACACCTCATTAAAATGTTGTTGAATCTTCACAACTCTTGTAAACAATCAAGTGGGACATAATCCACCACCAGGAACTAGTAAAACTGAATGTAGTGCTCTCCCATTGTGGGGACTTGTGTGATATAAAATTCAAAGCTAAGACAGAGATATAGCTGATTACATATAATAGAAATACTCTCAAATTAATATTAGGCACCGGGTTCACAAATCCTGCCTCTCAGAAAGGAACAAAGGGACGGGAATGTCTGCAAGGAGATCCCCATCCTGGAATAGGGTTTTGCAAGAGGAAAACAATACGAACCGATACTGCTTAAACCTGTGCTCTGAAATACTGCCCGAGCTGTAATTAGTGATTCTTCCCCATGAGAGGCCGTACAGCCCAGCAGCATTCCTCCTCCAGTTTTGGCAGAGGGGAAACTGAGGCAAAGAGCTACTACAGCAGCTCAGTAGCAGCTGTGCACTAACCTCCCAGTAACATTGTCTTCCACAGATGTCACTCCCAGGACCTTTTTTTTTTATAAACTGCAATTTAAATCACCTTCCAACAGGAGTAGCAGGACTAACAGCTTAAATGTATCAAGCCCTACCGTAACACAGCTTGTAAACAGAATACATCACAGCTTCCTGAAGAAACAGGAACAGGATTCAGAATTTTTCAGGAGACCCCTGTGAAGTCCAATCCTGTCTGGTTTGTACTTAAACATCTCCCATCCTCCTTCATGGGGAACATCACGTTTGACCGAACACAAGCAAAGATGACCCACCGCCTGCTGGATTTTATCTGCTGAAGATGTTGAATTCAATCTGCTCTCAGGCCTGGGAAAATCAAGATTCACCCTACCTATCTAAACAGCACAGAACAGTTTCCAGTCCTTCCTGGTGTCAGAGAACAAGATTCTGAGAGGCAGCATGTTACCCCAGACCCAGGAGAGTGTGGCCAAGCTGCCGTGGCCCAGCACAAACACCCAATTTACCAATACATTACCATGCACAACCCCCTGCACAACAATGTCTCAGCAGAGATGAGATTACTTTGCATTTAGGGACAGATACACGTAACTACGCTGCTGTATGATTTAAGGGCAAAATCTGACAGTAAAACCACTACAGCAAGATGGGCAAATGCAGCCAATTTATCTCCTCCTCAAAATATAGTTGTCACTTGACATTGATTCTTCATTGGAAGACCTACATATCACTGTGCCTCAGTTCTCAACCTGTAAAATGTCTAGAGCTGAGTGAGACATATAAAAACTATTCTCCAAGCTGTTTATCTTTGTTTTAATCTGAAAAGCATTTGCCAACACACTAGATTTTTACACAAGTCATTCTCCATTTTTTTCCCCAACTACTTGTGAACAGGAATGATACCGATTCCTGTCCCTGCTGTGAGACATCAAAACAGAGAGGTTCAAGAGGTGAAATGTCACCATTATAAAGGCTACGTTCAGGCTTAGCCACAGTGTGGCAGTGTCTGGATCTGGGGTTTTAATTTACATTCACCTCGACATAATCATTAAGACTAATTACTGCAGCACTGAGCCGGAGTAAGCGTGAAGCAGCCCTGCCTGCACAGCCCTCCGCTTGCGACACCTGAGCTCAGCCCTGTGCTGAGAACACGCGTGTCAGCGGGGAGGCCTGCTGAGCTCCTACCTCAATATACGTATTTGAAGGGCAAATCATTGGTGGCACCTGACATTTGGGGTTTTTAGAGATGCTAAATATGGAGGCCAATATATAATCTGTGACTGTCCAGAGCATCTCAGCACCCCAGACCAAACCACATGAAGGTAGCATCCAAAGGGAAGGTATGTAGCTGATCTGATTTATGAAAATGAACTGATTAAAGCCAGTAAGGCTTTTAGAAAATGCAATGGCATTAACAGCTTTTACACTGAAGCCACTATTGAATTTTTTTAATGCCTGTTTCTTGGTCAGACATGCTTGCAATAAAAAGATCTTCTTCTCTGGCTCTTTCCCACTCAATGCAGTTGTGCTTCAGGAACAGAAAGGGCTTAGGCAGGGATTCAGACCTCTTTTTTGCACTCCATCACCAGAAGATTTCACATGGGGGATGATTCTGGGCTGAAGATACAGGAGACTGGAGTGCTGTTTGCTGTAGAAGAGAAGCAGTGTCGAGCAGCTGCCAGGAAAACTTTGCATCCCTCATCTCCTGCTGCCTTCAGAGTATTCTGGAGAGAGCAGGAAAGTCTGATGCCACTGAAGTCCAGGATTTCCCTACTGCTCTGAGACAGGCTCCATGGGAGCAGGGGGGGTGCCAACCTGTGAGGGGGGCAGCAATGCACTACAAAACAGGCTGGAGGTACAGACTCACATTCAGAAACAGACAACCTGAAGAGGAAAGACTCTCTATCTTGTTTTCAACCCCTTGAACTATCACCCCTCTTTTAGCATCCCAGCTGCTACGAGCGTATGATGAAGGCATCACCCAAGGGTATGAGAACAGTAAAGCAACCGGGGGCTCTGCAAGTTTGTATCTATGCAAACAATTCTTGCAGCTTGGACATCTTCCCACAGTAACCCGGTCACACAGCCTCCAAGCCTGGGTTGACTTACCTCTGGCTGGCCTATAGCACAGACAAACTCATAATTGTTTGCACCCCTTAGAGATCCTAGACGCTCAGCTACGGTATTACAGGGGAGGGTCTGAATTATTCCTTCAAAGCAGATGGGACAGCTGAGGCTGCTTTCATCTTTAGTGGTTCCTTCCCCTGTCCCCACAAATGAAAGCAGATCCTTATTTCCATGTGGCACCTCCTGCTCATTCAGCTCTCTCCTGAACATCCACTTTTCCGACAACAAAAGTTGTGAATCTGAGAATTAACCTCATACTAGATCAGTATGAACTTTGATTTCACAGCTACAGCAACTCCACTGATGCCATGGGTGAATATGAACAAAGGTGCTATGGATAGCAAACACACAGCACTACATGACGGCTTGTGAGTACTGAAGAATGCTGGGTTAACAGTATGTTGCAATGCAAAGGTACTATAACATCGGGATAACATCAGCCCAGAGGGCCTGAGGAAGAAAAAGGTCTTTATGTGGTTCCCATTCCACGAATGAAGACTTCATTGCCTGGAGAATATCCCATGACAGATTTTACTACCATGCCAGCTCAGGGCAGTGTCCTCCCAGCAGCTGGAAGACTAGAGATAAGGGCTGTCTGTGATCTCACAGCACTTCCATACCGGCCTGCTAGACTGAAGCCTTACAATTAGAAAAAGCATGATAGAGAATGTGTGTCTTGACTTAGAGAATATCCTTCCCAAGCTTACCTGGGTTGTGACCTGGAAAATGCAAGAAACTCTCTGGCTGCTGACCAGGCAAAATATTTGATACTGGGTTAAAGAATCAATGGCTCTCAGCTATAGCAGACAGGCATCAACTGCACTAGCTGAAGTGCCCCTCTTTTCTTTAGTGTGCCTAATACCAGCTACAGCAGCAGGACTGAGACTGCCTTTGCGATATAAACAATTTGCAACAGCTGAAGAAAAAGATTCCTCTGAAACCCAATTTAGTGAGACACTTCAAAAAAGATTTCAGGAACTTGTTCCAGAGGAATGACCTTTACTGTTGCGAGACTGACCACATCATGATAGTAAATGGCGAATGTGCCAGAAGCAAACTTACATGTACCAAGAGGAGCTACTAGAGCCTAAAACATAACCTTGCCTCCAACACATCCTCAGTGCAGTTACTTCTTTAGAGGAGAAGTAACTTCTTTTTCTCCTCCTCATTGCTGTCTGTGAACCCTTCCAGCACCTTCCTTCCCTTTCTCCCCTGTAACTCTGCACACTCTTGTAGCTCACTATACATCAGGACGCAGCCAGTAAAATGTGAGAGCTTATAGACTTGTTTATGCCAAGCAGTATTTCACTACTATTTGTTCCCAAACTCTTGGTTTTGTTTGGCCACAAAGAGAACTCCATAAAAAATAGTGAAGGCTGGTTGGCCAGCTCGGCATGTGTGCAGGTACAAACACCAAGGAGAAGTTTGTTCCACAGATATCTCTTTCATGCCACTGAGAAAGTTAAGGTCTGTTTTGACATAGCATAGACAGGACCAAGCATTGGTTTGAAGACAGAAGGCCACAATCCCAGAAAAAATCTCTTTATCATGAGTTCAGAGTCCAGAAGGCAGTGGAGCATGAGTTTTCTGGCAAAATAGAGGTTTTTTCTTCTAAAAATTAGGCTTTTCAGAGTACAAAACAACCCAGGTTTGACAAGTCTTATCTGAACAGTAGAAGAGTTTTGAACCCCAAGATTAAGGAAAGATATGCTCATGAGACCCTGAGTCCATAGAGAGAGGGTGAGACCTGTCTTAGATGTGGAGACCTTTTCATACCGCCTTCAGTGACTGGCTTCTTTAAAAAACTCAAAAAACCATCAATTTTAGCACGTACCCACAGGATGGGAGAACACTTAATTCATGGCAAATTTAGGAAAGTTTTGTTCTCCATCCAGTTCAGATCAAAACCAAATGTAAAAAGAAAAAATATTTCAAGAATCGTGAGCATGACCTTTTGACCAGTTTCAGTGAAGTACATAAAGCACGACAGTGCAGAAAGCACTACATTTCAGCCCTCATCTCTGGCTGTGAATGTCGGGTGTTCAGAGAATACAGTCAGGCTTATTAATCTGGTGCTTAAAGATGTCACCTAATCAAGAGCTGGGATCAGGAAAAAATCCCCAGCTGACATTCAAATGTTAAATGCAATGGACTGAATCCAATTATTATTTTTATTGGAATTGCTAATATATGGGATGGGGCTGGAGGGCCTGATTTCCAAGATAAACACGTGACATCAATGCCACTGGAGACAGGGACTGATTGAAGCTTTCGACTTGTTCTGCACTGCTGCTGTGCCAGGTCAGACTCCCCTTCCGCTCCAGGCCTGCTGTCATCCGGGCAGTCAAGAAGCTCCCGTGGGGTCAGGGCATCCCTGTCACAGCAATGGTGCCTGGGTGCTCTCACGCATCACAAAGGCTACAAACCTGCATGGTTGCCCAACTGTTCCACTAACGCCCATCTTCTATAAGATGTTTCCTTCTTTTGGTAGCCATGAAATCTGAAGCTCAGGGACTTATGGTCCCTGGTAAACCTAGCATATAAACAGAGAAACCTCTCCTTCTGTGAGCAAATTAATTTCTCTCTGTGAAGAGATCTCACAGCAGGCCTTCATCGCTTCAGGTTACATATGTGCAACCTGTAGCCAATGTACCAAGATAGCCTTCCTTGTCATGAAAGCGCCTTTGCAGTTAGCTGGTAAGTTTCCCTGCCAGTCTGAGCTGCTTCAATGCAAGGATATGTCATAAACCTTCCTCCCAAAAAATCCTTCACTGCATGAGAGGAAAATGACTGGGGTGTGTTGACAGCCTTCAACTATCTGAAATCACTTTGTGAAGTGTTACAGGGACCCAACCCAGTCAAAGACAATCAGCCTTAAAATAGAAATTAAAATTAAATATCTTTACTGTATTTTTTCATGAAAGAAAAAGCAACACGTTTCATTGGAGCACCCACTCCACCTCTGTGTCTCTCTGACACCCTCACTGACAATCACACTTAGCTTCTGCCAATGCCCCACGGAGCCCACCTGGATGGGGTCACCACACTCAGTACCCATCTCCCTGCTCTTGGCAGCTGGTAAGCAGATAATGGCTCCATACGAACAATCTTTATAACAAAAGGTACTGTCCCGTATGGAGGCCACTGGCAGAGAGGAACAGAGCCAGAGGCCAGTACTGGATTCGGTGGCATCCTGCCTGCTCTCCTGACGCCATGTATCCACGCTGGACTCCAGCCAACAGGATGGAGCCAAATGTAATAGGTGATTCCATGACATTACTCCAGTTTACACCAGTGTAAATAAGACTGGGCTCCTGCTCTCACTTTGCCCGTGCTACCAGCGTTGCTTTACTGTGTACTGCCAGTCTGAATGCCAACCCAGTCTGCCTCTGGCTTACTGCAGGACCCAGACTCTTATGCTTCAGTGCATCCTTGCAGTCGAAACAAGATGTTTGTTCATACATATTTTTAATCTTGTTGCTACCCTGGCTTCTTCTCGTTAGCTGTCTTGCACAGCCATTGGTTCCACACCAGGGAAACAGGCCAATTATCTTGCACAGCCCAAGGGAGAGCCACTGCTCAGGGAGGCAATGGGTGCTTGCCCTGGTGGGAGTAACTGCTGTCCCGTGATGAGGGGAGGAAATCCCAGAAGTTCAGAAAGTCTCAGCAAAGCAGGGGAGGAAAGGCCAGATAAATTCCTCATCGTCAGAGGAAGAGAAGCACCATCCTTCTGGCAAGTGCTGTCTTTGTTGCATCTCAGAGGGCTGCGCACAGCCCTGCAGACAGCAGGTAAGGAGCCATTTCTGGAGATAGCAGCTCCTTGGGGCAGAACTCAGGGACTGATGTGGGGCTGGGCAGCTCCAGGACACACTTACTCTTTACAGGACGATGTGACACATGGCCACAGACTGAAAGCTGGAGAGTAGAGACCTATGTTGCTGAGCAGGACAGGCTCACCCATCACCAACATTTCATCTCCCATTAACATGGACTGAAGGTCCCAAGGGACCACCTTAGCCAAGCCCAGTCACTCTAACCACACTGTCTCCTTGGAGTTGACACCTGCAGGTCAAGCTACAGTTGAGCCATCAGCAGACAGCCTCATCCCACTCTCCCTATGCACAGGGCAGACACATCAAGCCTGGGCTGCAGTATGCAACACAGAAGAAGGTGAGTAAGACACAGGCAGTATGGCTTTCAACTAAGCCAAAAGCTCTCTGTTCACTTTTCCACACAGACATTATCAGAGAGACCCAGTCCCTGCTCCTTCAATCTTGTCATCACACAAGACATGGGTTCTACCTCCCATAAGAGATCTGATCTGTCAGTTCAAGCTGTGGCACGTAGAGCCCAGCTCCTCCTCCTCACAAGGAGTTAAGTGATAGTAGTCTTAGCGACACTTACCGGTGTCTGCAGTGAGGGAAGAGAGAGGGGAGAGGAGGCTTGACTTGCCCTTTGGAGGTCCAGTCCCTTCACCGCCTGCCTTCCCTAAGCCCTGCACCAGCAAAATGGATTTTCACACTTAAACCCGCACACAGCCTTTGTGCCATCCCACTTGATTTTACGTGGCAGCCGTGCGCCTTTCAAAATGGTGGATCGTCCAGAACAGATTGACTGCGCAGCAAGGTGAATTACAGCTGTGAACAAAATGTCTGGACAATTGCTATGGCAAAAGGGACTGGCATTGCTTCATGCTACTGCTGCCAATTATCTCCTGGTTGCACAATGAATCTCTTATCACCTTCTCTCACCAGAGCTGGGCAGGAGGAGCTTTGCAGCCTTTGCTTTTGCCTCACTAATCATTGCTGGGCTGACAAGTCCCATGGACCGGGAACAGTCTGCTCTTCTGGCTCAGAAATAGAGCCCATACCTTGCCTTCACTCTGACTGCTGAAAATGTGCCCTCAGATGGCCTGCGATGCCATTTTTGTCTTCTAATGGAAGCTGAATGTCACTGCTTTCTCCATCAGGAATTAATGCTGGCAGACTGAAGCCCCAGTTCTGGCCACTCATTGCACCAGCCAGCAGCTGAACAGGTCTGTCCAAGGAGAGGGCACTGGGCAGGCACGACTGGAAGCCTAACTCCTCTCAGTCCCAGGGCGGGCAGTGCCAGTGCCTGCCGGAGCCCACTGAGCTAGAGCTGGCACAGACAGGCAGCCTCGCACACCCCAGCTCCTGTCTCCTGTCACTGCCACCCTCAGCAGTCCTTGTAGGGGTGGAAAGTCATGATGCCATCACCAGTCCCCTTGGAAGGAGACTAAGAAACTCTGTTTCATTTGCACCCAAGTGATCTGCTCAGGATCAGCTGGATGGATTCAGGAGACAGGAGGAGAAAAGTCTTATCTGTATGCTGTTTAATGGTTTAATGTCAGAAAGCACTGGGACTGAGAGCATCTCAAGCTTCACTGCCTTTGAGCTTTTTTGGTTGTGGTTCAGAAAGGCAAACCCCAAACCAAAAGAGCTCACATATAACGTAGGAATTTTCCTCCCTCTATTGTCTCCAAAAATATGAAACTAAATTCTAACACAGGTGGGCTGCAGCCCCGTAGGGCGCACAGTGCAGGGTGACATCCGCACCTGCCCTGTCCCTTGCTGTACCTCCTTTAGGGGTGCCGGCCCACAAGCAGTGCCCAATCCATAGTAACTCCACTCCATGAGCTACCCAAACCTCATGTAAATAAGACAAAGAGAGAGAGAAACAGATCAGTCTTACCCCACGTAAGGGAACCGCAGTCCCATATGCATGTTAGCGTTGCAGAATAACCCGCTGTACTTTGGACTCTACTTCCTATACTAACTGCTCTACTTTGTAATTTTCCAAGCAAAAATCATTTTGACCCTGCAGTAAACTGTCTGTCCAGAATTGCCACCGCTGAACTGGCAGGCCTGCATCACTACTACACCTCCCTCCAGTGTCCTTGTACCGACAAGGCCTGGAAAGGTGAGCTGCTCTGAACTGAAACGGGGCGGAAACGGGGCGGGGAGCAGGGGGGATGAGGATGGCCATCAAATCCAGGGGCATCCTCAGTTTTCTTTCTAACAGACAGCAATTGCTCCTCCCCACCTCCTGGGCTCACCAGCCCGAAGGCTATCTGCTTACTGCAGCACTGGCCACCTGCCTTGGAGCCATGTCTGTGAATTCAGCATGTGAATGCTGCACTATTTTGCGCTTTTTGCTACACATGCCCAAAAGAAGTGATTGTGGCCCTGCAAAACCCTGAGACAGTATTGTGTATTCATGAGTGCCATCTACAGGCACCTTCTCCCTTAATTAACCTTTACAAAGCCACTTTGTGGGGTGTGGAGCTCTCCAGACCCAGAGCACACAGGTACCACTGGCTCCTGTCCCCTCCCTAGTAGGGGAAAAAGTCTGTGCCTTCTCCAATATCCCAACCTCTCTGTTCTCATCATCTGCAGGAAATAAATCAGGTGGATTCATTCTATAATCTGCTACAAGGATTGTTCAAGTAAAATTAACATGTTTTCCTGGTAGGGAAAGGATAACAGTTAAGGAAACACTTGAGATCTCAAGAGATTCTTTGTGATGCTTCTGCTAGCTGGATAAAAAGACATCAATGCAAAAAAAAATATCCGTCCAACACATTACATATACTGGCTCCTTCCTCGAAAGACTGTCTGTCCCCCCGGAACCTCACTTTCTAAGGATTGCAGCTGCAAAGAAAACCTCAAGACTCAGATGCCCAGGTATCTTGCAGAGTGTGCTGAGAGCCAGAAAGAATGGCTCTACCATGTGTGATCTCATCCCTAATCACCACACTTGCAGTGATAGCCACTGGGGGACAAACATGGGTAATTTATCCAGTTTTCCTGGGAGAGAAAAGCAAGGGGATCCCAAACCTGCAGACTTTGTACAAAGGAATATTTCATTAAAGGGGCCCAAGTCAAAAGCATTTGCTGGACACCACTGCTTATTTTGCTCCCCCAAAACGTCAAGGAGACTTACCAGAGCCCTGTGCTATATGAGCTCTGCCCACTGAAGGAGAGCAATGCAGCACCTACCCTCATCAGGGCAATAACAACTCATGGGAGCTTTATGAAAAAAGTCTGGCAAAATTAGAGAAGCTGGCAACAGTGGGAACATGCCAACCTAACTGACAAGTAATACACAGGCTGCTGAGAGATGAAGAGCAAAGGACTGGAGTACAGAGGATGAAACACATCCAAAAGTGCAACAAAATCACACTCAGATGGATAAAGTCTCCTTGATACAAGCTCTGGAAAGAGCAGAGCCACTTCATCTCTGAGCCACACAGGCTTAGGATTTGTGTTCTCCTTCCATGGCTGTCCTTGACACGGAGCCAAACTCATCCTTTTACACTCGCAATTAGTGCCCTGTAGGGCAAGCTCTTCTTATTGCCTTGTACAGACATAGACATTAGCCTTCCCTGAGATCACAGCACCCAGTGCCCCTCTCCCTTCCCTTTCCTTCTGTCCTCTCCCTGTTCGGTCCCCCCTCCTGCTTGCTTTTTCATCTTCACACAGGAAACAATCTTATAACTGGAGCCAGAAACAGATACTCATCCTGCAAAGAGCCACCTCAAAGCAGGAGGCTTAGATCCTAAATTCTCCCAGGAAGGCATCTGAGTTATGCACACTCCTGATGATAAAAGTGACTAACCATCATTACCAGGTTGCTGTAGTGTCAGTTCTGGTGCTCACCCTAAAAAGGACAATGTCTGATGGCACAGAGTTTAGCAAAAGAGATAAAAAAACAGAATTTAAAGTCCAGATAATCCATCTTGCAGAGAGAGCTGAAATGAGCTCAGTGCCTGCAATTTAGTAATGAGATGCATCTCAATCACCATCTGTATGTACCTGTGCAGTAAAAAAAACTGAGATTAGTGGGTGCTTGAGTCTTTTTTAATTTTAAACAAAAGCATAATGAGAAGCACAACAAAGACCGGAGGCTGGAAATAAGTAAGGAGAGCATTTTTAGACCAAAGCCATGCACCACTGATATAATTTACTAGGTGAAGCAGTAGATTTTCTCTGATTTATGGTTTCTGCATCCCCACTGGATGCCTGTCTACATGACATGCTCTAACCTAAGCAGAAGTTATTGAGCTCGAAGTAGAAATCTTTGGATAAAAGTTTGCGATCTGTTTTGCATGGGAGGTCAGACAAGCTGGTTAGCTTGGTCAGCCAAAGAACAGTAGGACACAGTAGTAATAGTTTCCCATTACCTGGGATCACAGTACCATTAAGTCAGTACTTTAGGAGGTAGAATATTAATGTTGCCTACCCAAGGGTTTCTCCAGCAGTAATGAAAATTAGAGAGATGTATAGTCTGACTCATATAGACAGTATGCAGTAAACAAATAATGAAAATAAACCATTGCAATATGCAGTTTGTGAACTTCTGTACCATATGTGTTATTATTTATTAATTGTATTCCCATAGCAATATACTTCTGCAGCACCCTGTAGTATAAAGCCCCTTGCTTTCTAAGTGTTAATTAGGGCTCACAATAAATGCTGAGAAGTGAAGGAAGTGTGTTCATCTCTCTCCTACGTTTGTAAAGCCCTACAAGCAAAACCCAAAGGGACTTGCACGAGGTCACAAGTGAATCAATAGCACTGCCAGAAACGGAGCTCAAAACTACTGGCTTCCAGGTTCCTCCCACAGAGAGAGAAAGGTTGGTAACAAAATCCCAAAGAAGTGGGAATGAGCAAGAAAATCACAGTGTGCAGTCTGGCTGTGTTCACAGGTGAGTTAATTAGATTGTGGCCTAATTAAAATACAGCATCTTGCCTTTCTTCCTTGATGATGTGGGCAACAGATATAGGTTGCCCACAAGTTTAAACTGTAAGCTGGGAGACAGCTTCTAACCTTGGAGGGAGTGGAACAGCCCTACGATGGGGCCAGAAACCCAGCAATTTCAATATGGCACCTAGTATGCTCATGGAAAGCATCACTGGATATGATTGCCTGCAACAGCAGAGGGAGAGAAATGAAGACACAAAAGGCTCCTCCCAGTGCTCCCTTTCACAGTAAACCTAGTTTTAGAAGCACCAAATGCTTGCCATTTCAAATGAAGTTCCCAGCTGTTTGGCATCTCTAGAAAGCAGCTCCTGCATCTTAGCAATTATAATGAACACACGAGTCCAATATGCTTTTAATGGCTGGAGTCAAAGACTACTTCTGTCAAAAAATGCAGAAACAAGTGGCAATCACATACCTGTGCGTTACAGTGAAGCTGGGGAAACAGGGGCATTACCTGTGTTATGATATCTCTCCTCCCTTTTTGCCAGGAACACAGTAGGAATGGAAGGGAAACAACTTACAACAGGCCACGAAAATGAAACGTTAACTAAAGATTTGTCCTCCACACACAAAACCTAACAACTGGGAAAACTCTACCACAATGAAAGAGCTTTTTTTGTCTAAAGATTGTTTTTAGAGGGCAATGGTCTAGTCAGGGAAAAAGCTGGGTTTAACCTGCTTAATCTTCATCAAGTTTTAAGGGTCTGATCAGGAACTCACTGGAAAAACCCCACTGTTGTCATCACTCGCCCGTTCTGCATAGGCAGAGGTGTCACGAGCGCAGGCAGCAGGCTGTCGCCTCGGGGGAAAGGAGGTTTTCAGTTACCAAGGGAAGAGTGCAGCCCAGGTTCCTACTGAAGCCTGCAGTTCACATGAGGATGAATAGTTACAAAATGAAATACCAAAGTCTCCCATTACAGAATCAGTTCATGAGTGACCGGAGGTGAAATGCTAAAACCAATACAAGCTGGCGCGCGCAGAAGGGCTGAGCCAGAGCGTTCAGGAGGTGCCCAAGGCAGCTTCACACAGGCTGCACGTCCAAGATAATTCCCCACCAAGACAGACACCCTCCGGACGCAGACAATGCTGAAAAGCGTAAGTGTTTGGCAGATGAGAAGGGGGAAAAAAATCTGTAAACTCTGAAGGTAAAAGACACTACTCTCGCCCTTCATAACTCACTGATGTATTTTTCCCTATCTTGTCTGCCAAACATTTCGAACCAGTGTTGCATTTGCTACTAAACCATGATGCCCACACAAGGAAACTCAAGTGAGCAGTGGCCCATAAGATGGTATGGTGCTTTGAAAATGAAGTTTCCAAAAGCATTTGAGATATTGGAAGAGAAAAGGAGGGATCAGAAGCAGCAATGAATGAACACAGAGAGACAGGATTTCTCTGTACATCAGAGCTCTGAGCTTCACAATCACGTGGAAATCCCAGCTTTCCTGGTTTTAACAGGAAATAGCCCAGGAGATGATAGACTGAAGGCTCTGAGGCAATTAATTTTCCAACATGACAATGCAGTCTACAGCCAGAGCATCACGCTGCAGTCATGCTGCCTGTTACTCAGTGTGAAAAAAGATCAAAGAGCAAGAGGGAACGGATCCAGTGAGGCATGGTGCGAATCTGCAGCTGCACTGTTCTCTCCTTCTCACAGCTCACCTAGCTGAAAGCAAGGAGTCTGTTCGAGCTGCGGCTGTCTGCACCTACACAGAGAAGAAACCGATAATGCCAAGTAGCCCCTTTCCCCTGCTTGATGAACTGCACTACACACACTTGCTTAGAGCCCCTCTCACATTCAGTGGGCAGGTAGCTCTGCTGGTTTACTCCAGCACAGGAGGGTCAAATGAGCCATAACTCCAGAAAGGTCTGCTTGCAAACAAAAGCCAGGGAAGCTCATGTCTTTATGAACTTTTATCAGCTTCCAGTCACTCTTCTCTTCTGTTTTGCTGTCACCTATCACTAAAATTAAATAACATTTGGTCTTGTCACTATGTTAACCAAGAGACACTGAAAGTCAAACTCAGTCTAACCTGCTGGATACTCACTCCTGGTACACTTGACGGGAAAGCACAGCCTAAGATGGGGAGAACAGGGGACTCATCCCTTGGAAATATAAGTGCCTGATGCTCACCCGACTCATAAAAGAAACATTGCAAAGGGGTTAGAGACACAAAAGACTTATAATTGGGATGATCCTATACAGGCATATCAGAAACTGATGTTAAACAGCGTGCAAAAACTTGATTCACAGCCCCACAAAGGATCTGGGACAAGGAACATGAGCAGCACAACGTAATGCCCAGCCTTCACACACTGTCTTTACAACAGGCAGTCAATATTCCTGCGAAGTTGCCTGCTTGCGTTTCATATCCGTATTATCTTCCACACTTATTTTGGTCCTGATCTCAAAAAGGTGCTGTTCATCCCTTCTTCCCAAACGTCATCTCCCCAGTTCTGCACAGCCACGAGCTGCTCGTGTACTTCCATGCCTTGAGAAGTCASGATAAGGACGCTCCAAAACCCAAAGAAAAATAAAACAGTGCTGGATGTTTTTCAGGTCATCAAAAATACAGGGTAGCATTGTAGCATGGACGCAGAGCTTTCTGTTACTGTGCCAGCATTTTAGGAGGATTCCTGGTTTTCTTCTCTCTTCCTGATGCTTCTTTACAAATCAGGCTCTCTCCCCGCCTGGCCCTCCTGTGATAAAAGTCTCGTTGCAGCTGCAGGGAAAGGCAAGCCATTTTGCTTGCATGGCTGCCTCTGCATTTCAAGCTTATTTGTATGAGAGACTGCCACCCAGCACAATTTGCATACGTACCAAAATGCGAGACCTGCACAAAATGAAGCAGGAAAACCATTTGTCTCTCCTCTCGGAAAAGGTTAATGGCATGGATACTTTGCAAATGTTTACTATGAAGTGTTTCCTAAGCCTCTGAGCTATAGAATTTGTACATAAAAGGAGGTTCGCCCTCTTCCCCCAGTCCCACAATCCTATTTGCTTCAGATTAACACGACTGACCTCTACTTCACTAGAGCTTCATTCATCGCCCACAGAGCAGGGCCTGGTTTTACTGAATTATTTCCCTGCCATCATGAAATGCTATTCAGCTGCATTGGAGGGGACAAGGCTGCAGATGCAGGTGTTAGCTTTCTATTACATTAACCGTTCAACACCCAGACAAGATTCCTATTTAAACCTTACTCAGAACAGAAGGGTTGCAGAAAACCATGACATAAGTACAAGATAGCTGGACTTAAGACACCAGAACACTAGGCCCAAACATGTGCTAAAGAAAACGGGGGTGAACTACATCGTGGTAATTACATGCGATCATACGCACCAGGGGACAAAGCAGCCCTGCCATGAAGCACCTCATCTCAGCTCCTCCTGCAGCTCCCTCCCGCTCTGTCCTCAACTGTGTCAGTCACCCAACGTGCCCCACAGTTGCCATCTTAAGAGTGCATCAGAGGCTCTGGGATGGGTGCTTTTTGAAATGGCTTAATTTAAATTGACATACGAAGTCACCTCCAAATTAAGCCAGGCTGAAGAAAACCCCTCAGGACCTTTCTGTCACTTCTCTCTCTCTTTCTTCCCCGCACACTTTGCTTTAAAAGAGGGCTTACATGTCACTCACATCTCTGGACATCAATAGGAAACAACTCCTACCTGAAAGGTGTCTTCAGTTGCAGACTATAAGGGCAGGGAGGATATGCCCTCATTTCCCCAGTCCTCCAAGAATGACAGCCCAGACTGAAGTCCCTCCACAAGTCAGATGTCCTGTGTCAGACACAAACCCAAATTATTCTGGCACATAAACACAGATCTGTGCTGAAAGAATGGCCATTGGGCAATTAACAGAACGAGCATTAAATCTGTCTCGCTCCTTTGTTCTCCAGGCAGGCTGCAAGATTGACTGAACCCTTTTACTTGGGAAAACAAATATTAGGTCCGATCTTCAGCTGGCAGAAAGCCATATAAAATGCCATCAATTTCTCTGTTACCCTGACTGAAATTTTGACCTACAGCTTCCAGCTGCATCAAAGCTAAAGCTTTTACTTGCTACCTGCACCTCCGATACCTTCAAATGGCACAATAACTCCACTCACTATTTTTTGCAGATCAGGGGCAGATTTTCCCAGACCTCACTTTTTTTTTTATACCTTGCAATTTGGTTCTGGTTTTCCTGCCAGCTGGATACCCCTACCAGGCTTGCCCTTCTGCCTCCACACCCTGTTCTGTCTTATGCACACAGGCTGTGATGAACAGTTTTAAGTAAAAAGTCAGATGCTTTCTGGAAGTGCCACAACAGCACAGTGCAAATCCCCCGCCGCATTAGGCTCACAGTGGCCACCCTGCACAGCACCCAGGCTGCCTGGCAAATCCTGCTCCGATGTGGACTACATTGCGCCAGGTCTGGGAGCTTTTGCTGTGATTTGCAAATAATCAGATAGTTCAGACATAACTGTATTTATAATACTGTATTTAAACGTTCCGCTCACTGCTACAAAACAGCATCCTGCCTAAAGAAGCAGAGCCCTAAACTGAAAGTACAGCAGACAAGTATAAAGGACTGGTGGCAATAACTGTCCCGCTCTCACGGAGCAAGGGAAGCAGACTATGTAAATACCCTCAGCACCCAGACTGTGCCAACAAATATTCCATCCTTTAGCTCTCCAAAGTATTACATACCATTCCTTACTCTGCACAGACAAGAATTTGCTTTTGCATTCAGTGAATGGTGGATGGGGTTTTGGTTTAAAAAACAAAAACATGTATTTACTGAAAATCACATGTGACTCTTGTGATGAGCAAAGCCATTTTAAATAGTCCAGAACCTGGGGGAACCAGCCAGAACACAGAGGGTGTTGTGTGGGCCCCTTTTCAACACACACATACTCCCAAAAAGCCAGAGACTGACGAAGACTGGTAGGATAATCAGAATAAGGGAGATTCCTCTATGGGAGACCAGAGTAGCCGGCTTTTTTTAGCTTAACCAAACGGAGACTGAGAGGGGTCATCACTGCAATCCAGAAATAACTCAAAGGCAAACACCAAGGAAGAAAAATACCTAGTCAAGATCAGTGACTAGAAATAAACGGAGCAGAATAAAAAGTCCATAAGTAAATTTGGACTGGAAATTACAATGTTTCTATTACCAGAATGATGAGGCAGAAGCTACTTTTCAAGGGAAATAATGGGGCAAAGAAACCATTAACCATCTTCACAAGTTTATAAAGCAGACTCTAGGACCTGGTACCTGCAGTCAGAGGGACTGAATCAGACACCCTCGAGCTTCCTCACTACATTGGGTGTTCAGCTCAAACCCAAAGAAGCAAAAAAAAATTAAAGTAGAGGAAAATGTCAACATTCACCACTGCTGTCAAAAATCTCTCATTAAAACTAGGCCACAAATGCAGCAAGCTCTGCAAGGAGGAATGCCCAGAGGAAAAAAATGGCATCTCGGTGAATTCAGGCTCCCTGATCATTTGTGCCTCTCCATCACAAACACAGACACTTGCCCCACGCTTGCTCTCCAGGATGAATTGCCAGCTGGGAGTTTTCTGTAGCACGTCTACAGTGAGGCATCAGGAAACTCTGTAAAAGCTATTGGAATAACTCTAACCTAAAGCATCCTCTTGCAGTGAAACAAACCATTAAGAGGGAAAGTGGTCAAGTTTTTCTGGACTCCGATTTAGTCTCTGTAACTAGAATTTGCACGAATCATAAAGGAAGAGAAATGCTTCTATCTCTAGTTGTAACTTTTCAAAGGAATAGTTTTTTTCCCCAACAAACACTCTCCATCAACATTTGCAATTTATGGCCCAAGAGACATGGAATGCAGAAAAGTAGGCAAACACATAAAAGAAAGCAGAGTGTCTACTTCTTAAAATCTTTTTTAATATTTTACAACATACAGTGCAGAGAAAGAAAGAAGGAAACTCAGTTGGCCTGAAATAGGCAAAACTATTTTTAAGGGTTTATTTTCTAAGCTGAGAGAGTTCTAGCACAGCACATTTATTTTTTTTTTTTTAAAAAGGACACAATACCCTCACTCATTCAATACCTTAACTAAGGATTCAGTGTTCCAGGTTTGACATGGAAGGATTATTTCCTGGATTATATGATGCTTTATGCAGACGCTCTCATTAAGGAAATGGTGATCTCTCTGCCTGTAGATCTATTCTCCTCTGAAAGCCTGGTAGGGCCACTGAATGACTATCTATCGTGACCAAAACACTAGTGAGCTCATTCTTGTCTCCTTGCATGCGTGGAGCTTGCAATGGTATCTTTAACTTTCCCCATGAGGTAAAAATATAAAAGGAAAATGAAAGGAGAGAGGGAAATCAAGAAAATGGGTAAAAAATATTTGGGGAGGGACACAGCAGAAAGAAACCGAGTGCAGGAAACAAATACCTCCTTCCTATACACCTCCACTGCCACCGTCTCCAAACTGCATCCATGTCTTTCTCTATTATAATCTTCCTATTTTGCGAATTCCCAAAACAAATAGAAGCCTTTCTGTCAAATATACAGTAAAAGAAATACTGACAGGTTTGTCTTTCCTTTCACACTCTTCTTCTGTGCCACCTGCACCTGACCTAGAAGGGGTGCAGAATCACATGCAGATTTGTTGGGAGATCCATCAGTGCTATGGAGGGCAACACTGGCTGGGCTGAAAGCAGCTGGTGCAGTGCAGGCTCCCACCTTCTGCACGCTACAGCAACGGGGCTCTACCGTTAGAAGACGAAAGCTTGTGATTTCCTGTGACATTTTAGAGGTTGGGAATCACCTAGAATTTCCTAAGGTATTGAAATATGAGGTGTCCTATCACAGAGAGAATTTAATCTGAATATACTTGGAGACAGAGCATACGCACTCACAGGCACAGATGCTTTCAGTGCTCATGAACAAAAGGGTTACTCGAATACAGCTAGCTCTCAGCTAGAATCCAAATGACTGAGGAAAGTTTATCATTACTCTTCCACCCATGCATCTTCAAAGCACACTGGTCAGTAATGGAACAGATCCTCTGAAGGAGTCACTGGTACCTGTAACTCATTCCTACTACTACCCCGAGAAGGAATTAATCAATATATTAGTTTCTAGGCACTCGCTGAGGGATCAGACCCCCATTCTGCATGGACAAGCAGGAAGGATGCCTGTTCCTGTCCTACGCCACTTACAATCCCTGTTACTGGCAGCACACCAGTAAAGGAGATGAGAGGACAGGGAGCTGAAGCAACCGACAGCACAGCACAGAAACCAAGCCTCAGTTCAGTTCCCGTCTGCCTGATGCCAGGTAAGAGCAAGGCATAGGCCTCTCAGCAGAGAGACGTTTCAAGGAAGCATCAAAAAAACAACCCAATCATATGGTGGCTACCTCAGATTTTATGAGTTTTCCAGAGGCATAGGGATGTGACCGGAGAATCAGCAAGTGGATCTCTCGGGACTGACAGAGCAAAAATAATGGTCAACGTCTTGATCCAGTCATAGGCGAGCCCGCTGAGGAGATGCTGCCTAGTGAAGAGCCCTAAAGACCAAGCTCTCACTTTAAGGAGGCAGTTCCTTCCATTTTTCAAAGGGCAGAAGCCAAAAGCTTGTCCAAAAATATGATCAACAGCTACTTTAGTTTAATCAAAGGCGCAAACTCAATTAAAAGCGGTGGTACAGTAGAAAGTTGTGCAAAATAACTTATTTTTCTTCTTCTTTCCCACGAAAAAGAAGGTGCTTGTCAGTCCTACCAGAATGCCTTTGATCTCAGGATTGATCTAAGCAACCAAAAAGAAGAAATGAAAGAAAAAATGAAAAAGGTTCTCTGGAAGAGTGCGGTATGCATACATCTTCCCTCCACACACTGCTTCGCCTCTGCCTCCCCAGCCACTAGCAGGTCACTCCTGAGAGCTAGCAAGGTACGACGCAGAGAACAGCCCCACACACCCTGACATGCCTCTGGCACTTTTGTAAGGCTCCACCAGATCCTCCATTCTGCTCTATCTTTGCTGAATACATTAATAAGTGACCAAGGTTTATTGTGCTATAGTTACATTTTACAGTCATACATAGTGCTCTTCTCAACAGCATTCTCCCTCTTAAATTCCCAAGAGTAGGGAAGCATAGTCCGTTTAAGGATGTTATGTATTTTGAATTTTGAGGCCATCCTCATTGCTAGATTAAAACTGCACTGGCTGAGTCTATCTATAAAAACAGTTATCAGCCCTCCACAGGCTTGGAGAATGTCAAATCAAATTTTAGGGAAACCTAAAATTCAAGAAAGACTGTCTGTGTATTAGGTCTTAATTTAGAAGCGGCTTGGGTATTTCAGCACTTACTTAAGGTTAGGCATGCGAGTCCTCTCACTTAAGTCACAGGAGCTATTCGTGGGCTCAGAAGTTAGACGCAGATTAAGCATCCTCCTGACTTGTGACTTCAGATCATAACGTCTGTGAAGCAGAGTCTGCTGCTTAATACCGCCTTGTCCAGCCCTTTACATGATGTTCCTATCTGCTCTGGGATCTACGAGCTGCTGTATAACTATTATTTAATTTAAATGACATCAATTGAGATCAGACTAGCCTTAAGTTTGGCTCCAGAAAACATCCATAGACGCACATTGCCTCTTCTGATGTCAGCAAAAATTTTGCTACTGATTTCATGAAAACCAGGATTTCATTGCAACATTTAACGCTCTGAGTGTCACTAAATAAAAGTGGGACTGTCCCAGATTTCCCTACAGTTGTTAAACAAGAGAGTTATCAGCTCAAAGACAAAAGCAGAACTGTAAACAGTGCTACTTGCAGTGATGATGATAATTGGAGGGAAAAAAGGAGAATTAGTATTTCTCTGCAGCACTGGATGTTCCCAGCAAATGCTAGAAATGGCAACAGTGTTCAGTGACAGACACAGAACATCCTTATTGTTCACAGAAAGCTTTCTCATAATCGCAACTTTTTTACCTCTTTAGCCTTTATTTTACAAGATTTCTGCCTGGGTTTGCTCTGGCCCTCTGCAATCTGGAAGCTGAACAGCCAGCCACAGTGCAGCAGAGAGCTTGAGACACTAACCCTGAGACCTGGGAAAGTTCCTTGCTGTCTGCCGAAACCTGCTGCTTCAGAGATGCCAGCAAACCCTTCTCCATCACAGGGCTGCTCTGCCTGGCTGGTGGGCAAGCAAGCACCAAGTCCGACAAACAGGCAAATATTTAGCGATCCTTTTTGGCACGAACACTCCTGTTGAGGGGAATGAAAAGTTCGTTTGTATTCACATACACTGAGTGGTTTGTACAGCTACCTCTGCTGCTGTATATCACATATACAGGATCAGACCGCAGGCAAGGGAGAAAGTGGGTCGTTAAGTCACAGAAATTCAGTCAACCTGTCCAGATATGGGTCTCAGGAGAACATTCCATTTAGATAGTTTCCTCAACCCTCCTGAAGCTCTGTTTATGATCGATTAATCTAGACATACAGAAATGATAATAACTTGATAAATCTCAGTATGCAGGAGGTAATTTTTAAAGCATCATTATGTGCATTAGAAAGCTTTTACACTCATGACACCGTAACTATAATCAAGCCTCATCTGGCATTACCTAGTATTGGGAAGAGTGTAGTGGGGGGTCGTTTGGTTTAATTCCTAATCTAATTAAAATTCTATTTTGTTCCAGCAGCCAAAGCCATCTTCCATTTTAAAAGCATAACAAAGCATACCTGCAACTATGAATTAAGTCATTTCATTTAAAAGCAACTGCCACATACAAGAAACACCTGCACTTCGGATGTCCTCGTGGAAAAAACATGAATTACACATCTCTAACACAGAACTTGCCAATTCTGGCTCCTTACAGCCCAGTATTGACGTAAAATAAAAAATTACAAAGGTGGAAGATTCACAGCTTTGCAGGGCAAAGGCACAGCTGCATTTCATACCTCACAAAACTCATTCTGTGCAGCACAGACCTGAAAGTAAATTTTTGGGGTGGGGCTAGAGGAGGATGCTTAAATCTCTTCACAGTTGCCTAGTTCAGTTACAAAGTTATTAGCCTCATTGTGAGAATAACAGGGCGGAACACCACATCTTGAATAATTCAGGAAGTCAGACTGAAGGATGGTAGCAATGCCTTCTCACTTTAAATCCTGCCTCCCTCTTCCCCATGCTGATCTCCTGTGACTCCACCAAACATAAAGCAGCAGGCAATAAAAGAACCAGCCATTACTACAGACAGCTGCATAAAGCCCCGCTCCCTCCCTTCTCCCCCATGTGCCCATCAGAAAGGACTCTCTGCATCCATCCTTCTCTTCTTTCTGCTGACTTGTGAATGAGAAAGGGAAAGCAAAGATTATTGACCTGATCTCTAAATTCAAAAGTGCAGAGCATCCCCAGGCTCCAAGAGAGGAAATCCCTGGTAAGGTCGTGTTAATRGTGACCTCTATCTGGCAATACTTCGTACAACTGACAAAACTTTCAAGGTGCCCATTATCACAGCTATGGGGTGAAATCAGAAAGTCTGACTGGGGTTTATAAATCCCAGCTTAACACATGCACACCACGATTTATGAACATGGCACATTAATGGCTGGGCTCAGCATCACTAAATCAGTCCCTCCTGCTTCAAGTATGAAGTAAAGATGGATAAATCAGAGCATTTCATTTAGTGTGATTTACATTGCAGATAAATCAACAGAGTGATTTGATAACACATTGCAGGATCTTGTAATCTCCTTCTGGTTTTCCATCAATCAAAACTTTTTAAAATTACATCACTAAATCCCAGACTAGAGGGGCAGGGCCATACCTCAAGTCTCGGGGGCAAAACCAAGCAGGCTTATGGTACAGAGTGATGGTTTGGTTGGGCTGGGCTGGGTGACGAGGCAGCTGGGTTCAGTTCCCTGCTCTGGGACTCCTTATGCAATCTAGAGGCCAAACTTTGCACGGGATCCAGTCTCCTGTCTTGTTCTACAATTCCTCAGTCCCATGCCCCCATGCATGAAAGTGAGACCAGAGCATGTCCCCCTGAGGGTTGGATCACGAGGAAAAACACCTTCAGAAGAGCATAGGGTGTTAAACACAAAGGCAGCTACACTGCAAGGCAGTCAGGGATCCTGACCACCCCAGAGAGCCATGAGAAGAAGCTGAGGTCTCCCACAAGGTGACAGAGTGATCACTTACAGATCATAGGGACAGATGTAAGATGGCATGACCTAGAAGAGCATAGATTTGGGAGCATTTCTATGAGGAGCTCCAGTTGGTCTGTGCAAAGATCATGAGCATAATTTTCACAATGAGGAAAATAATTTGCAGAAAAACCTACTGCGTGCCCCCAGACTGCTGTAACCATCCTGGCTTGATCACCTTCATAACACTAGCCATAGGAACAATCCAGAAGAGATGGTAGGAGAAGGGGGATGGAAGGAATGTCCGATGAGGCACAGCTAAGGACTTTGGGTTTGTCTAGTTTGGAGAAAAGGAGGCTGAGGGGTGACCTCATTGCTCTCTGCAGCTTCCTGAGGAGGGGAAGTGGAGAGGGAGGTGCTGATGTGTTCTCCCTGGTATCCAGTGATAGGACATATGGGAATGGTTGAAAGCTGCACCAGGGGAGGTTTAGACTGGACGTTAGGAAGCTTTTCTTTACTGAGAAGGTGGTCAAACACTGGAACAGGCTTCCTAGAGAGGTGGTTGATGCCCCAAGCCTGTCAGTGTTTAAGAGGCCTTTGGACAATGCCCTTAATAACATGCTTTAACTTTCAGTCAGCCCTGAATGGGTCAGGCAGTTGGACTAGATGATCATTGTAGGTCCCTTCCAACTGAAATAGTCTAGTCTAGTTTAGTCTATTCTATTCTATTCCATTCTATTCTATTCTATTCTATGAGCTCCTAGTAAGGGAATCAAAAAACCATTCAGCCTTTGATGTATTTGTACAATTTTGGAGGACTGCGCGGTCCTCCACACAGGTACACACCACAGCTACTTCTCCAACACCTTTACTGGACCATTTCCATAGCTCCAGAATGGGGCCCTCGAGGGCAGGGAGGCCCCAAGGACAACTTTCCTCCTGCATCTTAGGATGGATGACTTCTGGTCCTGCCTCCACTCTGGTCTGTCTGTTCTCCATGTCGTTCTCAGTGCCTGTTTCCTCAACTGTGAAGGGGAAATTAGGAAAGTGGTCTCATTTACAAAGCACTTTGAGATGTGCTGATGACAAGCGCTCTGGAAGAGTGATTTGTTCTTCAGGCATGACTTCTGATCTCAGCGGTTGCTCAGTCTTTCAGCATATCCAGATAGCTTAAGACTCAGAACTAAAGCACTTATGCTGTGTCTCTGTATTGCATCTCATGGACTTCATAAATTCTCTATTTCCTCCTCCCAGAAACTAACATGTTTGGTTTCTTGTGCAAAGCTGGTAACTTTTCCATCACAAAAGCATTCCAAATTAGTCAGAATCCAAAATACAAGAGCCAGGTGTGCCACTTCAGGTTTCCACCTACAAAAAAATCCTTCCTTAACAGTTAGGCCTTGGCAGCTACTGCTTTTCACATGAAAAACTACTGTCCTGTTTGACTAACCTTCTGCTTCAGCTTTCATGTTGTAGCATGGTGCTGAGGAAACAAGACTAGAGTAATCTGCAGTTCAGCAGGCATGAAGTTGATTAGCACTGTACATGAATCACTGTCTGACCTTTGCATCCATTTATTTCAGCAGCAACACTCATTTGAATTGATCTAAAGGAGCTACTTTCTGAAATGCCGTTACACTGATGCAAATAGTTCTTATGTAATTCCTATACAAAGCAATACATCCAGTGCTATTCAGGAACCCGTTCACAAAGTCCTGTCTGTACTGGATGGACAAGCAGCACCAGAAAATTAGGACTGACTCTAAAAGGCATTTGGTTGGGTTTTTTTCCCTTTACCTTAAGCACACACAGGAGAGATTTGTGCTAGCAGGAGATGCCAGAGGCAACCGCTTCAGAGAGGGGAATGCCCCGGCCACCATAGAGCAGGCACCACACAGCAACAAGGGGCCTCTCCCAGGGCTGGACACAGTTGCATCCTGCAAACCGAGAGGGATGTTTCCCTCCAAGCCAGATAAACCCAGAGCTCATGTTGCACAATGGGCAGCGGAGAGGGGACAACCACCCCCTTTGCTGCCCTCACAGAAGCACCCTTGTTCCYTTCCTTACCCTGCCCAGAGTAAGAGAGGAATATAACTTCCCCTCAACAGTGCTCTGACTGTTGTACATATGTATAAAGACACACAAAAATACACGTTTATATATATACATATATGTATACATTTTATTCATACATGTACGTGTATATATACATATACATGTGCACATACATACATATATATGTGCTGGACACAATTGTATGAACTGAAAGAGCTCAGGACAGAGTCAAGTGCTGTAGTCCGAGACTTTCCAAGTCCAGAGTATCTGGCTGTTCCTTTCCTCACTGGTCCAGCTGTGCCAGCAGAGAAAACATCCTGACAAGACCGTGCTTTTAACAGTACAGATCATTTTGATGAGGTGTCTGTGTACAGTAAAAGCACAAAGTTTTGCTAGAATCACTTTTCTCGTCACCAGGAACAGGGGCAGGGCAGGGCATGCTGGTGTCGCCCCAGTGGTCCAAGTCCACACCTAGACTAATGTTATCCCTAATTTATCCTACAGGTATATCCAAGCAAAAGAAATCAAAGAACTTACTCCCAAAGCCTCAGCCTCTGTAGTTTGGAATGATCCCCTTCAATCCCATAATTATTTTAACAATTTGGCAATCTAGCTGGATTTTGCCACTTTCAGAATGATTTCACAGTCCGGAGATGCTTGCTGAGGACAAAGCAGAACTAGAGTGCCATTTTAAATATTAGTTGATTAGATAACTTGTGCTTTTAAGTATCCTGCATGATTAGCGGCACATAAAACACCATAATGCTTCTGAGCTCTAGTAAGACCCATGCCTTGCATTAACTGCACGAGCTATAAGCCCAGCCCCAGTGTGCTTTGGACTCTGGATATAGGGCATATTCAAAACCTTACCAAGTGCTAGCACAAAGGTATATCACCTTATTTGTGTAGTCTCTCCCACAATGGTGACTTGAGAACTACCCTTCAAATATTTACACACACACTTCACACACCAGACTAGACACTGTTGCAGCAGAGCTGCGGCTATGCATCATACACCTTTTTTTTCCTATGATATTGTTATGAAGTAGGAGGTGAGATTATTCACATATTAGGCCTTCAGTCTCCACGGAACTGTCTGTGGTTTCTATATTTATACCTTCAGAGTTGTCACAGAAAATACCGCAAGAGATTTAGATCTTGAAAACTGATGCAAATTAAAAAAAATCTGTGGCATTTCCACCACATCCCCAAAGCTGGGGGAAACAGAAGCTCTCAGATTTTTGCTCTCCTCTTCCTTAAAACAAAAAGACAGAGTAAAGCAGCAGGAGGCCATCACACAAACGGCAATCATAAAATTGATCAGGCTATCAAACAACTGTCATCAAGAAGTAGAAAACAGATTAATGAGCATTCATTATTGACTGGTCAAGTAGCCTGGCAACAGCTCTGTTCAAATGCTGACAACAGCAGGACTCTCTAATCATTTCCAAGCAGCACAGGACCTTTCTTAAGCCACTGGTCATCACAGCTCTGGGATTTTGCTCTTTGCCATGTAGGGAAGACAAAACAGGGAGGATTGATTAGATACAATACTGGCTGCTGTCTCAGCACAAATATTCCAAAATTTGAATTTCCTACCATGTAAGCACCAAGAAAAATGTGCAAATCTAGATTAAGAGATGCACAACTAAATATTTTCAACAGCTTATCATGGGTTGCTATTTTAGAGAAGGCTGCCTCTTTCTAAATGAAAACACTAATAGTAGTAAAGTTTTGAAGATGAGCAACGAAGAAGTGGTGAGAAAACGAAAGGGTTCACATAGTAGGCATCTTGGTCCCTGCTATGTCAATGCCACTCCGTGGCCAGCAGAACTGTTCAAGTTGAATCAACCTTATAAAGAGAGGGGCTGTAGGCTGGGCAGACTCTGAGAACATTCCTCTTCTCCAGCGCACTGCCCAGGTCCGCTCTATTAGCCTGGGCATTGAACTACCTTAATTTTACATTTAAGATAGTATTTAAGATAACCTGTAACGTACATACAGATTATCTTTTTTGTATCTGGCCATTTCAGATAGGATGCACACATATTTAGGGTCATCAGCCCATGTGCTCATGGCTGGCTCCTGTTCAAAACAGCCTGGCTCCAAGGACCTTCCAGGCACAGAGCAGAGGATATTTATTTTATCAGGTTTCTGAAGAAGTTCAAGAACATTTTACAAAGGCAATGAAAGGGGTGGAAAGCACCTTATGTCAGCAGTTGGCTCAAGACACATGGACTTGATCGTTTGAATGCTGCCAAGATTGGGATTGTGTTGTTATTGTGCAGCAGATGAACTGCAGCCTTGTATAAAATGGGTATTGGTGGTTGTGTTAAAAATAATATTCTACATCAATAAATCAAAAGTGGGTGGCTTCTTGGTTTGCTGGAGGGACTACTTCAATCAGGTAAAAATAAACAAAGACAGGGATGAAGGCCAAAGACTTAGTAGGGAAGTTCCATTTCAAGAAACCCCTGTACTACATAACTACAACTCACACCTATTCACTATCCCACAAGGTACGTAGTACAACCCACCTCCCACACATGCCTGAGGGATTCAAAATCACCGTTGACTGTTGCAGTGCAGAATGGGTCCTGCGATGCCCAAAGGGGCCCAGTGACAAAGAACCTGACCAGTCACTCACTCCTCTTCTATGTACAGTGACACTGCGGGCTCACCTGACTCCACCACGTGTGTTACATGTGTCCAACTCCTTAGGTAAAAAACAGGGAAAAAAGAGGGTGAAAGAGCTGGTATGGTCTTATGCAAGCCTCTCTGTCCTCTCCCCAGTGCTGCTGCCCCTCTCCTGAAGGAACTGAAATACATAGCAGAAGCAGCTGGCACTAAACTTTATAGGAATTCATAGAAACCCTGCCATATGCTTTGCCTTCCGCATGGGGACCCACCTCTACACCCCTACCCCACATTTCCTTGTTGCATGGTTCAGCAAGACCTATGAGGGATAACAGCACTAGCGGTGCACGTTCCACACAGTAAGAAGTTCCCTCTGCTTCCATTTCTCAGGTCACATTTGCATCAGTGAGAGTCCCATGAGCTATCCTCCAGTCCCAATTGTCAAATGACTATAAAGGGATGTAGGGTGCTTATGCTCATTTATACCATTTAAAGATCTACCCTGTGGCTCACATTTGCTCAGTAATTTTACAGATGTGATATGAAATATGGGTCAATAGTTAATGTTTCTTAATATTAAAAGATCGATTGTAGCGGGGGGAAATTAATAGTGCAGAACATGCAAGTGTGATCCAGCAGAAGCAAGTGCCTATTCCAAAAGAGCTGAGATGCTGCTGCACAGAAAGAACCAGCATTTATCTGAGTGTCCTTAATAATTGAAGAGTTCACTGCCTTTTTTAGCCAACTCTAAAATAAACATCATCATCAGTATTGCAGTGGGGCCTGCAAGACCCACCTCCCAGGCCAGGACCCCAGAGGACCAGACGAGCACAAGCAGCCTTCCCCAATGAGCTGATAAACAAAACATAGAGCACGAAGTAACATGTGGGTACAGCTAAGGATGCATAAAGAAATAAGAGGAGGATTTAGGTCAAACATGGGAATAGTGCTGTCCACTGTCAAAAGAAGCTGAAGAATAATCTTTAATAAATGCTGCTGTGGAAGATGGAGTTTTGAGGCAGGATAAGAAGGAAGAAAACAAAGTTTTACTGGATCTTGGAGGAACAGCCTCCCGTATAAGGGTCAAAGTCCAACGGTCAGTGGTCAAAGACACCCCAACAGGCTAAACAGCATTTCTGGTTAGTTCAAGTCAGATAATGGGAGTGAAGTGGCTCCTCACTCCCTCCTAGCCGCCACTGACTTCCAGTGGCTGCGCTAGTGCCTAGTGTCAGGCAGGTGGGCTGGAAGYAGCTTCAGGAGAGTGGGCAGGTAAGAATCAGGGAAAGGAAGATGAACAGTTTGTGTCTGACAGCAGGGRGAAGGTGAAGGGCAGTGGAGAGATCTTCAGAAAGGAGGAAATGCAGCCATCAGTCTGGAGGGGTGACCTTTGCAGTACCAGGAGAAGTGAGATAAAATGAGATTTGACAACTTTCATTGCTCTCCGAGAAGGATGATGCAGGGAGCTGAGACAGAAGATAGAGGGGACCTGGATGGAAGAATTTTATTTGTACCTAGGCTTTAAAAAAAAAAAAAAGAAACAAAACCAGCAGCAGCCTTTTTATATGCTCTGGATGCACTTGACAAAAACATCAAACTAAAAAAAATGTCTGAAGATAACCCAGGCACAGATGATAATTTAGTCTAAACCAGTATCAGTGATTCAGGTAACTCCAAAGCTCTACATTCACTGAGACAAAACACCATTATTAGCAAAGAAAATTAAAGCCATTTGCTCTGAGGCCAGTGAGATCAGAACATGTGAAGAAATTGAGTTCTGCTACCTCATTTTAATACCATATATTTTCCTAAATGAATAAATCATCATGCCACAAACCACTGTTTTTTGTAAATGCGGGCAAAGACACTCTCTACTGCCCTTTCATCAGTTAAGTCCTCCGCATCCGCATCTTCCTTACCAGCAGCACCTTTTTTCTAAACTGAGTGAAAGCAGAGGTAAAAATACCACTACCAGAAAGAAAAAAAAAAGATAATCCCAACTCTTGCAATTGTTTGCACTGCTAGCATCCCCCTGACAATCTGTCACAATGGATCACTCCCCAAAGGGAAGCTGTTCTGGGATGCTGATGGTTCACAGTGTTGTGAAGTCCTGTTTGGGACCAATTCGAAAATAACATTTCACCAAAGATCCAAAAAATGCCCCAGGATAACCTTTAGCCCAAATTATCAGTTGAGGTCCCAATGGCTTTTGCACACTCAAGTAAACTCTTTCCCTCCCACCACCCTTCTGCTTCTGGCTTCAGATTTCCACAGAGAACAAATTAATAAACTCAGTCTCCATGGGCCATTTTATTTATTAATGGGCAAAATTCTCTCAGTTCCTTCACTGCTTTTCCCATAGCTACTAGACAACGTACAYGTGCCTTCTGCTTGTGTTATCCATGTACAGCTAAATTTCATTTAATTCAATTATGAGTGGAAGCCACAGGAAGCCAATATGACAACTCCACCAGATAATCTTCCACTTATCTGCCACAATTTCATCCATAAGGTCCTCTTCTCATTTTAATTCAAGATTCCTGACTGCCTCACAGTCTGATTTGCTTATTTTAAGACAAAAGCACTAATTTGTCTTTTTAGTCATTGCAAAGAATGTAGGATGTCGGTAGAGATAAATGAAGTTTTGAGATACCATATTTCTTAAATAGTCAAACATTTGCTTTTTATACTGTTAAATTAGAAATAGCAAATGGTTAATTTTCAGCAGTAGGAGTGACATTAGTCTTGCTGAGTGCCTCTAACAGAGATGCATGCAAAAAAATCACTGTGCATTGCACAAAATATAAATAACTAAAATAAAATAAAGCTATATAATTATATGGCATTTTAATGGGATTTTATAATTATATTGCATTTTAATGGGATTTGGACAATTAACTCCCTTCAGCTCTTTGCAGATCTCTGCCTTAGGCAATAACCTTGTGCCAATGTCCACCCCAAACCAATGTGTAAAACAAACTCCAGGGTGACTTGTATCTCCGCTGAAGTATAGTCACCTCCATAATGAAAAACAGTCACTGTTGACCTGTTACAGTGGCTAGAACACAAAGCAGGAGTGCTCTATTTAGCCATAAGCCAACAGGGGATTTCACCACACAAGATGTAATGCCGAGAGCCTGGGACAAGTAGCCCCATCCCACCCGTTTTCTTCTGCCTCGCAGTCCAGCAAGGTTGACTGAGAGGGAAGAGCATAATTTCATCAGTCACTAATGCCACTTCTTAAATCAATATGGAGGGGGATGTTGCCTTGGGAATCTCCCTGCTGAATACTGTGCCAACCTGTTTCTCTTTTAAGAGCTGGCAAGGCAGGACAAGTTCACAGATATAAACTTATGGGTCAGGAAATCTAAATTCTCCCTGGGAACTACATTTCTAAATAAAACCCATCCTTTTAGTGCAGTGCTATTTATAAGGGCTGCAAGTTTATGCTGCTCACTCCCTGTTTAGTTTAGCCTTTCTCTAATATTCATTATCTCACTCTTGACTTCTTGCTGTCTGCATATCCAGTGTCACCTCTCATTTAGGAGTGACTCATTCTTAAAAGGATTTAGTCAGCTGTGAACAGCCAAGCTAAGTATTGTGCATGGCACAGCCAGGGAAAGAGAAACTCTAGAAATGTCTGGACAGATCTATTTAGATAATCTCCATTGCAGACAGAGCAAGCAGGCAGTCCAAATAACCCACCTTGAGACTTTGAGAATTTTACTTCCAGAATTCAGGGTCAAATTATTGTTGCTGTTATGTAGACTTTAGATTGGGTAAAGGTTCAGGAGCCTTCTCCTCCACTCCATCACTGCCCATTGTGCCCCTCCAAAGCAGCAGCTATTTATCTCCCTTTCTCCTAAGCACAAAAAGCAAAATAGATCATTTTACCATCTGTCCAGCAGCAGTGTCCAAGAGCAGAAATTTGACCCACTATCTTATTCTTCTACATGCCATAAAAAAACCTTCCCTGAGGAGCTCACCATCTTTTGCCCCTTGTCAGAGCTGTTGGGGCTCGCTCCTGGCTGGGCAGGGGTGCCTTCTAGTGGGACTCATCTGAAAACACGGCTCTGTTAGATCTCATCTCCTCAGTTTATGGCTGCCTTTTCCCCTGATGAACTGGCTGGGTAGGTGGCTCACAGGCCYGCAGGTGAACCGGGTGGGTGGCTCACAGGTCCACCCAGGAAGCTGCTTATGGCACAGGAGGTCAGGAGAAGTGAGAGGCTGCTGTTGGGGCTTGAGGGAAGAGCATGCTGTGAAACCCTTAGATCTGTGGGAAATGACAAGCCAGCCTCAGAGTCCAGGATAGCTGGATGTCCTCTCCCATCAGCTCTGTGCTTACTCACTTGGGAAAGGACAAGTAAGCCCTATATTAAATGAGAATTTACTTTAAGGTTTAAGAGCATGGCTGAGGATCACAGAGGTGTCCAAAATGCTGTGCTAGCAAAATGCATCCAGCTTCCTCTTCAAATGAGTATAATGAACTGGGAAAACCCTGTCAGTCTGAATATGCTATAAGTTAGTGAGGGGCGCATTTAGTCCCCGACAAGGCTGACTTCCAAGGTGCAGTCACGTGCAGTACAACCAAAGAGGATGACAAGTTACCACAACACCTTACCTCTCTGTGGCGTAAGAAATGCCCCTGCTTTGCTCCCGCTTTTTGGGTTTTGTTCAGAAGGACAAAATAACTCCACCTCTTTCTTCATCACCCACACACCCTCTGCCCGCGTGGGCCCGTGCACCCAATTCAGCTACGTAGCAATGGAACAGCTTTCTGCAGCCATGTCCACCACAAGGTCAGATCTCCCTGGGACTGCCCTGCCAGTTCCCGGGACTGAAAAATCAACTCTGCCTTTCAAATTCCAATCTGCAAAACAAAGCCATCCCACAAAAACCACAACCAAAGAGAGATAAAGGATTGGAAAGAGCAAAGATTTACCCTGTTCTTCTACCCTTCTTACCAGAAAAGGACAAAAGTCAGAGCTGGTTTTGATCAAGGCCCTGTTGTAGCTGAAAGCGATACATTTGAGGGATGGAAAAGGCAGGCAGATAAACGGTCCTAATTTTGGCATATCCTGCTTACAAATGCACCACATAGTAAATCACCCCAAACCAAAGCAGACGCCAGCAGAACTGGTATCACAAGAGCAACGCTGAATCCAGCTCCTGGTTTCAGTATCTACACCAGAACAAAACACTGCACACGGATGTCCACACCAGTACAGTCACTTGGATTGTGCTGATGTTTCTTTCACCTTCCCCTTGCTTACATCTCCTGGCAAATGATATTTCTCACCAAAAAAAAAAAAAAAAAAAGTTTGCTGAATCTAGAAAACTAGAATGTTTGCTGAAATGAGAAAACTACAATGTTTGCTGAAACCAGATTGTAAGAGTATCAGAGAGTAAGTAAGTGTTGCATCTGCAAAGATGAGAGTTTCCCTGCAGAACTAATGCCAGAAGCAATTTTCATCCAATTAACGAAGTGAAACAAACTGTTGCTAGGCCTAAGGAATTTGCTTAGCCAATCTATTTGGACATTGCTTCCACAGCTTTCATTACAAGAAGAAGCTGGCAACATGAGTTCTCTTTCCTGAAATCAGTAGGATCAAACAAGAAATAGCCTCTCATGGATCAAACCCGCACATGATGGCAACTGTTACCATCCAAATTACACAGCAGCAAAACAACTGGACAGATACAGTCAACCAGATCATGAAATTAAACCTGCTTAAAAAAAAAAAAAAAGTGGGTTTTGTTGGATTCAATACAGTTCAGATTTCAAATCCTTAAGGATTTATCACAAGGTATAGCTCCACCACATTTCCAAAACAAAATAAAATTGAGGAAAATCACTCTTCCTACAGAAACAGGAAAAGCAAACAAAAAAAGAGAATGGAGAACTCATTTCTTAAGTAAGAGTTCCCTAAGAGTTGTTCAGCTTGCTCGCTTGCTTCAGTCACAGATTAGTATGTGTCAGGCAAATCTTGYGGATAAGAGATGGGACAGAACCTAGATCAACCTACTTCTTCTTCTCCCTATTTAGGGTAAATTTACTTGTCACAACGTAAGTGCACTTAAATTGAAAAATACTGGGCAGGGAGCTCAACAGGGAGCCCCCATTCCCACTAGTGCTTTTCCTGCTGTTATTTCTAAAGGCCTAGGAGAGTCTCAAAAGAGATGATAAATCTCTTCTCTCTAATCTATGGTATTCTAAGGAAATCCTTAACAGTCTGGGGTGTAGAGCATATCACAAAATAAAGTAAGACCTTGTAGGAGTGCTTTCAGACTCCAAATCATGGTTGTCTCACCACAGCATTAAGAAACAAAAATTCATTTGCACTGATCTTTTGCAAAGTTGAACATTTAGACCATCTCTTTGCCATCAAACAATCCAGTTGCATCTTGGACCCTTCCCACATCTCCTTGAAACAGTGAACAAACAGCCCTGAGCAGAACGGACTTTTCTTCTTACACAAACTCTTCACCCAACTTTTACACCCCTCCACCCCATAATGATTCAGAAAGAGTTTGAAAAATATTCCTTGTGATTAGCAATCCAGCCAAATTAGATTCACATTGTTTCTCCTTTAGCTCAACTACGCCTGCAATCCTCTCTTTAGCTCTGGTTAACCACTGTTTGTCAGTCAGGTCCAGCATACAGATTAAATCCAAACAGCATGTTCCCCGATGGCGTCACCAGCCTGGATGCTCTGCTTCCCCTCGGCGGTGCGAGGTACAGGAGGAGCCAACGCAAAAGCGTGCAGCAAGCTGCTCTACCAGGAGACAAAAAGACCCAAGGTGCTTCTCGTTAGAGCTTGCTGAAACTCACACCCCGCTCTCGTCTTCCAGCTTTCCTCCCTGAAAGCATCCTGAATACAAAACGTATGAAAAGCACACAGGGAGACAGGAGGAGGGAGGACAGTAGAAGTGAAAATTTCTATAATGAAAATTTTTCAAASCTTCTTCTATTCTCTACTCCTAAATGCAAAAGTAGGAGTAGGAGATTGATTTTCTTACTCTTTATTGTCCCCTCTTTTTATTTTCTACCTTTTCCAAGCCTCTCTAATTTTGGCAAAGTTACAGAGTGGCAAAATTCCACTGTTGCCTTCTTCTCCTTCGTTTTGCATTGGAAATTTTACAGAGAAGGGTTTGGTTTTTTTTCCCAAAGAGTGGGGAAAGGAAAATGTAAAAGAAAATATCCCTAAAAAACCCCTAAGCTTTTTTCATGCAACTGTATCAGGAGTTTAAAAATGCTGGGGGTGGTGGAAAGGAGCAGTCAAGAAAACTCAAAGTAAGAAAAAAAAATAAAACACAAAAGGAATAATTTGTTTCTGAAATAACTAGAGTTTTGATTCCTTTCCACCTCTCTACCAAAGAATAGGAAAGTACTTTCTTGCAATTATGCATAATTTTCTGCCAAAACCCTTTGGCAGGGTAATAAAAAATAATTTTAATTCTGCTTTTTATAAGCACAGCAGTTTGCTATGCACCATGAAAGGTGCTTGGTGTGCTATTGCCACTACAGTCCAGTGTATCATATGCTGAATGTCTGTCCAGTGCACTCCTCTCCAGAGAGTGGTTCCAGTTTTCCTGTATCTTGTGAAAATCAYGGAGCTAATGAACTGCAAAACATCCCTGTCCTTCTCTGTACATACAGAACCAATCAGTGAGATCACCCACATACAGTGAAAATATTGCAAGTGCATTAACGGTCTTCCCCGGAGTCCCTGAATTACAGTTAAATAACCAGTARGTTCTGCTCTGGACTGCTGTGCATACATGTTATACCAGACTTTGTAACCAAGTCAAGATTTTCAAACAATCCAGGGAGCCATTATGGAAGCCAAAAAGCAGCTTGAACTTTTAGATCAAAAAGTCTTGATCTACACAGGAACAATTTTATTACAAACATACTTGCTTTCCTAAAGGGAGACCACACATGCCCTAACAGTTCACCTTTAGTTAGGAAATTCCCTTTCACCAGCACTCTGAAGGCACGTGCTGCTTGCTTTCATCAAAGAAAAATTTAGCAAGCAGGGAAGGAGGGGGAGAGGTGTTGGTACTAGGGGAATTTGTGAGCTACAGAATCAGAAAGTAATTTCTAAAACCCTAAACACTTCAGCAATAAACGTGCATTCCCCAGGAGGTGCAGGTCCTGCAACTGCCTCTCCATCAGCGAGGAAGCAGCAGGAGGACAGAACCATGCCTGCCGAAGGACAACCGGGAACGGGAATTCACCTGGCAGAGCGCACCAGGAGGAAAACACAGCAGCAAAACAAAATTAGCACTTTCTGCTTGCGGGGTCCCTTCCTTGGTATGGAGACATCCCGTGATTCGTGCCGTATCAGGGCACGCTTTCGATTTTCATACTCACCTCCCAGGCGCAGGTCCGGCCCCATTTGCCCCCAGCAGCGAGGGGCAGGGCATGGCTGGCCCGGCAAYTGGGGCATGTCCCAGATCCATCTAAGCAAAGCAGCCTCGCGAAGGAAACCTCCCTCCAGCACCCACAGAGGAGAAGGTACAAAATCAAAAGCTTTGTCAAGTGAAGCGTCCAACAGGGACAGATGGAAATGCAAACCAAAAGCAAGGTTTCCAATGAGCATTTGTTTGTAATGTGGCAAGCCCAACACAACCCTCACTGCTCCCCCTGTTCACACATCTCACCTCTCCCCATGTCCCTCTTTCCTGGAAGGGGAGTGAAGGGTGAAGACACCTCTGCTTTTCCTGTCTCTGCTAAAGGACAACAGCCTCCAGAAAGCCAGCAGAGGGCCAAGCAGAAAGAAATAAGCTTTAATTTGCCCCAGCACCAACTGCCAGCTTCTCCGGGAGCTTCACACCCCACCCCTGGGCTGATCCAAAGCACCAAGTGCCTCAGCAAACCCCCTCTGGCTCTGGGAGCAGGCTATGGTTTCCATCCTCAAGGAGTCTTGAACCAAAGGTCTGATGCAAGTGCTTTTCTACACAGGCAAATTCAGATCCAAATTCACATCCAAATTCAGGCCCAAAACACTGTGCTAGTGTGGCCAGCATCTAGGTGTGAGAGGAGTTGTTTGGGCTTAGGCTGCCTTGACAGTTCTCCTGCTGCCACGAGTGAAGAGAGTCCGTAACCCTGAGGAGTCAGTCTGGGAACTCCCTTCACACCACTAACCAGAGTGGGTTTGCAGGAGGTCAACTGGCCAGAAAACAAGGCCCTGGACAAAGGGAAATTAAAATCAAATGGGAAGAAAACATAGAAAGATGGGAAGAAGGGAGCCACAGGATGCGTGACTGACATTTTATAGTCTTCACCCCAGTTTGCTGTCCCTAAAAGCCCTAAAGACAGCAACAAAGCATTTATGGGCCCACTCCAAAGAGTGGGAACCATCTCACTGGGTTTGCTGGGTTCAGGTCCACAAGGCAGCACGTATACGGGTTTCCCTGAGGGTGTGGGCAGGATTGCTGTCAGATCTTGGAGCAGCTGAGTCTTGTGAACTTCATCGATTTCTCCTCTGGAGGGCTGGGGGCAGAATTCTGCACCAGAAGCCACATTATAAGGTTCTCCTGGGAATGGCAGATCTTTCCCTGTCTCAGTGGATGCCCAGGAGCATGGACTATCCTCCTGATAACAAAGACGTGTCTTTCTGCCTGAGACATCCCAGGCATTTCCCAAACGTCCCTGTGTGGCTCAGAGCAGTTACCTTTCAAATTATCTTTTTAATTTGCTCAAGGACACTTTGTGGTGCCATTAAAGTGTCTCTCCAGCAAACATACTATTACACAGGTTGGAAACTTAATTAATTAAACAACATGTACAATTTCTTTTCAGCAGCTAATGCAGCACAGAGGAAAATGATCCGCCATGCTCTTGCTTACTTCCGTGCCACTTCCAAGAACCTCTGAAGTCTCTGGGCAGACAAACAGCCCCGTCCTGCCCCCCTACCACACCTTTTCTGATCACACAGAATGATTCTGTGCAAAAGGGGATCCTCTCAAAGAGCAGATGCTGCAGCCTAAAAGCCTCACAACCAACTGCCCTCCACATTGTCTTTGCTTCAGAGCTGCCAATTTTACCAGTGTTAAGGTAAAATTTTTCTACTTCTTCAAATCCTACTGTGTGGTTTTCCCTGAAGACACCTCTTGGCAGATAATTCTTATAGTCCAGCCCATTGCTCTGTATGCAGTAAGGTCTTTCAGCTGTTATCCATGGCCCACTTTTCAGTTTGAATCTCCCCTTTCTCTCTCAAGGCAAAATAGAGAAGGAAAAGACTGATCACGTTTTCTAATGAGATTCTTCAGACCTCCTTCTCTATTTCTCTGCAAGCTTTAAAAGCAGACAATAATAATATGAAAAAATATGAAAAATTAGCAAACTGTTGTTAATTTGCTGCAGTTTTCTGAGACACTGAATACCAATTTCCATTTTCTCCTCATTTGGATTTTTCCTAACACCATTCCTATAAACAAAGGGTTAAACTCAGTCACGGTTTAAACCATTCCCAATTATACTGCCAAAATGAGCAAAAAAAATGGTGAATCTTGGGGGGATCAATGCTTTGCTTCCATAGAACAAATGACCCCACTCRGCAGTTTGCTAATTTATCATTGTTCATTTTAAAAAGAAGCTTTATTGGAAGTTTAATACCTTTTGTTTCCCTGCAAATGCAGGGTTTGCCTTGCCTCTCCTACACAATAAGACAGAAGAGAAAGAGCAAATCCATCCAAAGTGATCTGACAGCTCTCAGTGTTACTAATAATACTTCAATACGAGCAGCTTCCTGATGATATCACCAGAAGAAGTCACTGATAAAGGACACCAAGAGGCAATATACCCTGTGGAGATTGGGAGCATCAGGTGAATTCCTTCATTGTGCTCTTAAGTGCCCAGGGCTTATCAGCAAGGCTATGAGGACTGTGTTACCTTGTCAGGAAAAGACTCAGACCTGCAGGGGCAAAAGACAACTGAATCATCYGAGTTCAGCTAAGTCATTTACAGGAGACTACTTAGTTGCATTACATTAGTTGCACAGGAGGTTTCCCTCTCACTCCCAGAGCTGGTGGAGGGCACATCTGTGTGGGATCTCTGCTGGGATCACACAGGCTGGACCCTCACACTACAGACGTAACCACCAAGACAGTCGTATTCTGTAGCCTCCTCCATGCACCTGGTGAGAGATGGGCCCAAGGAAAAGTTTAAAGTCCTAAAGGCCACATCTCTGATCTGCAACCATGCCAGCATCCTCCCTCAAGTTTAAACATTCCTGTAGTTCAGCTCAAAACGCACAGTACTGGTTTGACACAAACCCTGTGTGTAATGAGCAGGAGCAGCTTCCCTCCATCGCCTCTTCCATCGCCGAAACTCAGCCTTAGCAACATGGCAACCCTCCCATGCAGTGAGTGGTCCCCCAGCTGTCCTCCTCCTCTCCCCCTCRGAGAGGCTGGGAAAGCAGGAAATCTTTCTTGATCTTCTGTTAACAAGCCCCCTGTCACAAACCCATGTTCCAAGGACCAGGGAGAACACTAATTAAAGGAGCAAATATGCCCTGGTTTTGAATATGCAAGAGACTCCGCAACACAGCCTGGATTTCAAACCAGCTGGCTTATTGTGGGGCAAACAGCTGCTTGATTTGTCAGGCTTCATTGCCTGTGCAGCCCAGCACCGGGCTACAAATACACTGAAAAAGAGATTTCCACCAACACATGCGAGACGCTAACTTCCCCTCCCTCAAGCAGGCACATAAGCCATCCCTTTAAATGGGGTCAGTGTTAATTAACCCACTTTAAGCCCCTTTATACAGAAAAAAGAATACTTTTTCTTTCTATGGACACGCAGCTTCATCTGCCAGCTATCACTACATTGTACAAAACTGAGCTCTCTGTTTTTTACTTGCAAGGAGGGGGATTTTGTGTACCCTCCACATTCAGGAAGATCCCCAGTAGACAGAAAGGCCTCCTATAACAGGAGAACACATAGGTGGAAATATCAGCTTATTTCATTGAAAAGCACAAGTAGAATTGTGAAATGAAAGGAGCTCATTCAGAGCACTCTGTTAGGAACGTTTGGCTTGGCACTGTTCACACAGGGACTTTTGTCTTTGATGTATCTATATTTATTGGAAAAATGAGCAGGTAGAACAGATATCATGCACTTATATTAAGGACTCTCCTCTCTTTACTGCTATTCACACACACAACTTTCTATCATCTCACTCAAAAGCCAAGTCATCTTCCTTCCCCATCAAAAGTCCTGCAAAGCCCAAAGAAACTGCTGGAAAAAAAAATTCTTTTATAGCATCTTTTAAATATAAAAGATATCTCAAAGTAAAGATTGAGCATGTGACTTACTAATTTGTTGCCAATAACTCAAACTCCTATGCTTCATGCCAGACTTACTTACCTGCAAAAAAACCCCAAACAAACAGACAAACAAACAAACAAACATACTGATTCCCAAAATTTTGTTGGGCAATTTCTCCCCTTTCATTCCTGTTATAAAATTTTAGGTTATTTTAAAACTACCAAACATTCAAAGCTCTGAGAGCTTCTATTATTTCTGGTAATTTGCTGGCGTTGAACCTGAACTTCCAAAAAAGCCTGCCTTCACTGCAAAAAGACCAAAAAGTGTATTTACAGGGAAATTGTTACCCTTAGATTAAAGTCTATCAGACATGCAGCACTGCAGTCCTGACCTTGAGATTGCTAAATGAGACACTAAATACCAATTTCCACAGGGAAGTGTATGACCAGGTTCAATCAGTGACCTTGGGGTAAAAGCTGGAATATCACTAATCCCCAGCACTTGAAAATCAAGAGTCAGGCCTCAAAATAAATACATACAAACAAACAAACAGCAATCTTGGGGTTGGGGACGGGGAAGGTTTCTCCTCTTTAACATGCAGCTGGCTCAGATTTCCACTCACTCTTCCATGAATGGGAAACATAGGAAATTACTTCCTTCAAGGATGCCGAGAGTATCCCCTGAATCCAAGAGCTGAAGCCTTAAGGAAAACCTCAAAACAGCAAAATTTATAATAAAATAGCACTGTGAGATGGGCTTGGTCTCCATTAGGACTTTGCACCAGTATCCACATACCCCATTTTTCAAATGAAGACAAAATTCCCAATTTGCACATTTTTATTTTAGGATATTCCTTAGAGAAAGATCCTTTCTGGCCTCCCTTTGCTACCATGTGCTTTTCTCTACTTCCCCCTCCCTGTAACCTAATTTGTTCCTTAGATGTAAATATCAGCTATGCCGATTTCATAACTAGTTCATAATATTTTTACATTAATATTTTACACTATGAAAGACCAAAAAGACTGTATGAAGAAGCCCCTACTGTTATTTCTTGTTTCTGCCTCAGAGAAGACAACGTTGCTTAACATAGTTCACATTTACCATGACATATCGCAGGTATGGTAAAGCTCTGTATAAGCCATGCTATCTGCATTTCTTCTCTCCACCCACCAACTGTGTATGTCTGACTACTAGACTCCAGGCATTATTTTAATGGGTGATTTTTATAGGTGTGACAGCTGGAGTAAAGTACTTAGCACTTGTGAAAATCAGGTCTCTTGTCTCCAAAGCCAACCTGGGCATTCAAAAATCATTACTCAGATCCTAAAAAATAATGAGATTGGCTTAGAAAACAAGATGGTTTTAGACATTATACGTTTTATTTGCCTTATGGTGTTTCTGCCTTTTGCATCTATGTATTCAAGCCTTCCTTTTTTTTTTTCCTTCACAGCAAGGAGAACTAGAAACTTTCTTCTAAATGAAAACAGAGAATCTTCCCATAAATCACCTGACTTCCGGAGCTGGGATTTAAGGAAAAATATACAACCTCATCAGATTGATGATAATTGACAGAAGTGAGTAACAGTGCATATCCCCATTAGAAGCATGTTTTCTTGTATAATTTTCTTCCAGGTAAAAAAGGTATTGGAAATGGTTTCTCCCCTTGTGGACACTGTTGGACAGATGTAGTCTGTTACCCAGTCTCTCCCAATTATCACAAAGGGGACACCTACATTCAATAATCAAGAACATTTGTGCTTGGACTTACAGAGCTATACAAAATGTATTTCAGAGGAAACCTCTTACATTGTTGGAGTTGTTACACTCACTTCATGCAGCCTGAGATACTGCAGCAGACTTTGTGCCCTTTGGCTGTGTGAGAGAGACATCAAGGCTCTACTAAACCCATCAATGTCTCCCCAGGTTCGGGATGGGATAAACAAGTAGCTTGAAGTCTGGGTCTTCAGGAGGCCTTAATCCAAACATTTCCAAAGCTCTGGGGGAGGCTTAAGGCAAGACTTAGCTTTGTATCTTACTGATTTTGAGGGTGGGAGATGAGGGAGCAAAACATTAATTGTATATATCACATTACACCAGCATGTCTAAACCAACCTACTCTTCCAGCACTCCCATATACAGCAGGACAAACTAGCCCTAAGCTGATAAAAGTCCACCAGACATCAGAAAGGCTGATAAGCGGCACACTATGGATGGACTTTCACGTTCCCCCTTGAATTAAAAAATGCAAATGATTCTACAGAGAGAGGGAGTTTTTAACATATATTTATAYATTTCAGCCTTGCCACATTCTTTGAGTTCCGCTGTTGAAGGGGAGAAGGGGTATGGCAAGATGACACACCTATTAGTGGAAATAATCAAATAAAAGCTTGGCCTGAAAGAAGAGTTCATCCTCTCAGGATCTCAAGCTGGCAGGAAGGTCACACTTTCATCTCCTCCCTTATGATTCAAAAGCGACACCTCGATTTAACGGGGCAAGCCATGTCCTTGCACTCTTTTGCTGGCAGCATATTAACATCTGTAAGACAGCACTGCTCAGCAGTAGCCTGACCAAACTATAAGATTTGGTGCTGCCAGATCACCCTGGAATACAAGAAGTCTGAGACACTCAACAAATTACCAGGCTGAAATCTTTCAAGAGCCATCATGGCTGTTTCCAAGTTATTCTTCCAAGGTATAAGTCCACCTCCTTCTCCAAAAAGTTTTCTTAAAAGTAGAGCAGCAACATACCATTGCCCAATGATGCAGAGGACCACAGGCCAGGGATCAGGACTTGGTAGCTGTTTATCAATGCTGCACTTCCTACACTATAACCAGAATCAGTTTTGGCTGGAGATGGTGCAGCTAAGGACTAATCGTGTTCCTACTGAAGTTAATGGAAGTTAATTTTCCTACCACTTTCACCTGTGTTGGATAACTTAAGGACATTCAGCTATATCAGTGCMATCAGAGATGGAGTTAGACTTTCGCCACTGCAAAGGAAAAATTAATGCAGGAGCAAAGATCATCACAACCCATCCTCTAAGATAATTTGAGAGGCCTATCTTTATAGAACACATTTTTGGAAGAGATATGCATACTTACTGCCTCCCTTTTCTCCCTGAAAACTCCCCATGCTGCTCTAATAAGAGTCCCTGGTAAAACAAACTAAACATACAGAGCTTTTCAAAGAAGACATCAATGCCCTAAAATAAATAATCCTTTAAACTCTTGTGCGTTGCAGCACTTGCTGGGCCTTAGGCAGGGGGAAAACAAGACAAACTGCAGCTGTGAAATATGAAGTAAGACAGGAATGAGAAAACATTCCTTTCTCCTGAGGAAGCTTATGCAGAGCTGCAAGCATTTTGATCTACCAGTTTAAATTAGGCCTTGCAAATCAGTTGCCTTGTACACACACAGAGCTGAGAAAGAGTTCTTGCTGAGCACATGTAGTATGGGCTTGTAAGCGGAAGGTGTCCCAGCAGCACCAGGAGATGAAGAGAACCAGCAAGAGGAAAACAGCAGTCTTGGTCTTCCCGTCTCCTTTGCTATTATTTTCTTATAATAGCTTGCTTCCTCCCCTGTCTTCTGCTAAAACTTTTTCTGCTTAGAAAAGAACCATGACTGTGCACGAATGGAAGGATGTAAATCATGCCACAAGATTTTTTTAAGGTTTAAAGATGTTTTAATCTGCAGGAAGAAAGTAAGTACTCACAAGAATTCTGGAAAAAGAGAAGCTGGTGACTGGGGAAAACATACCATAGCTCTTGTTTTGCAGCCAACAGTCATCCCAACATGGCCAGGTACTCTATTAGAAGCACTTTTGCTCAACCTTCTCCTGGTTTTGCAAGGTAGGAGGGGAGGTACTCCCACTGCTGTTATAGCTTCCGGAGCTCATCCACCATATCTAACTGTATGTTAAGTCTGAAAACGGGTGCAAGAACAAGTTCTAACTTCCTAGTGCCAGTCCCTGGTTAACCACGGGCTTTGATCCCCAGCTGAGTCATCACATCAAGCAGCACAAATATTTAGGAAGAAGGAGAGGTGGTCTATTTTCCAAAATACTTGTGTAACACTGATATCTCAGCATCTTGAAACACCTACCTAGGAACCTGGCTCAGTTTAGATCAAGTCAGAGACACAAAGATAATCAAGACCAAAGCTGAGCCACTGTCAGCATCCAGTGTCTCTGAGAGTCATCCTTGTCCTCTGGCCTTCCCTACTGTCCTTCCCATAACAAGGAGAACAGAAGACATCCAGTAGCTGCTGACAAGGGAACAAATTAAATATGCTGTGGCAGTAAGTTAAGTTAACTCAGCTTGAAGGAAACAATAGTAGACATTCCAAAAGCAAATAATTACACTATCCCTAACTAAAGCTGTCATTCTAGAGAGTCTTGCACAGAAGAACCAAGACTTGCCCATTGCAGTCCTGCCATCTCTGAATATATCTCTCTTCACAATTTCTTTTTAACTTCTTTGGACACAAACTCTCCCTTGCTGTTGTTTGTGTACGTGCATAGTAAGTGTGGCCTTCTTGAAGATGGAGACTGCCGGGCTGTGATAAAGGCTTGAAAGCTTGTCTAGCACCCCTGCAGTCTCTCCAAGAGCTTCTGCATCCTTTACAGAAATGTTATTTCTCAACTTTTCAAAGCACCTCAATAGATTTTGACAGATATCCCTATGCCTCATGTAAGCACCAGCATGCTAACAGGACTATTCTTCCTATCCAGCCAATAATGAAAAACAGAAGGAACACAGCACTGACATGTGCAGGCACCAACTCTTAATTTCTAACAAAAGTCTTAATTTCTAATCAAAAACGACTGGCTGTTTCTGATTTCCCTCACTGATCATATCCTAGTTGTTACAATAGAGTCGCACATGTAATTTCAAAGGAAGAAACTAAAAACGTATTTCAATTCAATCAACYCTGTCAGTATAGTATCTGGCAAGTGAAGAACATATTAGGAACACCAGAACTTAACTTGAATGGTTKACTATTTCATACCATGTATTGCTATAATTATCTGTGTGTACAGGCATCAGCAAGGTGCAAGCAGAGCAGAATTTTTTGGTCAAGCACTGAAGAAGACCTGCATCCCAGATGATAATAAGCATTTCTTTAAGTTCTCTCTGCTGTGCATTTATATAAACACCCCCTGCAGATATTCTTCAGTCCCAGCTGTGTGTGAGCTGAAGGTAGTGCATACAAGATCTAGTAAGAAGACAACTATTTTGCTTCATGGCACTTTTTGATGTTTCAGTATTTCAGTGGCTTCTACAGTGAGTTGAAAACAAACCTATTCCAGCGTTTTAATGTAGCAGAATCATTCTGAAGTATCATCCACATTTAACAGGAGTSTTTCCAACCAGGACATGCAAACCCAGTGATTATTGTACTGAGCTGAGACGCGACAGATTCAAACACTAGTCCCTGATGTCAGATGAAATTGCCCTGACAGATGAGGGACCTTGAACCTCTAATAACAGGTTCAGTGCCTGCACTAGCTCTGCATATGCGTCTATAGGGCCACATTCATAAGCAGGTGCACCTACATGCTGAACAACTTCAATTTTGGCAGCTGACAATACAACAGAGGAGTGGCAGCCCCTGCTAACAGCCTGGCAATGTATCTCCTGTCAGTAAGTGCCCTACTTTACAAGAAGTTGATTATTCTCAATCACTGAGAAATTTAAGAGCAATCAGCAATCTGTAAGCGTGTCTCATACTCAGATCTCAGTACAAGTTCAGCACCACAGTTGAAAGAGCCAAAGGGGACATTCTTATCAGCTTCCCCCTTTTTATTTTGTAGAATGCTACATCTCCCCTTTCTTCACCTCTCTTTTACACCAGCACTCCATTAAGACAGAGTTTCTTAAACAAGAACTCTTTTCCATGTGCCAAATGCAGGAGTGACACCTAAGGAGTGACACCTAAGTGACACCAGAAAGTGAGAGAGATGGATCCAAGGGTGAATACTACCTAGAGTGATTTCTAGAACAATCTTTCATATCCCACTGTTTGACTTAGTCCTCCAGATGATACAAATATTTTCTCCTCTATGTATGTCTCAGGGACTTCCTTCCAGTTTTTACAGCAAGGAGACCAAAGCAAAAACTACTGTTTTTTAGATTTTTTGAAATATAGATTCATCCAGAACTTTAAGGAGTGCATACACACACTGTTAAAATATTATTCTCTTTTCTAAAATATATATGTAATATTAGATCCACCCCTGCTGAATTTCACTTGACTTTGGCACAACTTACACGAATGCTGAGACCAAAGAGAAGCCTTCTCCTCATTGTTTTCATTTAAGGGAAAGAGGTCCAGCTTTGTATTTCCAATGCTTCCAGAATAAGCAAAGAATGGTACTGAAGAATGCCTGTGTTCCCTCTGTTGTACTCTCAAGCACTAGAGACRGGGATGGGAAAGAACTAGCATTGTGCAACAATCCCCTTCCACAGTGTAATTAACTCTCATTTTCCCTGGCCCCGGAGTGCTTGTCTCCTTCACCCGTAACTGAAAGAAACAACAGAAAGCTCTGGAGGCAAGGGAGGGGACAAAAGCAGCTACTGAAAGTTGTTCTCCCTGTTGGCTGTATGCTGCTTATGTAGGTAGCTGGAGATGATTGGTTCATTGCCTAATTTTTTTCATCACAGAGGTCACCGTAAAAAAAYTCTGTACACACATCATGTTGAAATGGAGAGATCAGGAGAGTCAGACTCACAAACCCAAAATTACACTCTCACTGAATCACCCAACAGCCTTGGGCAACCTGTTCCTTTCCCATTCTGCCATAAAACGCTCTTTCAGCAGGCCACCACAAAAAGCCTGACACCAGCTGAGACCACTGCCTGTCACATTGCTTTACCATCGCCTCACTGTTTCCCCACACTCCTGACATCTTCAGTTCCCCTTATACTCCCACTGTGAGCAGTTTGGGGCTCAGTGTGACACAGCCTTAACGCTCCCAGTGCTGATTCAGGCCTGGGGACCCAAGGCACAGTATTAGCCATGCCTCACTTTACTCACCTGTAAAATGGAAGCCAAGATGCTGTTTTCTACAGAAGGCTGGAGACTGGGTGTCAGCTCAGGAGCTGCCGCACACTGCTGACAAGGATGATGTAGGAGACATGCAGTGTCTGAGCTTCGTGTGCTCTGCCTCTTTCGAGACCACAGACCCAAGGCAGCACGTCAGATGGACCTAGCTTGCTGGCTACCAGTTGAACTACCCTGACTTGTATCTCACGAGTACTTGATAATGAGCAATCTAAGTACTCAGATGCTTGAACAGAAGGAGGAATTGCTTTCTAATTAGAGCCATGGACACCAAAAGAACTATATAGCTAATAAGCACAAACAGAATCATCGTTAGAGGAGACTTTATTAAGATATTTACAACTGAGATTGTAGCCATTTGTTCTGCCAATAAGCTTAGGTAAAACTGATGCCTTGTGTCCTTTAAACCTCAGCTGGCTTAATTAGACTAGTTGAGGACACTTGATACCCCATCCCATTAGCCCCTCTAAAAATAATTACATCTTATGTCCTATTTATTAATTTTGATTTATAGCAAGACACTCCTTTGTTTCTCTAGGGGCATTTACAAAAGTTAAAACGCAGAGCCAGCCAATAAATCCATCCTCTATATAATGAAATGGCCTTCCAAGGAAGTAAAACCCATCTCCCTGAAAAGCCAGAGAGGCCTTTGTTGGATGTGCTCAAGGTAACTACAACTTGAAAGATGGCATCTTTGCCTAAGAGGTTGGAAAAAGTGGTAGCTATCATGTTTGAGTGTATTATTAAAAGTGACAATTATCTCTGTACGCTTACAATTGGAACTTCTGATTTCATAGACTATAACAAATGCACCACTGCTGTTCTGGATGGCTAAGCATTAATAAAGCAAACCAATTTTGAATGCCCAAGGCCGGGACCTCAGGGACAGCAGATGGTGCCCAGGATACCCATTCTCACATTAGCATAAGAATAGTACGGAGTGGGTCACAGATTGCCTTTAAGCAAGCTTTCAGTTGTCCACACAATCTCTTCGTCCTACCAAATGAGTCAACAGCATTGTTTTGGTTTTCTAATTTAGGTTATCAGTGCTTCATTACATAAAATGTATTTCACAAGCAAGTCAAGCAATAAAGAAATCCATCTCCTTTGTAACAACTTGCACTCCATAAGCATCTTATTCAAACTCTGGACACACAACAAAAGGAAATGAACAGTCCTTGTTAATATGCATCAAAACACTTCTGGACAAATGACTTAGAGTTCTTAAAATTAGATTTTTTTTTCCTTAAATTGCTTCTAATTTTGTGTGCAATCAATTGCAGTTGTAATTGCTTGTAAGCACAAACGGTACATCCATTGATATCCAACTTGACTCTCTCAATGAGAACTAGACCAAATTCCAAATAGAAAATTGGAAACTGTGCCTCAAATGCTTTAAAAGTAGCATGAAATCCACATGCTTATCTGGATTCAAAAATAAGACTGTCCTGATCTCAAAAGAGGCAAAACTTCACCCCATTCCTAATTTCAGCCTCAGAGTTAAGTAAAAAGCAGCCAAGGCCTGGACTCTCCAGAGGGAAGTTCAGATCGAGACTTAGGATATCATATGCAATCTCTCATGAGATATTTTGCCCTTTATAGCAAACATAGGTAAGTTCCACTTTAAATAAGATGTTTCACAGAACGCGTGTTTGGTATCTTAACATTAATAATGAAAAGAGCTTTGTGTGTTTAGAGGTCTGTCTTCTTGTCTGAGTTAATTCAGATTTCTGAATTAATTAATTAATAATTAAATTCTGATCTCTGAAAATATGACTTCACAGTCCGTTTGTAGTTCACACTTTGTGCCCCTTTGGACAGGGATGCTAAGCCGAGTTTGCTTCCTGGCTGGTTATTAACCATCAAGAGAATGTTTCAACTCCACTCATCACACATATGAGTCAAATCAAATCTAGAAAAACTACAAGAAGTCATCAGTTTATCGAAAAACAGGAAGCACACTAATTGAGAGATTGCCTACTACCTCACAAGCTCTCTGCAAGAAAGGCACAGAAGGGCAGAGCTCATTTATTTTTTTTTTCTCCATCCAAGAAACAGGAAGAAAAAAAGGGGTGTTATTTCCACTCCCAAACCCAAGGGATTAAAAAGAGGAGCTAAACCAACCCACACAGCTATCATGTGCCCATGTACCTCTTCCTTATCACTGCACTTATTCTAGAAAATTGCAATCATGGCTTCACCTGCTTGAATCCCCCTCGAGATCTCCATGATGGGAACTTCTGAAGCAAAGACTGGTATTAAAAATCTGCAGGGTTTCAAATAGATGGTTAACCTCGTGCCAAGTCAAAAGTGCAAAAATCTAGGGATGACAGTGCCATGGATTCACTAGAATGGATCTCAGCAGGCTAAACAAGCCTTTAGTTTCCTAAGCTGTTCTCTGAAGCAAGGCTGACAAAGAGCTAGCAAAGGCAAGTCACTCCACACCACAGGCACACCCCAGATTCCAGACATGGGTGATGGTGAGGCAGCTGAGAATTACAGATTTACACACAACACAAACTGGCACAAGGAACAGACGAAAATCTTTTGTTGATGTTGCTGTTCTTGTTTCACATGTAACACAGTTTTCATTCCCTAAAGCCAACGTACTAATTGCCAACTGAAAATAAGTCATCTCATCATCTTACTTGAATAAATACCAATAGTTCTGGAGCTTGACTGGAAAATTCAAGAAGCTGTATCTGGGCAGTGAAAGCAAATAACTATTTGTGTATCTTGCTCAGCACATTTCCTTCTAAATGAACTGCTTGAAAATGGTGAGTTCTCTAGAAACATTTTGGAATTGGGGAAAGCTTTTGAATAAACTGGAGGATGTTTTGGGTCACAAGATCACCGGATTCCACTGAATTATGTGTCCTTTCTTGAATGAGGAGTTCAGAGGAAGACTGAGGATTTTGTGATTGACAGATGAAATATGAAAAAACACGGGGGACAGGGACTGAAAGCTGGTTCCCTATGTAATCTCAAGCAGAGTTGCTTAGGGCTTATTTTTCAGAACTGTTGAGCTTCAAGAATTTCAATTTTCACTCAACTTCCTTCCAATCAGATACTTTTGGGGATGGAAGTTCTAAAAATTCTATCAAATGAAAATGTGCAACCTTGCCACTGGAATGTAGCCCATTGAAAAGACCCACTGCTCAATACTCGGCATTGTTTAGCAGAGAGAAAATGTAAATCTAGCAACGTTTCTTGACACTACCTTTGGGGAAAGAACTTTCCACTGTTGCAGGTGTCTCCTTGTAAGTGGTTCCAGAAGGCGAGCAGATGCAGAGAGGTGGTAACACTTGCTGGAGGGGAAGTGTCATCCCCTCCTGTCAGTGCTAAGACTTCTCACACTCATCACAGAGTGAGAATGAGAGAAGGGACGAAGACAAGCACAAACGTTACAGTAACACACTATGTAAAGATATTGCGCTTGCATTTGTGCCAGATATTTATAGCCATAGAGTTGGGATGATGGCCATGAAAGTATTATTTTAAAATGATCTCTAATATCTAATTTATTCTTCTCAGATTCTGCTAAGCAGCCAAGTTGGGGTGGTCTATAGAAAAAAAATTACACTCTAGCTAAAGCACTGCAGGCAAGTGCTGAATGTTCTGTAAAAACATAAACAGTTTCTTGCCTGCAAATCTCCTCTCCCTCAGATTTCTCATCTTTCACTCCTCAGTTCCCAAGATACTAGAATTTCCTCAGTTCTGTGGTTACCTAGAGTTTTCTCATGGAAACAAGCACCAAGCACATCATGAAGAAAACAAACAATAGGCAAAAATCCCCTAAAAACAGCCCTTCAGCTTATTATTCCCTTATTCTTCCTGTGCAGGCTCAGAGCCAAAGATACTCCAGCCACAGCTGAGGAGATCAGTGGTAAACGTCATTAACTGTTAGCAGAGGGAAAATCTTAAAATAAACAAGTTCTTAAAGGTATAATTTTTCCCTCGATAAAAATTAAGGAGGGGCAAAAACAAGTGACCTCTTTATCTCCCCCTTCATTAATGAATAATATAAGCAATAACCTGAAAATAAAAATGGACAGTTTCTTTGACCCTATGGGAAAACCCGAGAATACAAGCGTAAGGCTTCTGTCCCATTTGTCACACGGTTGCCATGATTTGCGGGTGGTATGGCAGAAATGAAATCCCACACTGTGACGAAGCCTCATGTCATCTGTCGTGGGCATGTGCTCTCCCAGTGCACTCTGTGACGGACAACCGGCTGAGCAGGCATTTGCCCGAAGTGCCTTTCTGAATATGAAAGAGAAGGATATCCCATTTCAGTCCTTGCAACTATTAAGGAGTTCCAGTGAAATGGTAGTTAAAGATCTCTCCGGCTAAAATGTGCTGCACTTACGGAGCTTTTATATTATTTGCCTCTAGGTGTCTTTGCAAAGAGTGAGGATGATACTTAGCATCCTTTTTACAAAGATCTCAAAGAGATAAATAAAAACAATTTTCTATCTGGAACAGGCAAAGTGCAGGGAGGTTAACTGAACAATCCAGCCTCCCACAGCAAGGCAATGGGAGAGTCAGGGACAGAATCCAAATCAGCTGATTACAGTCCTGTGATCTCAGCACTAAATTGATACCTTCCTGTATTTACAATGCTCTTTCTTGGAGAAGTTTGTCCTGCCAATGTGTATTCGACAGAGTGACCAGTGGTCTGGAAGCCCCTGCTGCAGGAGCTTGTGCGGATGTGCAGAGAAGGTTGTTTCGGCCTTTCCAGGGCTTCTTCCAGAGGACAGTGATCTCACTGCTTTGTTTGGTTTTGGGCTTCTCCTGACTTTTAGTTTAACCTGAAGGATTTGATTCATTGTTTCTCAGCAGTAAGCTGTTTTCCTTAAAAGAGCTAATCGAACTTTGATGAGGCCCTTGTGCATTGGAAAGATTGATGAGATACATTAAAGGTTAGGCGTGGAGCAAAACTGAAGATAAGGGCAAAAATTATTGAGTTCAATGGAATTATGGTTGGGTTTTCTATGCGTATCTTTTCCCACTGCTCTATCTCATACTTTAATGTATTTGTGTAACTACCTCAGTATCCTGGAAGAGGGAAATGGTAACCTCTCCCATGCTTTGCTTAGCTTCTCTTTGTTTGCCAGTATCACCATGAAAGAAACATGCTTCTCTGACTCGCTGCAGTGCGTCCTTACATCGGTGCTTCATTGGGCTACAGAACCATGGCTTCCACTATGAAGTGGGCAGATTAAAGCAATTAAGACATGTTTTCTGCCTACACCATAGATAACTAAAACCTAGAACTCATCAATCAGGCAGTCATCCAGACCAAGAACCTAACAAGACTCAAAAAGGGATTAGAAATGCATACAAACACAGTCCGCCAAAGAATCCTAGCAAGTTGGCACCCAGGACATCTCCATGCTAACCCTTCCTGTACCAGTGCTGCTCAGACCTACTCAGCCTGGCAGAAAGGCTGCAGTGCCCCAGCCTCAGCTCTGCCTGATCAGCCCTGTGTTGTACATGCACCCACAGATGGGATGAAAGTGATGTTTTTGATGGCAAGAGCTGGGAGATAGGCAAGGACGAGAGGTTGTCCTGCAGGCATGCAGGAGTTACCGCATGTGTGAGAAATGGAAGCTCTCAGCTGACGGTGCAGACCCGAGTCCCCCATTTGAATACTTACGTCCACAGCAATACTTGCTTTCTTACTCCCCAAAATCTTCAGCAGTGGAGATGCTACAGCCTCCCTAGGCAGCCTATTCTAGGATTTAATATCACTGCCGCTGGAAAGCATTCTTAAATTTATGATAAACTTCTGAAAAACATATTAAGCTGCTGGAAAGCATTCTTAAATTTATAGTGATAAACTTCTGAAAAACATATTAAACTATGTGCTGATCTCTGAAGGCAAAAAATGAGCTATAATGTGGGGAAATGGACTAGCCCGTAAGTTCCTATGGTATGGTCTTTACACTGTCCCCTGGGCCACCCAGGACAAGTCATATCAGGCTAGAACAGCAGAGTAGGTGACCTGCAGACCTACTCTAATATGGCAGTTCTTATGCTTCCACAAAAATAACAAGTTCACACTAATTGCCAGACAGCAGGTCAGTTTTTTCAGCTGATCCTCTGTCTTACTATGTAAGATACACTGTTTGATTATTGCTCTTTACTAACCTCTGCATAAATTAGCCGTTAAGGACTAGAACAGAAATTATTACTGAAAATTCAATCAGTGTTCACCTGATTTTTAATACATCATCATGTGTAGGTCAAAGTGCATTAACCTGCTTGAGCCTATTGGAAAAGATTTCGTTAACGAACTCCATACAACCTAACAACAACATTATAGAAAAGGAGCAGTGGTCCAGGAGATGGGAGGGATGGGGAAAATTAAGTCTAAACTTCTCAACTTCAGCACTCACAAACGCTGTATTTAGGAGGGGACATTATCCATTATTTCACCTACAAAGGAGGTTTTATCTTCTACATGGTCTCATCTCCACTCTGCTTTGGCTGACACATGTTCCAAAGCTCTTGTTCTTGAGGTGCTAGTGACATGTGAGGCCAGAGCAGGTGATCCATACCTTTTCCCTTCCCACAGAAACATATCACTTCTGCAGTGTTTGATCCTCACGGCCACAAGCGACCTTGCAGAAAATGCTGTCAGTTCATAGTATCCAAGGTTTGAAGCTTGGGAAACTGCTGACACACTGGTCTGTGACTTTGCTTGGGGCACACTCGGACAGTGCAGTATCAGGGAAGGAAATACCTTACGCCATACAAATATTACGGGATGGATCGACTCCAAAATCAAATTAATCCCTTAGGGGAAAAACATGCCAACAAATGGGTTTCAAGCACTTGAAACTGCATGAGGCTCACAGAAAACCCCACAGGTGGAAGGAGACACGTTAATTCAGCACTTAATGCAGTCCTGTAACACAATCCACAGTCTGTCACATAATGCTGGGTTCGAAGGCAGGATTTAGGAGAGACTGTGATATCACTAGGTAATTTCATTGCAAGGCTATAGCTGTGTCAATCTTAACTTCACATCAGAGCAAACCACATGAAGATCTCCGTGCACTACATATGCTCTTGCACTACTTCCACTGGCTCCAAAACCCTGTCTCAACAAGGTCTAGAGAAAAAAAATCAGAACATAGAAAAAACTGTAAGGCTGCCTGTAACCAGCAGCGTCTATAAAAAGGTTCCTTTCACGTCTCTTCTACCCTCACTCTCTCTATATATCTATATATGTATCTATATATCTGTATCTAACAAGAACGTATAGAAAAGATGGAGCTAGACTCTTCCAAGAGGTGTACAGTGAAAAGTAACAGACACAAACTGAAACATGGGGAATTCTGGTTAGATATTACTTATTTTCATGAGGATGGTCAAACACTGAAATGGCATCAGAGAGGCTGTGGGATCTCCAGTTTTTGAGATATTGTTGATTTAACTGAACCGAGTCCTGAGTAACCTGCTATAAATTGGCCCTGTTTGGAGCAGCAGGTTGGACTAGATAACCTCCACGGGTCACTTCCATCCTACATTATTCTATGATTTTTCCTGGGTATATTTGAGACCATACCATAGGGCCTTAGTAAATATTAATACATGCTTACAATTCTTCAGCTGACCCTCTGCACTGATCAAGAATGGAGGCAGACTGCCGGTGCTCAGCTAAGATGAATAATAGCATTACCCACAAAATACCCACAATGGTCAGCATCCTCACTGGAGAGCTTTACACCCAAAAACCTTTTCCAGTGCACTTTATGAACACTTCAGCCTCCATAGTCTCAATGTGTTCAGGGAGATACTACACGTATCCTGCTGCGCTCAACAGACCAGGACCCTGTGGCTACAAACAACTGGTTCCACAGTGAAACCTTCTAGAACGTCATGCACTGGAAGAAAGATTACTGGGGAGAAAAATCAGAAGAAAAAATCCTGTAAGATCTCAAAATGCATCTCATTCTATCTGAAGGGCTAAGGCTTCAACTAGGAGGACAATTTTAAAGCACTCGCTTAATCTTAGAGCACTGTGAGAGACTGGGAGTACTTACATATACTAGAACAGTCATGATTTGATGATTTAGTGATATCTCTTGATGCCCAAAGTTTTTTTTGGGCCCATACTTTCTTCAATGACTGTCTGTTTTCATGTAGTTGTTTTGCCAACTACTGACAACCTGTTTAGAAATAGCAGGGAACATGAAATCTGGAGCGTCCACTCCAAAACCTCTGTGAAAATAACCTTCAGGAATGGCAATCGGCCAGAGATGCAGTTTGAAGCCAGCTAAGATACGAATAAATATTCATGGCAGCTAAGGATTTTGGATTTAATGCCATTCTGCTAATGCAGATAAATATTCAGATTTCCTTGGCTTTTGTAGACTAAACCCAGTTTAAAAGAGAAATCCATACAATACCATTCAAGTAACACTGCCACTGCTGGTAGGGGTTTTGGGGGAGGTGGAGCAGGCTTGTTATCTTAATTTTTAAAGACCAAGATGAAATCTCTGTAATTCAAATGTCTACATCAGAAAGCAGATGCAGAAAGAGTCATACTTCCCAATGGACTGCTGCCTCATGGCAGAGGGATGGGTCTACCTGTACTATACTGTTCAGCACTATGCTGTGCTTTTACCTACAAGACTGTATTTCCTCAGCAGGTAAAGCACCTCCCACTTATTTTGACATCTTTGCAATGAACAATATAATCCAAAGCTAAGATTTTACTACTGTTACTCCTACCTACTGTGCAGCCTTCTCTGTCCTAAGGCAAATGTTTATGTGGTATAAACCCCAGGCTCACAGTTGAGTGTAACCGACTCTGAAGTGATGACCACCTTTGCAAGACTCAGTTTAAACAAATGATATATAGTTGAGTTAGACTTAACCATGCTGTCGCAGCTGTTAACCATGTTACAGCAGCAGGTCTACATAACCACCTAACTAGGTTAAAGCAGGGCATTCCTCTCCAGTCAACCGAGAAGCGATAGTTCCATCCTGTCTCCACCACAAATTCTAGTGACATCACAGGCAGAAGGGACCTCAGAAGAAATTATTCAAAGGTAAGCAGAATGAAAGAAAATTATTTCCCTTTCTCTGCACATTCACAAGCAAAAGGATAACTGTGCTCTATAGCCCATTATTAAAACTCTTTGGAACTAACCACACTATCAGACTCTCACCGATAWGTCACTTCACTCTCTCAGGTATGTCAGGAGCCTAATTCACATGCTCCAGAAAATGAACTTTTAAATTGTTTTCAACACACCTTCAGACTTCATGGAAGGAAATGAGCAAGATGACAGATGGAATAGTTGTTTTTTCTTTTTTCACAAAACAGCTCTCAGTCTGCATTATCTCACTGCTTCTTATTTCTTCTGTGCCAAACTTTCATTTCTGCAAGTCTATGTAGACCGAACAACTTGCACTTTCTCTTCCCTCTTGTGACCAYAGTCTCTGTGAAAGGTTAAGAAAAGAGGGCAAGTAACTCCTAAACAACTCTAGCTATCCCACTTGTGGCTGGCCAAAAAGAGGCAAGAGGAAAGCAATGGGAAGTGCAGCCACATGGCAGTGACAGGCCAGGGTCTTTTCCACAATCTTTCAGTTAAGCAAATCCCTTCCCTTACACATTGCTATACATCTAAGTAATATTAAATTGAGCAGGCTTCTGGCAAGACTTCCAAAGTACACGTCTCAGCTACCAATATACAGGTTTGAGGCATCAAAGCACTCTGGAATTCAAAGTGTTCAGGTCTCTTAGACATCAAACATAAATTTTAAAAGGCAAATGAAGATAAATATAAACAGAATCAGCACATTTATGATCCCTAGTTAAGAAGCTACCTTCAACGTAAGAGCTATTGGAATAGCCCTACCCATTCAGCTCTATCTTTTAAAACACAGAGATCACAGCAGTCAATAATCTATTCTCTCAGTTAAGATATACTTTTCCTAAGCTGAGTTTTTGTATGATCCTGACAATTCTCACTCAAATGAGAATTCCTTTAAGACATACAGACCACAAGTTTCACCTTTGTGAAGAAAATTATTTACAAGTGGGGGGTACAATACTTTGTTAGAGCAGTTACTTCTTTAAAAAACGCTAAAAAGATGGTATGTGTTCCAGCAGCCAGTAAGTCATCCCTGTGGCATCTCTCTCACTGTTGGTGACTTTGCTGCAACAAAGTTTTTTACATGATCTCAGTGCTCACTCTCTCTGTTGGACAGAGCGTGCCCAGAGTTTGCCGAAAGAGAAAACCTAAATGCTGCACTGAAGTGACAGTGACAAGGGCAAAGGGGAGCTTTGCACCTGATCCAAGGGGAGGGGGGCTAATTTAACCTTCCGATTTGTTTCAGCAGAAGTTCACAGTGCTCATCTCCATTTCTAATACTCTGTTCACAAAGACCATTCTCTTAAACTGCTCAGACAGCTTGATGGTGTTCCCTTAAACTAGGGCATCAGATCTAACCCAGGAATGGTTAGGCAGGCAGATGGATTACGTCACTGGCAACACGAGGAGTTTTAGGCTGCAACTGGCTCCAAAGGGAACCCATTCCAATTATTCTCTTCCTGTGAGTCTGGAAGTGACTCATGCAAAGGCAGTCAAGACCATCCCACTGAGCCTTCAGATTAAAATAACAAGGCAAAAGTTGGGAAATGTTTAATCTGTGAAAAGCAACTGATCTTAAGATATTGGAAAGGGAAACCACTAAAGGTACATCTGGCACGGGAACGAACTCAACTTGGCCCAGAGGGCAAGGAGCCCGGCTCCCCAGTGGCTCACCATGAGGAACCTGAAGACCCCTTGGCCTCGCACCCTCCCTTCTTGCACCCTGCCAGGCTCCCTGTGCCTTCCAGCCAGAGACAGCCAGCAGCGCGGCACCCTGGTTCTCCCCACAGCAGCCAGGCCCAACCAGCACCACCAGGAACATGCAGGAACGTTTTCCATATAGACAATACTTCCTGGAGCCTCACACTAGCCAGGTCCCCCAGAACAGGAAGAGAGGGTTTGGGGTGGTTTGAAGGCACAGATTTGGAAACTATCAAGGAGAACTGGGGAACTGACAAATAGCTCAGGGCCTGTCCCCAGTCCCTCCCAACCTGCAGCCCCACATGGACCTCCTGGCTGAGCTTTGTTGCTGCGGCTGGCTGACTGCAGGCTGGGGAAGCAGGTTGCAAGGAGCCTGCCTTTCCCTTTCCACCCAGGACAGGGCTGCGCCTGGGCACGCAAGGTAAAAAAGCAAAGGACAGACCTTCTCTCTGGCCTCTTCGGCGCTGGGGAGGGTGCGCTCGTCCTCCCGGCTGCGGCCGCGGCTGCCGGCGGGATGCTGGCGGGCCGGTCGCAGTGCCTCACCAGCTCCACTTTGAGCTGCCTGCCGGGAGCCTTTTATTTTTCCTCCCCCTTCTTCCTCCTCCCCCTCTTTTCAGGGGGGACAAAAAAAGGGTGGTGGTGGGGAAACCTTTCTATTATTATTATTCTAATATATTCTGGGGGCTTGTGGTTCCTGCAACCAGGCGGAAGTGAAACCCGCTTTCGCCCCCCTCCTCCTTCCGCGATGCTGCGGGGCTGGATGCAGCCCGGCGGCGGGCGGGTGGCCTGCGGCCGGCGGGGTGCGTACGCGGCCCCCACGGCCCGGCCGCTCCCGGGTCCCGGCTGCCCGCAGCCCCCGGGCGGCAACGGCAWCCCCGGTCCCTTGGCCCCCCGGCGGGATGGGGAGGCGGTGCCGTTCCCGAAAGGCAAGAGGTTGCTTTGGAGGCAAAAAAAGGGGGAGAATCATTTTCTTCACCCCGCTGAGGGGGAAACGTGACGGAGCCCGGTGCAGGGAGCCCGCAGGCCTTCGGGCCACGGGCTTGGCAGGGCAGCGCCCGCGCTGCCTGCGCGGGGACGGGGCGTGCGGAGGGTGCGCGGGAGCGGGACCCGCGTAAGGCGGTGCCGGAGGGCAGCTGGGCGCCCGGAGAAGCGCTCGCTGAGGGGAGGGCTGTGTCCCGGGGGCCCCGCATGCCTGCGGGGAGAGCCCGCTGAAGGCACACGCTGGCAGGGTTGGCGGTGGTTACTTCAATGATGGGCAATTACGGCTGGTAGCACAAGAGGAAAAGCTATAAAATGCAGTTAAACRCAACAGTATCTAGTAGCTCCTTAGTGACATCCTGTGGTACGGGGGCACTATTGCTAATRGCCAGCTGAGCTCTGATTTTTACCAAGGACCTGACAAGCACTGGTGCAAGTTAATTAATGCGTTGTCCACTGACTTCGGCAGGAGCGGCTGCGTACCCAGCACGGCACAGTGTCAGGGTGTTTGTTCGGAGACCTAAATCACTACCAGTGGTTTTGTTTTAAATCAGTCTTCTGCCTTATGCTGCTGCAGAGCTGCTCTGTTTCTAAAAGGTAACTGGCTCTTGGGCACTGTGTGGATTTGTGCTTTATAAATGTGTAGCATCTTCCACAGTACGTTATAGATCAGAGAGGGCTCAAATCTAAATACTGCAGCTGGCCTCATGCCTAGACTGACGAGCAGAGGGTGAGAAAGACACCAAATGAACATCCAGCTAAGTAAGGCAAATGTTAATTTCTTAATTCAGCATGTGTCATCATGTTGAAACAGACTTGCAGAATATCTCCCCCAGCCAAGAAGCACAGGAGTAGAGACGAGGCAGTGAAACCCAGTCCCTCCCTGAGTCTTAGCCACTCTAGAGAATTCCCCTATCCACCTCCCCTGTCACACAGCACACTGGGGTGCTCCAATGACCTGTGGCAGGAAAGGCAAGAAGAGAAAAGCCGGTGAAAGAGCTGAGCACATGGACCAAAAGACCACAACCTATCCATAGGCAGGAGGAAAGCGTGAAGTCAGCACTTAACAGGCGCAGCTGAGCTAACTGGATTCCAGCTTACAGGGATGCCACTAGTAATGAGGATTTGGTGGCATCAACCTAAAAATGTCTCCACAGCCCCTGGCAAGCTTGGTAAGATCCATGCCACCATGTTTACAATGCTCACATTGCCCAGATCAGAAAGATTAAGGCTAGCCTGGGCAGGCCTGAACACACAGCAACTGAAACTCCTGATAATTGTTTGGAGCCATGTGGGTGCTGGCAGTAGATGGATTGGAAAAGGCTCTTCTAAACTCTACGACAGGAGTAACACACATCAGATGCAGATGCAGATGTTCACAAGAGATGACTGGGACACTCTTTACTGAGGTCTCTGTTGTCCCCAGAAACCACCTGCTCACAGCATCATGGTGGGACTTTACCCCTGTAAAATTCTGGTGCTGCCCTTTCTTCCTTGTGGGAAAAGTGAAAATGTCAATGATGCCGACATCTATTTTGTCCGGTGGCACATTTAGGACCTGCAGTTCTGGACTCTGCAGATTCATCTCTGTGCTCAGTTTTGTGTTAAACATTTCCTTCACATCCCAACAGCAACAGCGTTGCTTAGTCAGCTGGCCGCATCTGTCCCACAGCCTCAGGGCGTCTGCGGCCTCCGCATTGCTAGTGGATGGCTGAACAGCCATGTCAGCAGAAATGCCCTCTTCCAGGTGGGACTGGCCAGAAGATTGCACCTCATCCTAAGGAGTGCACGCCTGGACACACTGATGCATGAATTTGTGTCTCGCAGCTTAATTACTGCAACTCCCTATGCTTTGAAATAAACCACAGCTGGTGTAAAATACAGCAGATGTCTGCTTAGCAATGGAGAGCAGCATGGTGCTTTGCTCACCCTAGTTTCTTACTAAGTACAGACTTTGGTCTTCTTTTCTGATATTCAAAGCCCTTCATAATCTTCTTCCATAGCCAGCTCCTGCTGGAGCACTGCAGCCATTGACAAAGTGGTAAGACAAGACTGTGGGAGTTTCATCTTTCCCAGGCAGTATTTCTGCACTATGGAACTTATTTTGCCTCACGGAGATACAAATAACCCAGATCTCAATGCATTCAGAAGTAAATGCAAAACTTCTCTCCTCAGCTTCATTTCTTTGCACAGAAACATGCAGAGAATGCTAGTACCCAGCCCAACAAATCCAAGCCCTATAAACTAATCAAGCTATTCCTCTTATGGGCTAGATAGAAAGCAAGGCAGAGAAGAAGACAGCTTTTTTCTATTTTAAAATACTTGGGAGGCACACAAGTCCCACAGAGATGGGAGCCATCTAAATATATATAAAGACATTGCAAGATAAATGAATCCATCTGTTGTAATCTAGCAGTTTCACAAAACCAATGAAAAAAATTGACAGTTTCATGAAACCACTAAAGCGCTATTGATACTTTCAAGTTTTCAAAATTCTTCTCCAATGTGTATGAATGTAGGAAATCAACCATCCCCTGTCGGATTCCTGAAATGAATAGAAAAGGAACAAGACTGTGCATGAAGCTGATGCAAACAAATCCACAATGTAATTAAAGCAAATTGCCATTAACAAGCTAACACAGACTATTACAAATCCCTCCTCACACCCCAAAATACATTTCTGATTTCCATGATATGTCAGCACACACATCCACCACTACCCTTCTTCCGTCCCAGGGATCTCAAAGCATCTCACAGATGGTGCTTAAATGAAGCCTTACAACACCTCCATTCTATTTCTCCACAGGGGAAACTGAGAGGCACAGAGATTTGCTTATCGACTAACAGGAAGTATTAAAGCGTCCGGAAAGATGTAGGTGTCCTATCCGCACATACGCCTTGCTCTTACTACTAGATAGCACTTCCAGTACAAGTCTGCTTGTAATTAGAGAAAGTTGTTCTTTTAAAGACTGCACTGAGCAATCCACTGACAGCTTTACAAGCAGAGAAGGGCAAAGAAATAGTGTTTTGCTTCATCCCAATGAGTGATGCCTTTTCTCAGCTCTGTGTCTGAAGAGCCACGTGGCAGCTATGAACAGCACTCATTAATATACTGTGAATTCACACCAGCTTTCACTGGTTTCAAATGTTCATATTTTGGTAAAGCCAGGTGACAGGTATGGGAAACAGCCAAAGGTTTCCATACATCAGGGAATCCTACAATATATATAGGAAAAGAGTCACTGCATAAGCAGCCAGTCTATCAGCCACCATCTCACAGGCATGTTGCTGTGTGCTCTGAGACCTTCCAGCGAAGCAGGCTAGTCTGGGAAGTGGGAAAACAAATGTGCATTAGCCAGCAAGCTGTACTAGGCCAGTGGAATACCCTTGGAAGTGTTTCCCATTAAATGTGCAAGTAGGTTCAGCTTCCTCCCTTCCCTCTCCTTTTCAATACATGCATACACTCCATCTCAGTGTGATTTGTAGTGCAGTCCTGCTATGATCTTTCTCTGGGTAAACCTCTATGCCCAGAGTGCAAGCAGAGGGCACGAGTCTGAGGAACAGGCAGCACAGGAGATTTGACAGGCTGAGTCCTGAAAAATTTCCGCAGTTAAAGTACAGAGATGCCTCAGTACCCACATGCCTCAGGGACCTAACAAAGTACACGTGTCCAACAACACTATCCATTAAAAAAGCACCAGTTGTACTACTCACTGTGTTCATTTACTCTCCTGGGAGAGAAGTGAAACTATACAACAAACAATCAGTCCCACAGCCCATAATGCAAAGTCCTGACTAGGTCTTATTGTACGTATAGAGCATTACATACTGAATACAAGGCTACCTAGAAGCTATGGGCATCATGTACGATATAATGAAAGAGAGAGTTGGCAACAGCTGGTCACTTCTGGAGATCATGTCTGCGTTACTATTGTAACGTGTTCTTCTATTTTCCTTTTTTTTGTTTGAGGTTTTCTTCTAGAACTTGGTAACTGATGTCTCACTGTTACTACCAGTATTTTATTAATAATATACTGTCAGTGTGTATAAAAATTACATATTTCTCCCCATAAATGCTACAATATGAAAAAACAATCTGCTGTTAATAAAACCGAGACAAATTCCCAAAGGAAATGAATGCTCTTAAAAACCGCGAATTTGAAGTAAAAAACCACTCTGCTGCATTTGAAGTAATTACAAGAGAAAAATGACGAAGACTGTTTCTCCTCAAAACTTGCCAATTTTTATATCATGCTACTGATATTCTTAATGAAAAATGGTGCTTTTAATCACTGCCACTTCTTTTCCTTTGGCCAATGATGTAGCCAAACATCTGCTTGTTAAGTTAGCAGAGTAAATTGATGGTTAGTAACTCATGAGTTTCCAAAGAAGATCTCCACAGACATTTCCAAAGGAAGACCCTCTCTAAAGCTTTGTAAGCATGCACTTAGGAGGGGAGAAGACTATGAAGAAACAGATGGGTCCAGACAAAGCATCCATATGAATGTTCAGACAGGTCAGGCCCTTCTCCTAAAATGCTTCAATGGAGGATTTGGGACAAGTTTTCAGCTGAAGGCATTCCAAAGCTCAAAGTGCAAGCCTCACACTGAACATGCCACTGTGACTGATGAAAGCTGTGAGCGCAGGAAATGAGGCTAAAAGCAACGGTGAGGTAGCAGATAGTTCACTGCTGAAAGGATCCGTTCCTTTCCCTTCTATCTTTAGAGAGCAGCAGAGGAAAATTAATCATGATTATTACAGTTACACATTCCGAGCCTGTTCTTGCTAACATTCTGACCCATCTCTATACTGGAAAAATTCTTAGGAGGCAACCCAGCTTCATCAAATATATCCCAACAGACGGAATCCTGTCTATCCAGGATTTAAGAGACAACTCCCCAAAGAGCCTACTGTCCAAGCAGATACAATCCAGACAGTCATTAGCCAGTCTCCCAGGTCCTTGGCTTACACTATCTCTACATGGTGTGCCAGGGTAATTGAGAAGTGTCAGACTTTTGGACCCTCCAGGAGCGGGTACAAAAAAGGCATCATTACGTAGCCAGACTCTAGCAGCATTCCCACTGAATGCCTTTCCTTTCATATTGTTGACAATCAATTATCACACATGAGGGTTGAGACAAAAAAATACTACTGGCAAAAAATAGTGTATTGACAGAATAATGATTTCAAAAAGATCTAAAAGAAGCCACATAAATACACGTGTAAACAGTCTTACTATCCTCACAAGGCAATTAGATCTGTTAGGCTGAGGAGCAGAAGATGACAACTCCTCATTTTTTAAATGATAATGAGTTTCTTGCAGGCAAACTACACAGCCCTGGAGACTGAATCCTCAGACTATCCATAGACCACAGCAGCACAGAGAAAAAGAAGCAAGTTTCTCCAGAGCAGTGCCTGGAGAATTCTCCAGGAATGTCTTCTCCCAAAGGCAGTGAGGAAGCCTGGGTGCCAAGACATTAGGAAAAATTGTATGTTTTTGTCTGCCTGTGACACACCTGCACAAATGCACTCCAGCTTGTTTTCAGCTGCAATGGGAACTGAAGGTGTTAATTATTTTCTTACAGTATAGGGGTGTCAGACCGTGAGTTCAGCAGCACTGGCGTAAAAGTGAGGAACTCACTGGGGTACAAATGATGTCGGGATCAAGTTCTGTACCTTTCAACATGTTCTGAAAATAAACCACCTCTGACTACTGCTGACTTGCTTTTTTCAGACTCCATCAGTTATTGTATAATGGCAGGACATAACTCAAGGCTTTGCACGCTCTGTGCTGCTATTAATTGCTAGCAACAAAGACATTCACCACAACGTACACAGTAAGATGAACAAATAATTGTGCGACCATTTCCTAAGCAATCCTTCCTGAGCACCACTGAGGGGCAGTGTTTCCTGCAGTTCGACTAATAAGAATGACATCTCTGCAAGTTTAATTTTAATTAGCAATGGTTAATGCCTCCTTTTAGTGCTCTAAGTGTTTTATATTCTATGTTATGTTTGTTTAATAAGTTACTTCTTCATGATACAGTGAATTAGAAGCCCATTTGTTGCACTTTCACGACCACCAGCAGGCTACACTAATAAATCAAACGTGTATTAGTGAAGGTAATTCCTCCTACAGACTCGTAAGCCTAAGAGGATGGCTAGTCTAAAATAACCGGTTTACAGTCAAGTTTCAAACAAAAGGCATAAACGGCTTTGGAAAACACATCACTTCTTGCATATTCTTTTTTTATCAAAATACATCATTTGTATCTGTGAAAACCTCATAAACTGACCTCATCTGTGTTGGCAATTCAAATATTGGTAAATCTGCAACCTGATGCTCTYTGATAGGTACTGATTCTGTTTCCATTTATACCAGAGACACTTCTGCCATTGACTTCACTCAGAGCAAAGATAATGTCTGCTATGTTCAGAGACAAAACTTCACTAGCGGTCCCATTTCTTCAGGCATATTTTGTGTTCTGGAAAATAGTTTAATCAACTTGAAAGACTCCACTAAGTAACCTTCTCTCAATCTGTGTTTCTGAAAAATACTCTGAAAGTCCCACTCTCACCAGAAAGTAATTGATATACTATAGGGCTGTGGCTTATTTACAAAAAGCAAAAGTTTTATAGGATGATATAGCAGAGGTACTTGGTTATCCGTACTTTCACACTCACGCAACTAAGAAATGTCCATGAAGTAGTTGTTACAGTGATAACATATGACTGTATCAAGCCCAGTGCTGTATGATTTCAAGACCATATTCCAACATCTTGTTTGGTGTCTCAAACAATCAAAGACATTAAAATTTATTGGCTACAAGATCAGTATCTGTACAACCAAGCTGATACTGTAGCTGCACAACCAAAAACCAGTCTCCCTGGCGTCTCTTCAGTGAGAGAACGCACAAGGCACATCGTATCCAATTAATAAAGAACAATTAAAAAGTCCCCAAAAAATCATCAGTCCCATGAACAGAAGGCTGTCCAGATTCAGTACTCTGCTGAATAGTACATCTAACCTTATCTACACAGATAATCCAGTGCAATTAGCCCCCACTGGCACTAGCAAGAGACACTGGCATAGCCAAGCAACAGATATTTACTACCCACCATCTAACCCTGCCCTGTAATTAACTGCAGACCCCCACAGATTTCTGCCTGATTAGCTGTTTCAACTAATGAGAGGCTCCAGACTCCACTAACATGAAGCCTGAATTACCTGCCATTCATGGGCTAGTCTTTGTGACCGCACAGAGCAAATCACAGGTGCAGAACTGTGCTGCAGAAGGGACACAAAGAGGAAAAGGGGGCCCGCATACAAACCGTGCACAACTCCTCTGACTTCAGTCACACATATTGAATGTTTTGGATGGTTACGCACATGGGAGCAAAACCTGGCAGTTCCTGTATGGTCATTACTCAAGATATAAAATGTTTGACTTTTAATTAAGATCTACAATATCAATGTCACAAAATGAGTCTGAAATTACAAGAGCAGGAGCTGATCTGATTGTAAAAAGCTCTGCTATTCAATTGAAGGCCAATGCTCGGTCATAACCAGAGAAAAGTTGAGGTCAGGAGTCCAAGTTCAGGAGTGGAGAAAATAAGAGGCTGGAGGAAACATTATATCTTCCAATAATCCTTGCAGGAGATATGATTTCAGCATGAAAGGATGCAGTCCAGCTTTAAAGTTTCCAAGCAAAAATCATTCTACTATAATTCCACTGTGAGATAAAAGCAGACACGTGATCTAGTAATACTGGCCTCTTTCACTGGTGTTTTTATTGGTGCTGCCCTCCATATTAAAGAAAACAAACACTCTGCTTTTAATATTAAAGATAACTCCAACAGGTCTGCTTTAGAAAACCTTTCTGTGTTAATCCACTCCTTGTAATCCAGTTAGCCTTGTGTAAATTTGGAAGGTGGCCTGTAAAAGGAAAAGCAAACAGAGGATTGGCTCTTTTTAAAATTTTTACCCAGCTTTTGGGGGTTTTTGTTTGGGTGTTGTTTCTTCTAACAGCAGCTTCTTCTCCTTTCTCTTTTAGAGGGTCATGGTAGAAGAATAAATAAGGCTGTGACCTCATATGTGGTTCTCCCATTTCTCAACTGAGGAATAGGGAGATTTGGATCCTCCTGAGACCTGAAATACCTGAAGGAATGCATAAATACATGAAAGAGCATTTTTGTTGAGTAGAAATATCACTCAGTCGGTACTACACCAAGCCGAAACTCAGGAGACAGGGTCTATTGTAATTTTACTCTGAGCCTGATGGGTACCTCTGCACRAAGCATTTCCTCTTACTGTGTCTCAGTTCCTCCATTTCTAAAAAAGATAACCTGAAATGTACACAAGTTTTGAAGTTCCTTCAGGTAAGACAGTGTAGTATAGTAGCAGTGCCAGCCATGAAATCACCAGATGAGCTAAGGTATGATACCCTCCCTTGTCAGCAGAGCTCCCTGCCATCAGATGGGGCACGTACATTTGGGCAGTGCAAGATACAACACTGAGCTGCTAGAACTCCTGCTCCCTTCCCCCTCTTCATAATGTGGCTGCATTCAAATGGAAAGGATTTTTAAGGATGCTACAACAGTAACAATTTTGCTCTCACTGTACTGCCAGATGGTAATTTTCTTGTACGTAAATCATGCAATCAGATATTGTTAAACATTCCTTAAACCAGTTCTGTCAGCTAGTCAAAAACTGTGGCACAGAAGAACCAAAAAGCAATTAAATGCTGACATTAATGACTTCAAGTAAACTGAAGTGAAATTTTCCTGCCTGCTTCCACTAGCCATGAATTTGGCCTGCAGAACATCTCATGATCAATCACTGGTATAATATTTGTATTTCTGAATGCACAGAAGAGGGTGGAGCTCTTTGGTGATAGAATCAGTAGGGAATTCTCCCCTCACAAAGCAAGACGAACACACGGACTGATAAATCACTTTTGTTATTGATGTAGTTCTGCTAACAGTTTAAGTTATTGAATGTTATAGAATAATGAACAGAAAGACAGGAAGTCTTGTGAACAATAACGGGTGCCAGTGTCACAGAAAAATAAGGTGTATTTGCTGAAACAGAAGTTAGAAATAACTTCCTTTCTCTCTTTGGTGTGTGTTTGTCAGCTGGCAATGGACATCATAATTTACATCAGTTCTCACTGATGAATACTTGGATGAGCTGGAGTGCAAGATAGGATGCTGTTGACCTGATAATTTCTGCAACCAAAATAGGTCACACGTAACTTTGCAACAGTAGTAACATCCAGATTCTGGTTTTCCACAATGGAATCCTCAGGTACTGCCCGAGGACAGAGTTTTACACTATGTATTTGCCCATCATGACAACAATCTAGGGAGAAGGCGAAGAATTAAAAAATGAAAACATGGAGGAAACCATCTCCCCTTCGGTTTAGAGTACCACAGCTGCTGCCCCAAACCATATCCTCCTACAGGAGGGAGACATTGGCCTTGGTAATTAGCCAGACATCAAAACCTTCCTAGGGAATTCCTCCTCCTGAGAGGCACATGCAGATCAGAAGAGGACAGGCTGTCTGAACACAGCGAGCCTCCTCTCCCTTGCTGGGTTATTTTCTTTCTCCCTAGGGGAGCTCCAGCCAGGGGAAACTCCAGCTTTAATAGAAGGTGGCTTGGTTTCCTCCCTGTTTTTATAGCAAGAACAAGCTACAAAGGCACCCTTTCGATAATGTCCAGTTCTTCAAAATCAAGTTCTGTGCAGTACTGAAGCATTTGAAACTTCACTTCTGCTTTCACTGCAGTTTTATGTAGCTACTGTATTTCTAACATACCTGGAACACTGGTAGCCCAATCTGAAGTGTACTGATGTCAAATAGCAAAAGACATTTCGTGACTCTCGATTTTCTGCTCATTCCAAGGAAATGCTGAGATCCTCACTCACAAACGAAATACTGTGTATGTTCAACAAGTCAGACATGCAACATCAGTGGTCACTAGAGACCCAGTCTGGGCTTTCCAGCTCTAGGAGAGACAGGGACCCAAAGGAATAAAGGTCTCACATCCTAGGAGTTGGGCTCCAGACAGCTGGTTGCTGAACTGTCCACTGCAGTTCAGATGCCATGCCTGAAGGTACTTATAGGGAAATTGTATCAGCATTAAAAACATCAAAATTGGATTATACTCGGACACATGCTGGCAAAGTATTTGCAATGGATTCAGAATAGCTGGAGATTGGCCACATCCACATAATAATCCTAAAGTTGGATAAAATTTAACAGCAGTAAATTAGGAAGCTTTGCCAACTCCAAAGCACTATCTCAAACTTGGGCCAAAACGATGCACTGGCACTCAAATGCTCTAGAAGGATTTTTCCCTTCTGCCAAATGCTGTTGATCAGATAAGAAGAGCTGGGCTGTGGACCACAGGGATAGGGGTGCTGTTGCTGGAGAAGGCTGGACTTTGGAAAAGAGCTTTTGTGGCAAAAACTAAGGAAGTTGCAATCAAAAACGAAAATACTTGCAGAGCTCTGTGTAGAGGGCAAAGGAGTGGGGCTGCTGGGGCATCTGCAAGTCTCAGCTGAAGAGCACTTTGGACAGTGGATGTTGCTCAGAATATGCTTCTGCTGAGCTCTCCTTACCCACCACTCTGTATCCTCACTGACAAATCTACAGAGGAAAATGGGAAACGGAATTGTTATGGTACGTAAAAACGTTCCCTCCAGAGAGATATTTGGAGCATGATGAAGGGTGGGAGAGGAGGAGACAGAAAGAACAAAAAAGTATTAAAAGGGAGACACAAGCCGTTGGCACCTACGACTTTTGTCAGATCTCAGCCCTAGTGCCTATTGAGCTAAACTGTGAAATTTGTATTTATCTCACAGACCTCAGAGAGGCTGCTTATACACGACAGTGCTCCCCCCAAGCAATTACACATTACCCTGTCTGGCCCACTAGAACCCCACAAAACCACAAGACTGTATGCAACCACTCCGGAGGAGAAGCACAGCCTTGCAAGAACCCTTCCCTCTACTTCAGGATTATTCAATGTGATATTTAAAAGATTGTCCCCATCTCTTAGAAGTGAAGGGGGGGAGGATCTGTCTGATTGTATCTGTGACCCTGGCAACTCTTCACAAGCAGAGACAGCTGAGTCACTAATATTTAGAAAAATAACATAATTGACTGTATTCAGCCCTGTGGAGGTCCCCTGCTGGGTATTCACAGTTAAACATTAGCAACTCGGTCATTTCTGGCAGCCTTTGTGAAGGGTTGCCAGGGCTGTAGATTCAATTAGATGACCTCCGACAAACCGATTTCCACTGCAAATATCTATAAAAAAATACATTAAATCCCCAATAAACACAGTGAAATTGGAGGAGACAGCCCTCCTACCTCATTGAATGTCCCAAATCACCCTACAGCCCCAGCTAGATGTCTTGCCTGGATGTTATGCATGCATGGGCTCTATTATCACCACTGCCTAATGTGATTTAGCACTGTCTGCAGATTGCAGTCTTTAAATCTGAGAATGTGACAGTGTCGCAGTTGGATGCAGATTAGGATACAAAATGATGTTGAAAAGGTAAAAACATTTGCATGTATCTTTCTTCTCCTTTTCATTGGGCAGGGGTGACTATTCTTTTACCACTACTTTTTTATCCTCAGACAGCTTTTTTTCCATTACTAGCCACCATTGAATTATTTTGATGTAAGAGGAACTAAGATGAATTGCTAGATCCTGTGTTTTGTACTACCCATTACAATACACTGCAGCAGTGCATTACACTAAGCGGGAATATTTGCATTCTTCTCAGTAATCTATACTAAAAGTGATTAATGCACCACTAAGGCAACTAGAAATGAATTTTTCAATTCTGTTTTATGCATAGGGTTTTATGACAAGCCCTACAATAAAACAACCAATGTGGACACTATTTGTTAACGCTATCATAATGAAATCAGCTAACACCTTAATTACACCTTGTAATTGTTTCTCATAATGTATAAGACATTTCTAGTGCAGCTTTTAGACATCCCAATTGTAGAAGTTCCTGTCTGTCTCCTCAGACTACAGGATTTCATTTCAGTCAACATATTCTGCCCTGGTAAATTGGTTCTTAGCCTAACTTTTCTGTTTGCTTTTTTTCTATCCTAAATAATTCTGAACAGCTACCAAACCCTCACCTTTCTTGCACACATCAGTGTCTGAGGAAATAAAAAGAAACAGACCAGTGCTGGATTCTCAAGATGTCGCTCCAGAGAGAAGCTTAACAAAACAATGCTTTAAAATAATATACTCCATTGTTTGGGTTACAATAAGATACGAATTCAACAGCAAAAAATTATAACAGGATAAGAGCTATTACGAAATGATTATCCAGAGAGCCATCAACTAGCATTTTCTCAAATGGCATTGTAATTATTCTTTGTACATGGTGCAAAATAATATATTAAGGGTATTTACAGAGAGGAAACTTTTCTTTACATATGATGTAAATTGGTATATGGAACAGAGACACTGCATGGAGTTTAGTCTGATATTTTTTTTTCTCAATGTTCCCTGCTGAGCAGTGCCACAATTAATCAAGCTTTCTAGGTTTTAGTTAATTGCTGGACCCCAATAAATTGGTTTGTACTGGCATTGGTCCAGGTCTGATAATTTCACAGCCTTGGAAACTGCTGCATGTTCACACAAGAACCTTGCAAGCAGGGAGCTGGGATAAAAAGAATAAAAGAAACTCTTGTTCTGTGAGGTTCTGTTAATACTTAAAAAGCCAGCCCACTAGCAACAGTGTCTTCACTGTTTGTTTTTCTCCATGTGTTTTATACTGATGTTTTTAATGATGAAAGGAAATCCCCCCCCGTTTCCATATTTTAAACTTTTTTCTGTAGATAGTTATTCTCAAAGAGCCATTTCTAATTTCACCAGTATCTCTTGGAAATTTCCACTGTTCCCATCCTCTGCTGAAAATTCAGTGCGTCTTTTTGAGACAGCTCAGCTATTTTTTCCCTCTCTCTACAATTTTGTTCATGTGAAAGGATCACCATCTTCTGGTGAAGAAAAGTTCAAGACTGGCTTTATGAACTAGACAAGAGAGACAAGTGGTCCCACAGCCCAGCCTAACKCGGTGCTGGTGATTGCCCCGCATGGGCAGTGGGATGCTGTGAGACAGAGGACAACACGGCTTATCCTACGCGCGCAGTCAGAATCAAGCAGGCTGGCATCACACTTTAGTGCAAGTCAACGCGTTAGGGTCTGTTATGAGTAAATACACAATAACGTTATTAATGTGAAAGACAGGTCCACAGCTATTAGTTCATTTTACAATTGGGCTCAGTTACACGAAGGACTTTGCGTCCTCAGCTCTCGCTGGTAGCAATGGGATTTGCGAGTGCTCAGCCCCTGGCAGGCTCTGGCTCCATCCTGGCACACATTTGACTTTGTTCTCCCTAGAGAAGGCTCATTTGGCAAGTTCAGTTTTACTAATGGGTTTCAAAAGCACTCTCACACCATCAAGTTTCTGAGCAAAAGAATTACATAATACCCGAGGTGTTCGGTAACCTCGTTGTTATTGTCTTTGGCTCACCAAGGCGAGATTAGCAGCACTAATCACGGTTTTGTAAAAGTAAATTTGAATTGCAGTTGGAGCCTCATTCAGTTTGCCTTGACTCCTTCTGTCATGCCTTGGAAGACAGGACTGACTGGGTTTATCTGGTGGATCTCAGCTGTAAAGAAATGTCTCAGCAAGTGGATCTTTATCATGGTATGATCAATCTGTAAACTTTGTTACTGCTTTTCTCATGCATAGCTATATCCTCAGCAAGTGCAAATCACTGTGATTCTTTTAAACTCCTGCAAATTTCTACCAAGTGTGATTCTAGGCAACAATTCCAATGGCAGGGAAGAACGTTTTTATGTGAACTATACCACCTTCTGCTGTTTTCAAGACTGTGAGGTACTGAACAAACAATGAAGGTGAAGCTCCTCCCAAAACTCTGAAAGAATCACTTGTAAGGATTGTTTGATGCTCCTTTTCACTTGCTGAAAATAGTCACCGAGATGCTATTGCATGCTATATAGTATTACACTYTGGTAGAAGCAATAATTGTATGTTGTGCAGGCTTCCCGCCCATAAAATGCTGTCCATACAAGAGTTATAGATGAGAGTTTGGACTAAAGATTTGGACTTAATATCTCAAAAAAAAAAATGCCCCTTTCAGTTTCCTCAAATATGTGGCATCAACTAGGGATTTAGAGCTCTATTTTCAACTACTTTATTGATGTTATGCCTCCAACACGCATTACATTTCAAGACAAGATTAAATAATGCAAAAGAAATTCATTACTACTATTAATACTAGAAAAAGACAAAAAGTCAAATCTGGCATGGCTAAATAATTTTTTTTTTTTTTCAAAAAAAGTAAATTAGATGGATAAACATACACAGGGGATAAATTAGAAATCAGTGGTTTCTGTCAAAGATTACAATGCACCACTGACAGTAAGATGTACCTGGTCAATAATTTACGGATTAGAAATTGAACTATCTAGATAAGAAGGTACAAGGAAAGACTGGACAGACAGGAAGACTTTCTGGGAATGTCAAGAAGATCAGCCCTTTCACAGTTTCATTGTAGTTTGTGTAGATTCCCTGGGCTCTTTTGAGAGGTTGAGTAATAATTGCTTCTACGTATCTTGGTGACGACACTTCACTACTATTTCACTCTCAGTAAACCACTGAGTACTGGTGTTTTGACACACCATGGTGAAGCTCATGCAGCTCATGAATATACAAAAAATTCTGTATTCCTACAAATAGTCTTGCAAACTTTCTTTGACATTCAGGTATGAGAGAGAATTATAGGATCATAATTACATAATTACATAATTACAGCTGCACACACACTGTGGTGGTGATAGGTATTTTATAAATATCTGGAATGGATTGGATTAGACTTGATTAGACTAGATTAGATTAGATTAGATTAGATTAGATTAGAAACAGCTGCAGATGAGCACTTTGAAAGCAATGCAAAATTCAGGAGGGCCTCACTTCTGAGTGCATCTATTCTATTCCTATACATTGGTATTCTCAACACCGCACCTAGCAAAGCGTCATTTGCTCTAGGACGGAATGAAAAATTGTGTGGTTCCCTTCTCCTGCATTTTCATGTTTGCTATTGGCAGATCTTGCGACTCTCTTCTTACCTGTGCATTTGGAAATGAGATTTAGCGACATATATTTTATTTGCATTTTTTGACGGAACAGTGAAAGATTTTCAGCTACTCTTCAGTCTCAGCTGAATATGTCCACATCAAGGTAATGAGGAATTGGGCTGCAATTTGCCATTTTATGTAATGTTGTTGTTGTTGTTTAGCAAACTGTATTGAAATCTCAGATTGACTACGTCCATCTGTCTCACTGCTAAATAAGTAAATTAATTTCTAGTGCTAGAGGACTGAATCCCCACCGCGGATGAAGTCAGTGCTACAGAATGAACAGGAGGGTGGAGAATGCTCATGACCATCCTATGCCATAATCACAAAATCATGCACATCTGAAGCCCTTTTTGTTTAATAGTATATGTGAAGACTGCTTGATGAACATCCAGATTGTATTCCCAGTATGATAGTTGGAGGGCTGATCCAAACCACAAAAAGTAATTTAGAGATTTTTATAAAATCCTGGGAATAATATTTAGCATTTTAAGATACATTTTCCAAAGGGCTCCACTGAATTTATAGAAATGCAAAAAACAAAGAGATTCATTAGTTTAAGAACTTCCTTTCAAACTTTTTCAGGAGTGAAAATTTGACCATAGATAATAATTTCCTCCTGAAAGCAAAGGAAAAAAAAAAAGACAGGGAAGTAGATGAAAGTTGTGTCATGTGTCTAACATCTCGCAAAGCTCAATGCCTGTTCCAATTAAGAAAACTCCACATGGTGTATAAACATGTTAGCATTGGCACGAATCTTTTATCCTGTTTTTTTTCCCTCACAAGAACTGAGAAATAATAGCAGGATACCTACATACTGCTCAGTCACTGTGAGGCACAGCACAAGGAGATGGACTTTTATTACACGTCAGTGTCACAGTTTATTAGCTGCTTAACTTCCATTCTCTTTAATGAGAATTACATGGCTAAATCTCTGTGTTCTTAAAAACTTAGGGCATGCTTGAATCTCTAATGCCCACTATCGGGAGCAATTCTTTCCTCTCCAGACACCAGGACACAGAGCATATTCAGCAGTGAGTTCTGCTTGGCAGCATGAAGGTAACAACTACGTATTTGATGCTTCTCTGGAGCTCTCCATGTCACACATGTGCAGCAGCCCTGAACTTCACAAATTGCAGTAACAGCCCACTGCTGAGCAAGAGCACAGAGCAAGGTGTCCGCTACGTCATACCACTGCTGTGGTCTAAGGGGAATAAGACAGACTCCCTAACATGGGGCTGTATTAGCTGCGAGACAAGGCAAAGCATAATGGGCTGTGGCAAGACAAACACAGAGTACTAGCTTTTAATTGTACTGTCTCCTCAGTGATACTTAGGCAGAGCTGGGAGGAGAGGAACAGCTCGGGCATGGGTGCAGCACTACCAGGATCCAAGGGCGCTGGCAAACTCTGCAAGCTCAGCAAGGGTCACTCACCAAGAGGCCACCTGTGAACATTTAATTCATGCACAATGACCAGCATGTATCACATTATCCTTTGACCTAACAACTGTAACACTTGCTGCGACACTATGCCACGTGAAGGTGTATGACAAGAAACAGGCAGCCTCTGTACATGACCAAGAAAGAGGCAGACCCTGACAATTTTAAACTGCATCATCGCTCAAAAGCTCTCAGGAACATCCCAGCAACTGACGAACAGCACAGCCTGAGCAGCAAGATCAGGACTAGGAGTAAGACTAGGGCATCCTGCCCTTGAAAGTCTGGGTTTCCATCATGTTGCCCACTCAGTGAGTCCCAAGCCCTCACCTGAGAGAAAGGCTCTTTCAGCCAATTCTCTACAATCTAAATCTGCCAAAGAGTGGGAAAAGGGCTCCATTTTGTATATTTCTACGTTCAGCAAAGGTCTTACACCTGAGTTAGTATCTCCAGAGACTGTCAGACACCATCATCTTCTGAAACAGCCTTACAGAATGCAGTGGAAAGTGCTAGCATCTATAGCAACTTTCCCAACACACTCTTCAGGCCAAATAAGGAATTTCTTTTCAAAGAATCTCTCTGCAAAAGAATTTAGGTCACAGAGTCTATAGAAAATATTTCATTTCTCATTACTACTACACTGACTATGCGTAAAGAGTGCCACAAGGATTACCGTTGTCTTTATTGACAGACGCTGGACTTTGTATCAGCACAGAGAAGGAAATACATGTGATGAATGCTATCTAGAGGAAGTTTGACAGAGTTGAGTAGGTGTGTTGGGTCAGTTGTTCTGGAGGTTGTCTGCACGGTAAAACTGAGCCCTGCCCAGGCCCAGAGTTGCACCTACCAAAGTCATGTAGATGCTATAAAATCAAACTACCAAGCCTGCCTGTGGACCTGTGGATTCCTACTCACAAAGATTTGCGATCTCTTTTCTTTTCTAGACAGAATTATAAATTGTGTATTTGGTTTTGAGTAATACTGAAGGAAACAAATAGTCACATTCCCCAAGATGCTTAGTCTTCTGAAAATGACACCATACATATGTTCACTTTGGCCACTGTTATCCATAAAGAGGATACAGCTTCTAATCAATGACATCAACAACAGAAGAAAAACCTCGCAGATTAGAGACCCAGCATGGAGAACCCAGCCTTCATCCAACTGTAGTAATACGGGAATTCAGAAAACCAAAATATTCTACTGGAATTTGGACAGCCATGCAATGACCCTTTTCTATAAAGAAATGCCATTTTAATGATGTTACAAAGGGCATTTTAATATCTCATTAACTCCTCTGAAATCTGATGCCTTATCAATTTAGCTCTAACACTGTAGGGAATGGAATGATTTTTGATTTGTAAGAAAAACTACCACATGCGGAGTCACCAGCACAACTTCAGCCTCTTGTAAGGACAGCAGGACAAAAGTGCAGAGCTTCACTTGTAATTGCTGCACTAAATCCAAGAAACATCCCTGATGATGCAATCTAGCTTATATTTAGAGCTATCAAGGGATGTACACAATCTACCGCATCTTGCTGGACTGTTCCAGTAACAAACTCCTTTCCTTTCACAGTATGATCTTTATTTCATTTGACTTAATTCACCTTCGGTGTTACACCCTTCACTTCTACGTTTCCTTGCGGTGTCTGAACTCAGTCTCTGAGACAAGACCAGTGGCACTGGTGAAGTGGTACTTGAGTAAGATTTACTACTACTCCCACACTCAGTGGGCTCCCAGATAGCCAAAGGCTTCCCTTCCTAGGGAAGTCCCTCCACCCTATGTCGATGTCAGTGGGAAGACTCTAACTGGCTTTGGGTCTAGCTCTTTGTGGAATGCAACAGGGTCGGTTCAGTCATAGATATGAGTGTATATGTTATTCATATGCAATTTATCTCACAGGCTGAGCTCGCACAGTCTAACCCAGCACAACATCTAAAGGAACAACATTACTACGGCCCCACAATTTAGACGCATGTGTGTACACCCCTTAACTCTTCTCTCCGTGAGCATGGATATACCCCTGCAGGACCAGAGCTTGCACAGCTCAGATTCTCTGCCTTCAAGTGCAAAGTATCCTATTTCTGATTCAGTGTTACCATTTGTTTTTCCATTTGCCCATCCCTATTTCACATGGTGGCTCTTCCAAAACAATCAGCCTGTGGCAATAGCCACCACATTCAGGACTAAGAGCTTTAAGGGATGATTTTTACTCAGGAACATGGATTATCATCTGTGCATTGCAAGGCAAAGAGTGGAAGAGTGACACAGAAGAAGTAGGCATGGAGCAGTGTTTTAAAAGCGCTTAGCTCCAGAATGCAGTTTCTTTCTCTTTTCCTTTTTTAGTATTAAGAGTTATGAAGTTGCATTTTACTAACACACAGCCCTGGTTACTGGTTACTCATGAAGTCACACTCCAAAAACCCTTAGTAAGTCAACCATTCTTTGCTCATGCTAATATACGGTTTCACCATGCACTGTATTTTCAGCATTTCGTCCAGCTGGGTTACAATGGAAGAAATGACAGTTCTGCCCAATTTTCAGCCTTCTGAAAATATCTACCAAGCCTGGGAGGTGTATGACCTCCCAGCAGTGCTCCCCAAACATCCTGGTCCCAAACTAGGGGAAATAGGTTGTGATTTGTTTCTCCGCATGATGTCTTTTCATACCTCACCCTTTTTCTCAGATCATTTGTCCAGGGTTCACTGATCTCTTCTTATTAGTTACAGGGGCTACAACAGGACAGAAAAAGAATGTTTGACCAAGCATATAATGTCATGAGTCATGGGTTTAATTCATTTCCACCAGAATCTCAATGTGACCTTGAAACCTTCTAACACGATAAATCAGAGCAGAGGGTATCAGCAGAGGGTGTCTGACAAATCCCAGTGGACGCTAACTCCACCGGGTCTGCTCTGGAGGGCACCCCGCGTGTGAAAAGCCCATTAAAGAGCTTTAGAGTCCTCTCTCTAAGAAAACCTCCTGCGGGGCGCGGTTACCGAGGAGGGAGCTATGGCCGGAGCGGGTTGCCTTCACCAAGCCCGCAGCTCTGTTTGAAGGCACCGGAGCAAGGCCCCGCCCGCCCGGGTGCGGGTCCTGCCGGCCCGCAGGTGGCTCCCGCACGGCGGGCGGGGAGACAGGAGCCCCGCCGGGCGCCCCTCTCCCCCGTCCCCCCCGCCTGCCCCCGGCCCCCTATAGCGGAGCAAACTCCACCCCGGGCCGTGTCAGTCACGCTGGTGTGCCAGGCGGCGGGAGCAGGGCGCGGGAGAGGAGGGGGCCGGGGCGGGAGGCGGACCGCCGGGGCGCGGGCTCCTCCACTCCTCCTCCCGCCGCCGCTCCAGTGCCGGCGGGGCTGCGGGGCAGGACCCGCCGCCGAGCATCCTCCGGCCGCGGGGCCTCGCTGCGCTCCCCGCTGGGGCAGGAGGCGGTGGCAGGTGTCCCAGGCCGGGCAGCCCGGGACCTTCCGCAGCGTCCGCCCTGCAGCGTCCCCGGAGCTCGGGCTTAGCGGGTTCCTCCCTCCCCGCTCCCGTCCATCAGTCGGGGGCCGGGGGCTGCCAGGACCCGTCGGTGCCCTGCTTGCCCCCTCACCACCGCCACTGCGGGAGCGAAGGGGAGACCTAAAAGTCCGGGCGAGCCGCGGGAGAAGATTATGGCAACGTGACTGGGAAGCGGAGCCGCCTGGCCGGAGCCCTCCCGTACCCCGGCGGAGCGGAGAGAGCGGAGCCGCGGGGCTCCCCCAGCCGAAGCCGCTATTCGCAGGCAGTCTCCAGGGCCCGCGGCTGAGCGGAGCGGCCTCCAGCCCTGCCCCAGGTTTGTGAGCTTTTCTTTCCTAGGCGAGACCCCGGGGAAGGCGCAGTCCCGCTGTCGGAGCTGCGCCCGTGGGCGCGGGCAGAGCCCTGGGCGCTGGGGTCGCGGCACAGGCAGCCCTGCGGGGGTATCCGACGCCTCCCGTGCTTTCAGTCCGGCTCCTTTCGCCCTGCCGATGGAAGGGGGCGGCTGGCGTCCCGCCGCCCCTTCGGTGGCACGGCCGGCACCTGGCCGGGCCCCGGCGTGCTCCGGAGCTGCGGCTCCGCTGCCGGGTCCCCGGCCCAGCGCCGCGGCTCGGACCGGCACTCCGCCGACGGCAACCCTCGACCTAAACTTCCCTCCCGGCCCCGGCTCCGGCCCCGGGCGGGGCTGCGGGGCGCTCCCCGGGCTCGGCGCCCAAGGGACGGCGATTCTGTTAAAGCAGCGAGAGCCGGGAGCCTCTGGCCACGGTTCACTTGGAGATTCGCCTCCTTAAAAACCACCCCCCGACGGTAAAAGTGCAGGCTTGCAGCAAGGCTTGCAGGAATAAAAGCCTCGGGGAGATGCCTCCCGCCGCTCCGTGCGATGGAGGGGAAAGCCCTGCGGCAGAAGGCCGGTCCTCCGCGGCGGGACAGCCGGCTGCGCCTGCGGGCACCGCCCGGTCCGCAGCGTCCTACAGCCAGCTTCAGCACTGCTTTTTATTTTGCATTAACTGTAAAACGTTGGCGAGGCCGGACTCTGCCACTTGTAGTTACCAAACCGGGCTCTTTGGAGGACGAGGCGTTAAGAATAGACCCACATGCCTTATTTCAGTGAGCAACTCATGTAAGAAGGGGATCACTTTCATTGTTTCTACTAAGCAGAAAACACACCAATAGTTAACAGGTTAATCCTAACTGAGATTATTTAAATCCAGGAATATTTTTAGGACATTGCCCTTTGGGGAAATAAAGGGAGTGTGCTAATAGTGAAAAGTATGTGTTTATATTTGGAGTAACAACAATACAGAAATTAAAGAGAATTAAGAAAGACATCAAAAGTCCCCATTCCATTTCTGTTATTAACTCCTCCGTTTCACATTACCGTGCAGCATTTCTGAGTATAAGCAGTCCAAGTTTTAAAATATTCTTCCTTTTGAAGACCTCACATTTAAACTGGATGGATTTCTGAGCCTTTCTATTCGAACTAACCAATCTAGCTAACAGGTAAAGTGCTGCACAAAGGATAATTGTGCTCCATTGATACATATTGTTTGCTTAAGCAACCCCCAAGAAGGCCAAAATATTTAAACATTCACATTTCTGCTAGTCCCAGTGATGTGCTACTGTTGTTCTCAACGCATGCATGATATCCTGAGACTAAATTACGAGGTTTTAATTTTAAACAAGTTTTTAGAAGGTTGTTTGGCTTATAAATGTCCTGTGTGATTTGAACACGTTGAAAGGAAAAAATGACTTACACTTTTCTTCTGAAATTGGAATATTATTCTCAGCTTCCAAAATAAATGGAAAGTTTTATTTTGTTACTGCATAGGGAGCGTGCTTTTAAAATAGCGTTATTTTTTTGAATGTTTTAAGATGCAGTTTGCATTATTTTGAATGAGCTTACTGAGGATAGACAGAGTAGTTGCGTAGATTTGATTAGTTAAGGAAGATGTCCATTTTGGTTGTGGTTTGGGAATGTAGAGTAGAGAACCCTTAAACAGTAAAGGCAATAAAAACACTCTGATAAAATCATATCACCCACCCTTTGTTACAGTATCCTAGATCTCAACAGTCTTAATAGGAAGGTTTATTTTTTAAGTGGTTGTTAACTTACCGTTTAGTTAATTTCTGTAAATTATCCACCACTTAATTTTGAATATACATATATAAATTATTATTTCTGCTTTGATTATCTGTGAGCTGAAATATATTCATCTACAGTTCTATTATTCACATGAAATCTGAAGAGGTCCAATTAGTTTACAAAGCAGATTGTTTATTTTTCCAACAGTGAATCTTTTTTTTTTTTGAACTCTTGTAAAACTAATTGTGAATCCTCATCAAAACTCTCAAAATCAAACCCAAATCTTTCCAACATTGTAAATTATGGACAAGTATACTCTGGGAAGATAACACTTTTGTAATGAATTCTGATAAACAGTAAAGCATCAACATATTTCTCAACTTAGAATCTTAGGTTGGCTATAAAAAATAAATAAATTCTACTTTAGTTAATTATTTTCTCCCCTTTTTTTTTCAATTATAAAATAATTCACTTTTTAAAAGCCAGAAAAAGATAAACAGAACAGCGCATGCAGCAAGTACGATACCATCTCTGCACCACACAGAGAAGGATACATTAAGCTTTGCTCCATACGCAAGATTTTGCCGTTAAAGATCTACAAGAATGAAGATGACGTCATTCTCCCATTCTACTTTCAGATACGAAGGCAACGTAAGGGTTAACTCTAGAAAAATTAATTATACACAATGCCAGAACAATAGTAGTTGGGAGAGAGGAGGAGGGGTGAACTGAATGGTGGTGGAAGCCTATTAGATGGCAGTCAGGAAAACCCCCATTGACTACAGCATGGCCAGCATTTCACCCTAAGCGTTGATTTCCATAGTGCAGGGCCAATACACCAGGTATACCCAAGGTTAATTTTACAATGAAACAAACACGTTACAACTGACACCTGTATTTCCTAAGTTACATCCAAAAGAGCTGCTCTACAAGAAATCTCCCAAACTAGTTTCTTGTGAAAGAGAACTTTAAGAATTTAGATTGCTTACTTGCCAGATTTCTCTGCTTTGGAATAAAATAAGGACTTTATTAGAAGTAATATCCAGTTTTCRGCTTTCATGAGTGGGAATGTGGCCCCTTTTCCAAAAATGAAATTATCTGAAGCCAAAGTTGTTTCCATGAAATGAAGATCCATGATATAGACAGATTTTTTTGGTTACGGCAGTTTAGGATTTCTGTGTACTGGATGAAAACATGTCACAGAATTTAAGTGTCTTACTGAATTTTAGTTTAATTAATTTAATCTTTTCTTCCCAACAGCTCAACATTCTCTACTTTGGAGGCTCTTTCTTTTCCTTTTGTCGATAAAGATGAGAAAAAAGTGGATATTGGAGGATTTTCATTTTATCTTTTTTGGTGTGCTCTGTCTCCTTTTCATAGATGGAGCTAAACTAGAACAAGTAAAACGTAAGTAGACTTCAAACAAAGCTGTCACATTCACCCAGATTTGACATTTTTCTTCTATTTGACAGATGTGGTCTGTCAAAAGACCTTCAAAAGGTCTTTTGAAGAAGAAAGAGAAAAGACCTTCAAACAAGGATGTCCTAAACTGTGGAACTGCATTCAAAAAACCTTCTAACATTCTTCCTCCTTCTAATCCTACATTTAGTAGAATCAGGTCAAACCCACATTTGGGGCACATTTTCCTGAAGCTGTACAGGTTTCATTGCATCATAAAGAACATAACACATCAATTTTAGAATCTGTTTCATTTCAAATATCCTGAATCAAGAGAGTGCTTAATTCCATTTTAGTGACCTCTGTAAACATCTGATGGATTATCTGGATTTTATCCCACGTGTAAGACTATTGTGCTGAAGTTTTCAGCTAGTGTAATGTTCATCCAAGACTCTTCTGTTGTGTTCCAAAAACAACCTCATATGAACTGGATTAGATACATCCTTTGAGAAAATTAAGAGTCTAAGCACTGTCAGAAACTTGATGAGAAGAATTGAAAAGAATACAAACAAAACAAAGGGAGTATTTCTACACAGCCTGTCATCTGTGGGAGATGTTAACACATTTCAGAAAGCATGGCAAGGAGGAATAACTACCCAAATAAGTCTAGGAGTTATTGACTGCTACAGCCTTGTTACTAGCTCTCTGGACTGCTCTCCTCACCTGCACAGGCTGGGTTTTGGCCACCTTCTTACAAAAGACATTGTTTGCCCTTGAGAAATAGTTAAAATTTTCAGCTTCAGTATCAGCAGCTTCTGCTTCTAAGGAGATAAATGAAAAAAGAAAAAAAAAAAGAAAAAAAAAGAGAGTGAGTTCCAAAAAGGCTGCCTTCTCTGCTGAACTTACTCACAAGAAAACAATGTGCAGGTAACCCTGTTCAAAGAAAGCACAGCGTGAGTAATTATCAAACTCCACTTCAGCCATCTGCTTTTTCAGATCCTGCCTTTCTGAAAGCAGATCACTTCACAGTTGCTACCAATAATCCCTACCTCTTGTTACCTTCTTTTAGCCCAGTAAATGTGACGAATGTCCCTTGCTTGGATTATCACTTGGAAGACAGGTATTTTGTTTGATACCCTGAAGTATCATCTATACTGAGAGTGATGAATTAAGCTGAATTTGGACATCATTAAGATAATCGGAAGGACTTCTCTCATGGAAACACATGAGAAACACMCTTTTATTGAAGAGATTTGAGTTTTCAATGTGAAACCATAATGTGACAGGGAGAGACAGGGCAGTAATGTCTGATAGGTAGATGGATATCTGCAAAACTGCATCTGGAAGATTAGAAGGGCTCAATGAACAGAAAGATCTTAAAATATTTTGAATGCTGATGCATATGTAAGTCAGCACAAATTGTTCTGAAATACTAGGACAAACTTTTATTAGGTTCTTAAAATATGGAGATACTGAACATGCAGTGTAAATACAGTGTATTCATCTTCCTTCTGCAGTCCCCTTGTTCAAAATCCCTCTGCTGTACAACCTGGGATTTCCCTGASTTGAGCCAATTGCTTTGGTTTTGCAGTGAAAAGGTTTTGTTTCCTATAAACCCGTCTGAGCAATCAAGCACTTCAATTTTGTTACGTAAACAGGATCTTAGCCTGTGTTTCTGCAGGTGAAAGGGTAAAGTCATCCTGTATGAAAGGTATTTTGTCAGCTATTTCAGGAGTTGCAATTTTGGAAAGATGGGAGGCCATGTCATTTATTTTGGTTTGGGTGGTTAGAAACAATAGTACATGAAATCAAGGGCATTTCTGTTGTGTGATTCTCCAGGGAAAGAAAAAGTAGTTTACAGAAAACACTGCACACCTGAAAACACTTCGTAAGCACAGAATGGGAACATTCATTCATAGCTCTTTCAATTCTTTACTGTTTTACAGATTCAGATACATACTGTGTATTTCAAGATAAGAAGTATCGTGTAGGAGAAAGATGGCATCCTTATCTAGAACCCTATGGCCTTGTTTACTGCGTTAATTGTCTTTGCTCAGAGGTAGGACTGCTGAGTTACTGATCCTACAACTTCTTCTACTTGCTTAATTGACTAGAATCCTTTATGTTGTATCTACAAATTGACAAAGCCCAAACCTGTTTTCACTAGTGGGTCCTGATCATGCTGCAGGAAATAGAGACAGGTGATCCCAGMGAAGGGAAAACATTAACAGAGAAGGCCAATACTGGCAAAAAATACTTGCTTGGGGTAGACAAAACAGCTCCTTAACTAGCCAGAAGCTCTGTCAGTGCTGAGCATTACATCTTGAATAACTGGACCCCACTACCTAAATATAATCCTTGCAGTTCCATCAATATGGACAATTATGCTGAACCTGAATTTGGTAGTGTTTTGATCTATGTACAATGCCCACATCTTCAGAGGCATTTCCACAGTCAAAGCATATGCTGCACTAGAGTGCTGAAGGAACAGGCTTGGATATCACCGTTTGTAAAAATCTATGAAAGAAGAATGAGATGATGAAAAATGAGAACAGAGTGTGGGGAGCAGAGAGAATTGGGTAGGACATGAAAGGACAGGTCCTTGGCTACCATCAGTTGATGCCTGATACGAAGACACAGCAGTTATAGATCCCCTAAGTATGTTATATACAAATGGGGGGGCAGGAAAATGAGGGCAGAATAGTCCCTTAGAGTACTTTAAAATGGCTAAACAATAAAGGATCTTAATCACTAACACATGAGACATTCCAGATGCTGAGTTTTGTCTGCTGTATTTAATGCAGAATAAAGTTTTCTTGGCTATTTTCCCCCTTGCAAGTGTAAAATATTGGGCCCCTGTGCAGCATTTGCTCTGAGGGATCTGCTACTACAGTTTAGTGCAGAGATGCACAAACAGTAGTCCTACAAGCTTGGCTGTATCTCAGATACGTGCAGCAGAATGCATCTGTAAGAGAAAAAACAACGTAGTAGGAAGAAAAAGAAAAGTTCCTGGTTATAGCAAAAAGGAGTTTCCACTCACTTTTGCTGATCTATATGCAAAGTTGAAAACTCCCTCAGAGTCCGTGTGTGGTAAAATGCTCATTAAATTGCTGGAAGGCTGTGGCTTGGGTGGGGATGAAATTCACTGGAAACCCTAGAGATCTGGATACAAATCATTGCTCAATGATTTTTAGGAAGATGTTAGACAGTCTGGAGGGATGGGAAAGTGTGTGGAATGCTCCTCTAGAAAACAGCACTRCTGTGATCCAGGCATATCCATGCACTTTGAGGCTCCAACAAATGGAGTATATTTTATTTCTTTCCTTCGCACATGGGCATGGAGCGCCAGAGTGACAGTTCAGGGCAGCAAGGTTAGTAAAGAAGGAAACTGCTTGTGGTAATTATCAGTACACGCAGCTCAGAAGTGGTTCTGGACTCTACTTCCTTGTTTGCTCTGTTTTACCTTTGTTGTACTATGAGGGTGCAAAATGTAACCTCGGGTTATTTCAGCAGTGAGGATGCTGAGGGATCTCTGGGAAGTGTCTCTTGTTGCCTGGAAGGAAGAATCCAAATAACAACTGCAGCATCCAGCCATTCATTTGAGCTTTGTCCTGGCCAAAAGAAATGCCCTCAGAACACTGACCTACAGTAAAAGCTCCAGATCATCAGGAAACTCTCAATAATTTATAATTTTAACAAAATTAAGGCTAAATAAAGCATTAGAAAGGCTAAATAAAACATAGCACAAGCACAGACCCTAAGCCAAATATTACAGCATAAAAAATGAAACTTAAGTGTGCCACGGACAGCAAATAGGAGAGATCTAAATGTAACCCACCTATGATTCCCTGGCAGTAAATCAGTTAGGCAAAGGTTAGGTACAGAGTCTGAAGCAGCAACCTACTCCCTCACGCTGCAGAGAAAAGCAAAAAAATCCCCAGGGGTCTTCATCACCAGTGTGACCAAAATTTCTTTGCTGGCCTCAAACATCATGATGCATATGGTCTCTGCACAAAACAAGATTATATCAGCCAGGCAACAGACCGAGATCTCTGCTCCATCTCTAAATAACAGTCTGTCTGTCCATCCCCCCCAACACACACTTCTGATGTTTAAAAAAAGGTGAGACAAGTTAACTAACTAAACAGAGGCCAAATTACTCAGCCTGGGATTAAAAAAAAAAAAAAAAAAAAGCCTTCTTGCTTTTGTGTGTATGTAGCATTGTATTTTTACAAGTTATAATTTACATACTTAAACCAGAATGAAACTAAACATAATTCAGTGTTCTCACCCTGTTCCCCCTTTCTTTTACAACCCCTCCTCCCCCCCAATACACAGTAGAGGCTGTTGGCTGTTACTGTCAGGTAAATTGGAGCACTCACAATTTGTCAGTTTATTATTTTACTCTCTAAAACACAGCAGCTTTTTGCTTGTGTTCATAGTCAGATCTGCAGACTTCAGGGGCTAAAATGAATGCTCTCCACACTTAGCACTGATAACACAGCTCAGGAAGAGAGATGCGTTGTTACTCTTTGGGCATCTGATGGAGAAATGCTAACCGTGGCCCTGACTCACAGAGGTCTACAGGAGCTTAAGTCCTACTCTAGTCAGTAGGGCTTGGTCTCCCAAAGACCACTGTGAATCTAAGCGTAACATCAGTCTCACCAAGCACAAGATCAGTTAAAATAGTTCTGTCCTGCTGTAAACAGTGGAGTACTGCAGGCAGCACTGAGGAGCGAAGTAGGCCTGCAGAATTTTTATCACAGCTGATCATGCACAGAAAGTAAACATTCACCTCAGGAGATTTCACAGGACTAATAATTAAAAAGGGAGTGAGGCCATGGAACAGGTCAAGTAAGCAGCATGGAGCCAGGCCTTTCTTCTACGGTAGCACTTTACAGGCTCTCAGATGATGGTCTACTGGGCAAGGAGCTGTACAGACCAGTGATAGTCCCTATCCTGCAAAGAGTCTACAGCTTAAAATTTGCTCCTCCTCTATAAAGTCRGTATATTTAATTTCAATCATCATTGGAAACAGATGGTGATACCATTTTTAGTGTCTCTTTGCAAAGCAGATGCACAAATGTAGTTTGTGGGTAGTAATGATCTAACAGTATGATTCCAGCCTGCGGTCTGCAGATATTTAGGAGTCAATGGATTATTTTGAAAGAGATGGCTAGAAAAGCCTATACATATGCTATCTAAGGAAGTCTGCACCTCCACTGGAAACATTTCAGTGCACCAGAAGGCATATGAAAATGAAGTGGGTTTACTCCTGACACTACCTAAAACTACAGTCGTAGCATAGTATCAGTGTTCATACTGAAAGATCTTTCTTGCTATAAACATGAGCCACTCAGAGCTAAATTAGGAGAATGAATTATAGATGGGAAATGGATAGTCTTTTCTGGTTACAGACACTGGAGAATGAAAATTCCCTGTGTTTTAATTATAAATCAAACTTAGATGTGGTCAAATAGAATATTATGTTAATGACATGAATAATGAACACTATTCCCAAGACTTGCTCGTATTTCTTAGAAAAATGGCTACTTACCAACTGGTGTTTTTTGTCTACTGGGGAACCCATAAAATGAAAACAAAAGWCTCTCCACAGTTTTCAGGAACAATTACAGATACTATTGTCTCTTGCGGTCTTGAACTAACCCTCAGTAGGGGATATCTCAGAGACCTACCATTCATTATCTGTGTCTTAGTTTTGGAAATGCAATTCCTAAGCACAATCTGCTCGAAAGAAAAACACAAATGAAGATTGTTGCAATCCATTTTTAGGCACTTCCTCAGATTTTAAGGTTTGTATGGATTTCTGCTACATTCTGACCTCCAGCATAAATTCAGAGGCAGTGAAAGTAGTCTRGGCTTACCCTGGTGTGAGTGAAATCAGAAAGCTGTAAAAAGGCATTTGTTTTTAAAATACCTAGATGCAGAATAGAGAACACGGAAATTGGTAAGACAACCTATTTCACTGAAGTATTGTATTATGTTCCACCTGCAGAATGGAAATGTACTGTGCAGCAGAATAAGATGCCCAAGTCTACATTGTCCTTCCCCTGTGCATGTACCACAGCTGTGCTGCCCACGATGCCCAGGTAATTCCTATTAATGACATACAGTCCTTTCTGAAATAGTTATTTAATATACTGAGTTACAGCAAAATTAAACGTCTGTGCTGGAAAACTTCTGTGAAGTAAACATCCTTCTATATCCATTGAGGTCATGAGAGGCTTGTCCTACACTAAGTGACAGAATTTCTTATGGTGGTTTCTTTTTAGGAAATCAGAAGTATAGATTTGGGAACGGATCAAGTAAGCCACCAAGCCCAGTCCCCTACAATCCAGGCAGAAGGCAGCAGAAGTTTCATTGATGGGGTCCATGGACTATCCGCTCCCCACTCCTTCCCTTATCTCTAAACTCCATCACAATAAAACCCCATCCTACAAACTTCCCAGGTTTCTGCTTTTGGTGCTTTTCATAAGAGCAGGCTAAAATACATGGTTATTTGCAATGGTTCTTTGTTAACAAGCAATTCAAAATTGCTGTGGCAAATATGCGTTTGTATAGTATCACTGTACAACCAGTCTGGTAACATTTGCCTTTTACCTCAAATGCCTCAAATCCAGGCATAGCTTCATAATTAGTAGAGACTGTTGTAAATCATAGAAGCAGTGCTGTAGAAGTTTATGACTATATAAATCCAATTGGATACTGTATAGTAAATTCCTCCAGACTGTACATTTATTATATGCTCATTATTAARAGCCACTGTATGAAAGAGACTAAGCAGAATCTTTCACGAGGCTGTTACAACATTCCCGACATGGCCTAATGGCTGGTAGATTTGACTGGAGCTTTTCCYTAAATGTCTGTCTTAGTGGCACCCCTCATTTCCACTTATAAAAGAGTATTCATGCAGCATCATAGAAAGGGGTTTTATTTGACTTTCTCCAGAGAGTTTAATTGTCTGAGGAAAACAGCTGTTCCCTGACCAAAACCTGTGAGCAGGAGGCAGTACGCTATGGTGGAGGGACATGAGTGCAAAAGTCAGCTTGCTGTTCAGCTGGGATTGGAGTGCGTTCATTGCACTTAACTGGAGAATAAATGGCACCCACCTGTCAATTTTCGGTACRATTCATCTGTCCTGACAATTTCTACACATCTTTCTATCAGATGTGTATATCAATATCTGATCTAGGTATCTAGAATCCTTTTTTAATCAGTGATGAGGAAGAAGCATTTCAAGCACATAATTCATCGGATGCCATGATGCCACTCTTCTTGTGTTCTGGGATGAGATTCATCCCATTCAACTTTAGATCTAACACTTTGGTATCTCGTTGATGGTAGAGTTTTATCTATGATGGTCTAATACATAGGAAAGAAAGTTTGTAGGTAGTATGCTTTATTTGACCAACCAGTACTGTTAGATTAAGTGGTAAGATGCTGTTTTCAGATCAAAAGAAGGACTGATGTGCTGGTGTGCCCAAAATCTGGTCTGTTTTTCCAGCTAATCTAAACTTCAGTTGGCAAGGGAATCATCTAGATATCCTTTATAGCTGTTGGAAACATGCTGTCCCCAGAGGGTGATTCATCCTGTTACCCAGAATGAGAAGAATTTTTCCCTGGAGATGCCTGTCTCTCTCCACGGATTATTGAGGGAGCACAGGCAAATAGCTTACCCTAGATGCTTACTTTTTTGACAGCTTAAGTTAAATCACAGAAATCCCACTCTCAGTGTGTAATTGGCATTTGGGGTCAGGAACTTTTTCTTTTTTTTTTAGTATCTCTGTACAATATGTAGTATAGAAACATAAATGCTTCTAGATTGACTTTTTTTGCTTCAAGTGCTCTTTGGCAGTGAACTGTTTGGCTTTTTTCTGTTCATGAGGCTGTAAATGTCGTGATACCTATCAAGATTTTAAAACATTCTACAATGACCTAGTAAGGAAGAGTAAGGGCCCCTRTAAACTCTCAAGTCCTTCATATCAGATTAAGTTCTTGCTATTGACAGTTTTCAGCTAGAATTTTGTACTGTGTGTTTAAACTGATAAATCCAGAAAATTATCAGAATGAGCCTTTCCTGAACTGTGATCCATTATCTTCTCTTAACTGCTCCTAGAGTCTATCTATAGTCTATCTGCTGCATGTGGTGGGCCATTAAATTGCTAGCTGGGCAGCATCTCATTAAAAATGAGAGTCCCACTAAGCTTTATTTTCTCCCTAATTGAATCTGTAATTCAGATGGATCTGCACCAATGTTGGGCAAAAGAGGACCAGGAATCTCCTGTGATTTCAGGKGTTATTTGCATTCTGCCTTCTGCAGTGATTATGCATATCGCATTTAGTGCTCTATCTTCAGTGATAATGTTCATGCCTGATCTGAATAGGAATCTCAAGCACTCTTGCACATCTTATGCCAGCTTTCCATTCCTATGTGTCTGGCATACAATGTCTTTCGTGCAGCATCCCATGATATACAGGAAATTCACTTCTCTGGTTTCCCTGGTTATTTTTTAATGGAACGTGCCAGAGCTCTGGCCATTAGCCATCCATTCGAATTGCTCTCATAAATGCTCATTATATTCTGTCACGTATGTTTYGCTCAGTTTCTCAAGCTGCATTTCAGAAATGAGTAGTGCTAGTCACAGTGACTTTGGGCTCTTCCTCCTGCCTTTCTGCAGGCCTTGTAGAGTGTAACTGCCGAAATAACCGCCTCCTTATTTAATGAAGCAGAGGTAATGCCAGGAGGCAGCAACTTTCATTGGAAACTGAACTTCATAACTACCTAAGTGGAGGAGCTGTTGAAGGGATTCCTTTGAGAAAAGTTGGCACCGCTCTCCCCTTGGAATTAATGTCTCCTGCATCCATAGTGACACTGGACTTGCTGACACAAAGAGATGCAGTGTTTGTATCCTGTCTCCCTGGCACCATCCACCATGAATCTTAAGTAGTTGTCAGACATATGTTATGAAGCATCTTCTACTTTTCACCAGTGGTTCAATCCTACCAGCTTCTATCACAGATTCACTGCTAACTTTTTTTTTTTTTTTTTTTTAAACCTATTCTTTCTAGCATTGGCAAAATCCAGACCTTGTGTCTTATACAGAACTAGATATTCCTCCCTTTTGCAGCTCTGGAAAGTATTTTATTATCTGAATTAGATTCTTATCATCACACATATGTAACCAAAAATACTACGTTCACATTCATTGGGACTCTTTTTACACATTGGTGAGACCCAAAAGGACATCACATGCTTCCGACCTTGAACTCCTTCCTTCCATCTCAGGATGCTCCAGTCATTGTCAGAGGCGAGGTGATTGATTTATAGAGTCAGGGAGAGAATTCACCATCATTCTTAGAGCTAGATTGGCTCTTGAGCTAGAGTAGACTTCAGACCTCCTGCCTCCTGTCATGAAAATAAACTTCATGTACAAGTTCTTCAAGCATTTAGCTGCAGCTGTCTTTTATGGCACTACTGTGGACAGTGCCTTTATAAATGGAACATTTATTGTAGATTGTATCATTTCTACACGGAATGATTGCGAATCAAAGCATGTAGAGTCTGGTTAAAGATCTAAAATTTTTGAATATGGAATATGTAAATCTAAGATGGGGGAAGCAAAAATGCACAATTGCAGAATTTAGAAAGGGTTTCTATATTCCACTTGCTGGTTTGATTTGTCAGCAGATAAGGCTGCACGCTGATGTATGAATCAGCCCATCTGGCTCTAGTATTTTTTAAGCTTGCTGCCCCRACTAAACACACTGGCTTCCAAGAACGTTCATGATTAGTAACACATTTAAGTTTAAGCTCCTTTAGTACTATGATTTTTCTGTATCAAATTCAAATCACTTTTCTTATGTACTTTTTGTTGCTCTATAGATATTGAAATATCAACAAAATGCCAGGTGGTACCTATACACGTAGCTAGACTAAATACAAAGATGGACCAGATCAGGTATCTCACAGTAGTGGTCTGAGAATATCACCTAAAAATAAATGAGGCTATGTCTGCACAGTAGACTGCAGCATGACTTAGTAATATCCGTATCTTTGAACTAGCTATTTTAGATCCTGGAAGCAGCCTAGATAGGACAGTGCAGATCTCACTGCGCTGCAAAACTTGCTTAAGAAGCAGGAAAAATGCTCCTGCAATGAGGTCAGTACTGCCTTTTCTCAATTCCTTCCAGTAACTGAGCTAGTCCAGGTAACATACTGCACTCTGTAGTGTAGATATTGTTAAAGACTCAGCCTTGCAAGATATTGAGTATGTACACCACCTTTTGACCTGATACACATCATATATGTAAACACAGAAGCCTGTGTATAATACAATGCATCCTGCACTGAATTACAACCAAAATCTTCAACTTGGGCAGTTGGAATGCTCTGGTGTAACGATTTTCCGCTGCAGAATGCACATACAGTAAACCAGTTGGTGAAGAGGTGTTGGATTCTACCCAGGTCACGCACCAGAGCTCCCAGGCTCTCAACTGTAGTCTTCCCACCCTTCCATTCAGAAAAACCCAATCTATTTCACAAATATTTGTGGGATGGAGGAAGGCATATTGTGCCCAACTCTTCCATTCTCTATACAATTCTTGTTGCTACCACCTACGCTTCTCATATCACTAAGGGAGCAACTCATGGCCCAGATCTCACTGAAGTTACAAGGAGTTTTAATTGCCTTAAATAGATGAGTGTGAGGCCTGAGTTGGAAAGAGAAAAAAACATACAAATATGGTAATATTAAGAGATGTTCAGATGGTCTCTTGCTGAGCAGATATTGTTTTCCATGCTGTTAGTAAAAGAAGAGTTGTAACCTCCCATATAAAACGTATCTCTCTTGACTGATGCTACACCTCTGAAATTAAAGTCAGAAACACTTCATATCCTGAATTCCAGACTGAAAACAGACTATTATAGCAATACTCAAGATAAAGAATTTTTATGAGTAACCTGGCAAAAGGCATATCATCCTTCTAAAAGTTGTTCCTGAACCAATATGCATGGTTCAAACACCTAAGTATTTMATGAGAATTTGGAGATGGATCCAGACTTTACATACAATTTACGAAACTTTAGAACTCTCCACTGTCCAAAAGATCCGATCTCTGCCCTACCATGGAAGATCTTCAAGGTTCTCAACCCTGACAAGTTGCAAACACAGAAACACTTTTCCTTTCTGTATGTTAATCTGTCCCTCTTTTGCCTAAGTCCCGAGGCAGCAGAATTTCTTTATGAACTGTGCTGCCAAAACACCCACTTTCCATCTTACCTCATAAAAAGATTTGAGACCATTGATCATCCAGCAGTATAAACAATCTCTGAGCTTGTGATTTCCTTTCTCTTATATAATGGTGAAGGGATTAAGGAAGAAGGCCACAGGGAGATTCTCATGAGAAGAAYGATATGCAGATAGCATTTCTTTCTTTCATGATTCTTACTGAAATTTTAATTTGACAATAGCAAATATTATAGCTACTGAAAGTTGATACATGCTGTATTTTGAGACAAAAAAAAAATGGGCATCTGACAAAGGTGCCTCCTAAAGGCCTAGATGTAGTCTGTGAGATGAAAACAACAGAGCAATAACAGCTGTAATTTTATGAAAGACTTGATAAATTATGGAGAAATCTTACAAAATCCATTACTTGTGGAAAACAACAGCCTGTAAGTGATTTTGATACTGAATTCTTAGTCTGCTACACACTGCTGATGGGAGCACTGTGCTTGACACATGAAGGGCACTCCGGCTAGCAGGGATTAAGGAACGGTGGAGGACAATCTCTGTGTAAATCATTGATTGAGAATGGTTAAATCTTGGTAGAAATATTCAGATGAAAAAAAATAAGGCAGCACAAGCATCAGTAAAGTTAGGTATTGAAAGTACAACATTATAATAACTGGTGTTCCCGTCACACACCTCTTTTGTAGCCATCAACAATTAGCATTGGAGGAGTTCAAACATCTGACCTACATGTAACCTACAAAGTCTAATCTATCAGTGACAGCGTAGTGTACCACATGTACAACTGAAAGTCCCTGGAAGTGTCTCCATATAAAACACAATGCTAAAAAAATGAGGAAAAAGAAAACTCAGTATGCAGAAAGAGATTTCTGTACAATTACTTTTGGAATACAAGACTGGGGAAACTTCAGGAATAATCAACATTAACGAATGAACTGCAAAGCTTCAAACTCCTACTGGTTTTATTCTTTGCCCATACAACATTATCCACCTTCTGGAAGCAGCTGAATTGTCTGAGAGATAATATAAAAAGCTAGACTCCTGAAAATCTTGACCATTTGAAACCATTATCCGTGCTTGTCTGAACTGTTCATCCAAAGAATAAAATCTATGTATTCTGTAACTGATGCATGGTATATAACAAGTTCATAACCACCTCAGTAATGAGTCCTAACAAGGATTGTCTTCCTGACACCAAGGAATAGACAGCTGGCACTTAAATAATAGTCCATTGACAGAAATAGGAGTTTGGAGCTACAGGCATATCTCAGATTTTAGAAAAAACTAGCCACATTCTCAGCATCCTGCCCACTTTGTCACGTCTGACATGAGCCTCAGTTCATGGAAGAAATCCTGCATACTCAGCTCCCCTTCAGTGCTCACCTCCGCCTTCCTTTGTTACTCTACTTCAGCATCTGAATCTCTTGAGACCTTTAATCCATGCTGTTGCACTGCCTGCAGGCCCAGTAGCTATGCCTTCACTGCCCACCTCTGCACTTTTCAGATAATGAAAAAGAAATTAAAAATAACCTGTGACCCAAGCTCTCAGCAGTCACGGTCAGGAGACTGCAGAATAGGTATGCCAACATACACAGCAGCTGATAGCAATAACTGGAGAACTACTTACTATTATCTATTGATAAGAACAAATTTCAAATTTTTCCAGTCCACATTTGGTTCCTGTGGAGGTACTATAGAATTACAGAGCCGTGCTTGTTTGTTGTTACTCCACATATATAAACAAGGCGGATATTCATATCTGGAATATGAAAGACTCACAGAATGTTACACAGCACCAGAGATTAGTGAGATGCTCTGTTTTTTGTATAGTACCAACAATGGGTAGTTGTCAGATAGTTCAAATAAATTGTTTATTTGGAAGTAAATTTGATTTGGAAATATAATGGTATAGGCATTCTTGGGAGATGTCTAATTTTTTCCTACTGATGTTCGCTCAGATAATCGAGTTTGTTTTGTGATTTGCCTTTGTTACTAGCTTCATAAGGAATGTTTGCTATCACAGCCAGATTGAGGTTATCACTTGTTTCCATTCTGCTTTTTTGATAATAAAAATTCAAACAATCTATCTGTAAATCAGCATCCAAAATGCACTGAAAAAATACATATTTTCCCACATGGATGATGGAATTAGAACTTCCATTCTTTGGACTGACCTGATAGGACAGGATAGGCTGCTCAGAATTTTTCCAAGATAACTTCCAAGAGCTTCAAAGATGCTTCAGAAAGGATTTAAAATGCACCAAAGCTTCACTCAGTTTGTTTCCTTGGCTGGGAGAATGATTGGTAGATTCATATAATAGTTCAACCTTAGAGCAGGAATTAAAATGGAGCAATCTAGAAAGTGTTTTATGACTCCTTCAGAGTTTTGCTGGGCAATTTTTTATGCCACTATAAAAGAAAACACAGGAAATTAAGCTGCAGAAAATATATTAAAATAATGTGACGAGCTTGACTTTAGCCCTAGAAAGCTAAAAAACAACCAACAGCCTTTTGAATGTTTAAACTGAAACTACATCTTTGCCTTGAATCTGTATGAAAGTTCATACTGTCTAGATAAGGTGCTACTAGTTCCTTGAAGCAATGAGTTTCATACACTTCCTACCGTCTGACCATATTAAAGACTGGTTGTTGCGATTAACTCTGAATTACCTTGGAGTTTTTAGAGCTTAACCTGGTCCTTGAAGTCATTTTAATGTAAAGCATTTTGTGGCTTAATATCTTTGACACCTGCACCTCTGAGAGGCACATATGGATTTTGTTTAGAGCTTGTGTTTGCAGTTTTTGGATAGTGCACAACTTTTCAATCCAAATTTATTGTCAGCCTCAGTCACTGCTTTAAGAACAACRTCGTTGCAGTGTTTTTGTTGTTTTTTGAAGGGACCTTCACACATCATCTACGTTTCTTTAAATCATAGATTTATAATAAGTTGGATTGTGATGCATGACTGAGGGAAAAAGCTAAATGCAGATGGACTGCGGGTTGATCCACAGTCTACTGTAGTCAATCAACAGATTTCTATTAGCTTTGATAGGTTTTGGACTCAGCCTTCTATGAAAACAGATGCAGTTATTGACTGTGATATAGTCCCCTCTAGAAATGCTAAGGAGATGGTAGAAATATGAGACAGAAGATGAAAGAGGAAACTCCTTTACGCCGTACCACACAGAGTAGGTGTTTGGGCCAGGTTCCAAATCTATTTAGTTCAATGGACTTCAGATCAGACCTTGAGGTGACACATTCATGTAGAGTGGAAACAAAAGTAGAGGGAAGAAATTAAGCAAAGGAATTTTTAATAGGAAAGAAATCCATTTGCTCTCTTATGCTGGGCTATAATCCCCCAAGGGCCTCCAGCCACAAAGGTTATTTAAAATAATAGGTGATCCCTAGAAGACAATCCCTAGAAGATAATCTTGCACTGAAACAGTGTAATAGGTTTTTCCTATCTGAGGTTCCTGTATTCTCATGAGATGATGAATCAGGATTTAGTTCTGGTGACGAAGTAGCTCTAGAATATTTGTGTTTTACTCTTCTTGATGTGACAGTGGTAAAAACATATACCCTTTCAGCAGCTGGTGGTTTTGACCTTGCAACAGCCAGTTTGCAATAGCAGTTTGTCCCTCCACGTGCTGATGGCACTCGGGGCTCAGTTTAGTTGTCCAGCCCTGAAGCTGCACTAGAGGAGCACGTCAGGAATATGTAGTAACTGAGTTAATGGTGCTGACAGGTTTCCTGCCTTTCTGAGGCAAATATATGCAAGAGGCCTCCACAGATACTGAGGAAAGATTGGTAAATTTCTGGAAAAAACAGAGCATGCATTATCCCAGGTCACCATGATACTTGTGTTCCACCATGTCCCTTGCTGCCTATATAATACAGAGATTCTGTCTTCTCTGTTTTCTTTATCCCCTCTGCATTTGGCCCCTCTCACCAAGTAGCCCCAGCGTAGCACACTTATGCTAAGGTGGCCAAAATATGATCACAGAACGTCTCCTGCACTGAAGGCCTTTTTGGGGAAGTGAACTACAGTGGCAAAATGAGGAAATCCAGATTCCCAGCTGTATGCTTCTTTGCACTGGCCCTTCTGGTACAAATGGATCAGAAGAGAAGCATTAATTGGATCTCTGTGTACAAAGCAAACCTACTGCTGTCATTGAACCTTAGTTTCACTGGAACTGCAGGAAAATAGGCAAGTGCTCTGTGTTACATAAAAGCACTGCTATTTGTGCATGAAATGCACTGCATAAACACAGAAGAATATTATTTATGTGATCTTTTTCCCATGTAAACATGAGGCTCTTTTTTTAAAGAATATTTAAAAAAATACAGTTTGATTTGAACACACAGGATCAGGGATAGTTCAATCAACAGAGTTGTTCCAGAGTTATTCAACATAACTATGATCAAAATCTTGCTGACTGTCACTCTCCTAGCAAGCTGCATAATCTCTTTCTGCAGGATGCTTCCCTCACCTCTTTAAGTCTTAGGCTGCTCTGTTTTGAATTTGTAAGGATCAGATTATTAACACATATTCCTCCATTCCAAATACGTGTCTCATACTGAATAGCTGTTTCTTATATATAATAACCATATTCCATTGGCTTATGTGTAGTCGAGGGAAGAGCCTAACAAAGAGGATTTCTGCCTGGAGGCAGGCTTCTTTATCTTTTACTTGGAATGTTACTAGCACTCAGATTTTTCCAGGACTGGGAAGAGCTTTGGCTGAACCCCTTGGAACATAGACACCAAGGCAGCAGGGGTCAAAGGACTCACTACCACTTTTTCAGAGCTCTGATTCCTTAGGTGAAAGGAGGCTAGTTCAGATACTGCTCATCAGAGTAGCTCCATGACTGCTCACATCTATACATGCTTATCAGCCATTATCAAAATGGCTGTTGTAGCAACAGGAAGAGGCACATATTTTAAAGCTGGAGAGAGGAGTTTAGCCCAGGTCCCCTTGCAAAGTGAATTTCAAAGTGATTAGATTTGCTCGCTTTGTGTTTCTCTCCTGTACATCAGGGTGACAGAGGATTCAAACATGTTCCAACTAGCTGTGCAGTCAAAAGTAACTGTAAGGGTAAATTACAGTTACTCTGGGCCTGCTTCAGTAAGGTGCCAGATTGAAGTCTGTATCTTGCAGTCAGTAGGAGCTGCAGAGGAGCTTCAGATTCTCAAGTATTGTATACATGTCCTTGGTGACACAGAAAGATAAGTAAAGTCAGTAGGCAGCAAACAAGCACAACTACAAAGGAGAGTCCAAACCTGCTGCCATCCAATGTAATACTAATATATCACTTGCTATTGCTTTCCCCATATACCAATGACACAGAGCGTTACTAGCATAAAGCATCGAGAATGAAGCACACCACTTCATTTGTCAGGACCTTCCTTTTAGTTTAGTTTCTCCTGCGTGAGGTGCAAAAGCATTACGTGCTGAAGGGAAATGTTTTGAACCAAAGCACAGCTCATGTGCTTTGAATTAATTTTCAATATTGCTGCCCCAAAATTGAAATTAAAATGTTACACCTTGTTTACTTAAGAGTCCTAGTCTCCAGAGTTATTCATTGAGGAGTACTTCCTTCCAGAAGTCATTCCCTGGCTTCACTGGGACCCATTCGAAAGAAATGGACTAATCTATACTGTGGTGTAAAAGATGCTGTTCACCACATGCAAGGTGGGACCTTAGGGTATATTGTTACCCTTAAAGTTTTAAAGATTCTGCACCAGGAATTAAAAAAAAAAGATCCACAAGTCAGCCCATTGTCATGGGTGTTTGGCAAAAAAAGACAATAACTGTTTTTGCTGCTGCCAGTCCCAGCTCTGCTTTCAAATAAAAGCTGAAAGTTGGAGTGGGAGGCACAGTTCCTACTCTACATGTGTCTGGCTCAGGATAGAGCTATTGCTATGAATGATAATACTCAGGCTAGCTAATTTGGGGAAGTCTTGTCCCATACACAAACACAAAGGGAATTCCATTCTGTTGTGGTTTAACCCCGGCTGGCAACTAAGCCCCCCATGGCTGCTTGCTCACTCCCTCCTGGTGGGATGGGGGAGAGAATCGGAAGGGTAAAAGTGAGAAAACTTGTGGGTTGAGGTAAAGACAGTTTAATCGGTAAAACAAAAGCCGTGCACGCCAGCAAAGCAAAACAAGGAATTCATTCACTACTTCCCATGGGCAGGCAGGTGTTCAGCCATCCCCAGGAAAGCAGGGCTCCATCACGCCTAACAGTGACTTGGGAAGACAAAACGCTTTAACTTCGCATGTCCTCCACTTCCTCCTTCTTCCCCAGTTCTATATGCTGAGCATGGCGCCATATGGTGTGGGATATCCCTTGGGTCATTGGGGTCAGCTGTCCCGGCTGGGTCCCCTCCCAACTCCTTGTTCCCCCCCAGCCTGCTCGCTGGTGGGGTGGGGTGAGGAGCAGAAAAGGCCTTGGCTCTGTGTAAGCCCTGCTCAGCAGTAACGAAAACATCCCTGGGTTATCAACACTGTTTTCAGCACAAATCCAAGACATAGCCCCATACTAGCTACTATGAAGAAAATTAACTCTATCCCAGCCAAAACCAGCACACATTCTAAGACAGATGCAYGACTCCTGTGGGTGACAGCCTGTTTCATTTTAAAAACACATTTCAGTGATGGAGGAAAACACAGCACTTCTTACATTGTGGTTGGCCTTTGGCAACTGCAGCCTGCATTCTGGGAGCAGTTGAAGAAAGCTAGAGAGGTAACAAGGTGCATAACATAAATAAAGCTTCCAACATCTTACCTGCAACTGTCTCCTCCCTGCATTTCATGCTTCCAGCTCCTCGCATGAATCGCAGTCAGTGCAAGTTAGCATTTTATTCTACATTGCTGCCTGGATTTTTTTCAACCCACTTTGTAAATTGCAACTCCACCTGCAGGTTTTTATCCAGAAATGTAATTTTCTGCACATGGATATGTTATCACATTACTGTTATTCCAGAGTACTTCAGTTAGTATTTTGGGGCCTCCTAGAATTCATCTTTCACAGTGGAACCTGAAGCCCATTGTGGTAGCCTTTAACATTGCTATGAAAAACACCAGTAAAAAGACTCAATAAGCAAGAATCATCCCGTATCTCTCTAGTGACTTATGTGTACGTTACCCTAGAGAATGATTTTGCTTGTAGGGAAAAGACCTGGACTCCATGAAGGGGGAGAATTAACAATATTTTTTAACAAGGAGACCTAGGGGCATGTGCAACTCCTACCCAAGCAGTTTTCCAAAAACAGATGTCAGGTCATCAGACTGCTGCCCRCTTGTGTTGGACAGTGTGTGCACCTAAGCTATTTCAGGTTTCACAAAATTTTCAGTAAGCAAAACAGGGAGAAGTACTCTCATACTCTAGTCATGTTCCCCTTTGGCATTAGAAATGCTCATGATCTGCACATTTCCCAGAACTGTATTTTATTTTGACCTGCATAATTGCTCTTTATGTGTTGCTTCTGAATAGTTAACCTGCAATTCTTATGCCAATTTTAAATGTCAAGGCAAGTAATATGGCCAGTTTCCTGMACCAGGATACAGCCTAGAGAGCTTTGAAGTACCTGTTGCAACTAAACTGGCTCTCCCAATGTGTTCAGTAGCAAAATCCACTGGGAATACAAGTGAATATGCAGGAGAKATGTCAATGCAAACAGTTGTCCCAGACTTGCAGCAGAATTCAATTGCTTGTCTGGTGAAATAGGGTTCTAAAACAAATCCTCAGTCTCTTGGTCTGTACGTGCTTATGCTCCGTGTTGATTCAGAAGACATGTTTCATAAAATCCTCTCTGGATTCAAATTCATAATCTATCATCTGTCTACTTACAAAAGACCAGAGAGACTATCTGCAGAACAGTTCCCAGTATGGTAAGTTTCTTAAGGCATTAGATCTCATGATTAATTTCATATTGTTTAGCACTTGATTGTTTTTATAAGGGTGGTTAATAAAACAGACAAACTGCAAAAACCAAGCCAGGCTGAGCGTCTAGCATTTCTGCTTGATGTTAAAAGCCCATCTTTTTCAATAAATGACACTAGGTGATTCTGAAAGTTGCAGTTTAAAAATAGTTTCTAAGTCAGCATGCCAAGAGTCTGTAGGATTTTTAAAAAATGATCTTTGCCAGATGTTCTGATACTAAAATAAGCAATAGTGAGAGTGTTAAGTACTAACAAGAATGGCCAGAATATTGTACAAGAAAGTATCTCGTAGAGATGCAATAAAAACCCAACAAAGACCTTACTGAGGTGCTGTGCAGGGTCCTGACAGACCCTGCTGAGAGGTATGCAGCAGCACGAACTTTGCCTAAACACCTTCTTTGTCTAATCTGTAAAATCTCCATTTCGGGAGTACACTCAGTTACCACCTCAACCTATTACTGGTTGTAGATCAGTAAAACTCGGCACAATGACTTTCAGAAAGCCAAGATGCTTTGGCATTGTCCACAATGGCAGAGACCGCCTAAAAGCAACTGATTTTCTTGTCTTGAAGGTCAGATGTCACATCATAAATACTTTACTGATTATCATGCCATGTCTGTACTGATTCTGAGGTGGTTTTGCCAGTTTGTTTGTTAGTGTCCTAAAATTGTTTGTTAGCAATTGTACCCGTACCTCCTGATTTTATCCAGAAGGATCCAAGCTGAAAACTTAATTGACTGTAGTAAGGCCTGGATCCTAAAGCCCTTCCTCAAGTTAAGTCACCCTACAGTAACATTTCCCAAAAGAGTAGTTTGCTCATAGCCAGTTACTGCTTTTCACTCTCTGCACATAAATACTTCTACCGAAGTTACCACTGTTTCAAACACCAGGAACTGCTTGTGGAATTTTTCTAAGCTATTCAAGGGATTAGTTGCAGATAACTGATGCTCTTCTGCTCCATATCCAAGTAAGGGTAAAGCATCTCAGGACCAAACTTTTATAACAATCCAGGAAGGAGTAGTTGTAAACAGAAAAAGCTAAAAGATGGTGTTTCCAAAACTGACTGTGATCCATGTGACACAGCATCTGTTTCTCCCAGGAGACTGGAAAGCTCCAGAAGCCAGGAAGCCCTGATCTGTGTACATAGTGTGGCTGCCCCCAGACCTTGGCCCTTGGAAACCTCAAGTCATGGGCAGACCATCAGGAACCCAGGCAGGTTTCCATAAAAATTCTGTGATTGGAGTAGATTCCACTGAACCAGAAAATTTCCATAAAATGTCTGTGGTTTTTTGAATTCATATCTAACTCTGTTTTGTCAGACTATCAGGAAAGCATTACTGCTGCATTTCACACTAAGTTAGCATCCCTTCATGGCAAATTTTTTGCCATACGGTTTCTTCACGTGCCTTGTCAAATGGCCTATAGTTCATGGAATACGTGAACTATACCTACATGCAGTTCTAGTTCATAGTGAACTTTTATATCAGGCTGTACTACAGATCTGAATTGATACAAAGCTTGTGTGTATAGATCAACRGCTCCTCCTAGTACAAGCATCCATCTCAAACATAATCTTAAAAAGCAGCGTTCAAGCAAGCACCTAGGCTGAATCCAGAAGGAAACGTTTCTATTTGCTTCATTGGGGCTAGGATTTACTTTGTGTGTATGGAATGCCAGTGAAAAACAGCCTAGGTAGACAACAGAAAATGGACAGAATCCCATGTTTGGAAGAGAGGAATGCTTGGATATAAGAATTCAAGCATAGCCACCATAGTCTTCAATTGCTTTTAAAAAAATAATTGTTTTGAAGCTAATCCATTTTTGATACAGTTGTATTCTGTTGCCTGTCTGTAAAACCTGAAAGATTTCTTCAGCCAGGTTCAACCTTTAAAGCTACTCACAGAGTAAGTTCAAATGTGTTTCAGGTCACATGAAGCCTAGGTTGCACATCTTAGCCCCCTGCCATTACCTAATGCTAACGTTGTTGATAAATCAGTGCTATCCATATTGCTAACTCATGGTCTTATCTTGATCGCACTAAAATTGCAGGCAAATGTAAGCATGGCCTGTCAACTTCTATACTGAAGTGTGAGCCCTTACAGAATAAATGCCAACCACAGAAACAAAGATACTTCTTTTTTGATTGATGCTACATCTTTATCCTATATGTTTTATATTGCTTCCACTGACATGCTATGAATACCAGAAAGAAAAGCTCAGATTGAACCCAGTTAATTAAAAGGATTCACACAGTTTGCCTGGTACTTTACAGAGGCAGCTAATTAAAGCAATGTTAGTCAGCACCATTAAAATGCCAGATAAAGCTTTGGGAACAATCCTGGTTAGGAAGCGAGGTTTACAAATAGAACTTTGAGCAATGCAGTATATTTGCAGTTAATTAATCTAATTCTAACATATCTTAACTAAGGCACAGAATAATGCATGCTGATACCAATATTAATGCCAAGATTTTTCAAAGTTCAAACCTGGCACTTATTAAAACAATCCACAATGACTCTAATTTCACATTCTACAGCAGAATATGATATCATGGGGGAGACTGAACTCCTCTAATTAGCCATGATTTAAAGAGCACTAGAAAAGAAACCAAGGCAAGTCCTAATTGTAGAAAGTCAGTCACACATTAGCAAAGACAGAGAGAGAGAAACTGCACCAGACAGAAGTTATATTTAGACATGCAATATAAACAAAGCTTCCTTGCAGTCTTAGACAGATGCTGTGTTTGGAGAGGATCAGTCTTGCTTTCCAATATGCTGTCTCCCCTATATGACTGTATATATTTTTTTTGCATTAACAGTAATGTGGTCTTGATCTGAAAACTTCTTCTAAACCTTATTTTATGCAACCAAATAGGCCCATTCACTTAATGTGCTAAAAGATAATCATATGCACAGGTATGTGCAGCATAGGACCTAAACCATAGTCTTATTCCCTGTAATTGAAACTGACTTTTCTTGTAATTATTTCATCAAATAAGACTTCAAAATAGTAATAGAATTTCATCCCATATTCCAAAGACAGGCATATGTACATGTGTTTTGGGCTGCATGATATGATTTAGCTGTTATAGGCCTAACTTCTACGATCAACTTAAAAGAAATATGGATGAAAACAACTACCTACTGCAACTCTCCACTGTTATTTTCCAAGCAATAAAAGTTTCACCATCCTCTTTCCCTTATTTAGAAGCGACAGTTTAAATGCATTTGGTGATTTCATAGTGATCTGAGCAATGTGGCACATACCAAGGTAAATCTGCAGTAAAATTTACTCTCTTCATCCAATACTCTGAAGAGTCACGATGAATCATTCAAGTATTGGTCTTTGCAAATGTCAGATCACAAGCCAAGCACTGCTTTTGGACAGGCATCCCACATGGGCACAGCAATGTCCTGCAGAGTCTACATGAACAGGGCTTCATATCCAGACAAGAACCATCTGTATTCTCCTTTCATCTTCATTTCTTTCCAGTTCTACTGCTCTTCCAGTTGCCCAAGGTGCAAGGGGATAACTAAGGGTTTGGCAATCTGTCTTTCTGCTTTCCATGAGATGATTCTTGGAAAGCCCAAGAAACTATGGTGACATAAGTTTCAGGAGGTAGCACAGTCCTGAGAAGTGCCTCTTTATTCATGTTGTCCAATATTTGTGCTCAGTGGGACACTAGCTGAAKTTGTCACTTGAATTTTTTGCTGATGACTTTCAAAGGATGTCTTAATTAGAGCATACATCTTGCCATTCCAGAATGTGTATTAAAAGCAAACCATACAGAAAGTGCCGAAAGCACTGCATTTCTATGCCAAGAAAGGTGTTGTCAAAGCTCTGTACTGTTTATAAGATTTTGGAAAGGTATCATTAGACACCCTTGCTTGCACTGAAATAATGATGTACTTGGTGCTTCAAAGGAGAAAGTACAAATACCATGTCTGTCTCTTGAAGAGAAATGAAATGTCAGGCAAGGAACCCTAAATGGCTAATTTCTCTTGCCATTCTCCTGCAGAATGTTCTTTGCTGACCCACTAGTCTCTCAAATGCTGTAGTACGTGTATGTTTCACAGCCAGATTTGACATTTACTATTCAAAATATTATTCATATTTGATAGACCAATGTAACTAAATATATGCTTTTATGGAAAACTCTAAATGTCAGTGTTCAATGCCAGTGCATGTCAGCAGAAAACTGCTCTCTCACTTGGGCTCCCAGCTGAAAAATGTGCATTCTGTGGTGGCACAGTTTCACACAAAAAATCTCCCCAGGTTTATCTGATAGATAATGAAAGGGGCTACAGCAAAACCTGAATTTTCAGGTCAGGTTTCTTTTACATGAAAGCCCAAACCCACTGAATGAAATTTCAGCTGCATTCCTAGAAATTTGCAGTGATTCGGGCTCCAGAGAACAAACACTTCACTGTTACTTCCATAGAGCTCTTTTTCAAAATGCCTCTTCCCATGCTGAGATGCTAAATTCATGTGAATGTAAATGTATAGTGCCAGATTCACTGCCCAATAGGTATCAAGTGACTTACATTTCATAGGTAAAGTATAATCCCTTTGCACAGTTTGTCAACTGCTAATAGTTAAACAATCTAGGGGATGTTTTAACATAAGGTATGGATAGCTTTATGTCTTAGAAGAAAATTTAACCCATGTGGTGCAGAACTCGATATGATCTTGAGCTGAAACAGGAGGTKTTAGGGTTGAACTGACACTGCCATCTTGTGCACTTTGTCATAACCACTGAGTTCTGCAAACAAAATGCACTCATCTACATATCTGACATTAAAATGCATGTAAGAGAAAAATCAGCTTTTGGTTGGCTTTTGAAGTTTGTGTTTGACAAGTTTTGCCCATTTTGAAAACAACAGCAGCAACTTATTGTGAAGGCCACTAGGAACAAACACTTACATAGTACATAGTTTTCTCTAGACACAGTTCCATCATCAGTATCACTGCTCCTCTACCAGAAGGTTTCTGCCTGTGGATGGCATGGAAGCAGCATCATGCATGCCGTATGGCGCAACCTGCTAACCTGCAACTAAGTTTTCTATGGGCCACAACACTACAAATCATTAATAAAATGATACCAGTACTAAGAAGGGGGAAACCATGCTAGAACAGTGCTGTTGATAGCGGGATTCTGTGTGTATACAGGACCTAATGCCTTCTACATTAAAGCATGAAAAAGCGATGTAAATATATCAACTGGGCATTTAACTGCACCTACCTATCCTAATACCAAATGCTATAGCAGACAGAGCAAGAGTAAATACAGCAGCATGAGACACGGCCATCAGTGCTGGCATTGATCATCAACATCCTAAGTTTAACTGGGACAGTCAACTCAAAGTGTGAATTGTTAAAGTTCAGCAAAATAGCAGCATGAGAATATCACTTATACCTCGTAGCGTGACAAAACTTGCCCTTTTTTAAAGAGAAATGAGGGAGAAGGGAAGCTTTTCCTCTCCTGTATTTGTGATATTGCAAGTTGTCAAGAACATTTGCATGAAGTGTTCCTTTCCCATTGCTTCCAGAAGACTCCCTTTTCTCAGTAAGCAGCAAAATCACCGGGAAATCCTGTGAATACAATGGCACCACTTACCATCATGGCGAAATGTTTGTGGCAGAGGGGCTTTTCCAAAACAGGCAAGCAAACCAGTGTGCCCAGTGCAGCTGCTCAGTAAGTAGCATGATTTGACAGAGCCCTGCTCTGTCTATGCTTCATTTCTCCTTTCTAGAAGACATGACACTGAAATATAAGCAATACATAGCAAAGGCTGGGAATTGAGAATTAATGCTGAAACACATGAGAGTGCTCAGAGCCAGTCTGCAGCACCTGGTAAATGCCAGGCTACCTCTTACTCAAACACAGTGGACAAAGCTTACCCTGTCAAGCATCTGCTGTAAGTGAGCTTACAGTGCAGAGGCAACAGGTAAAATATTGCTACTTGGCATATATAGAATATTTCACTTCAACCTGACTGGAAAATATAGCACTCAGCCACTGACTGAAACTGAATTCATTTGGACTGAGCTGATAAGTAAAGAGCCCCACAGGGTGGGAGTGGACAGCTCTGTAAACTGGCACTGGGCCACAGAGATGTCACCAATTCAAACCTGATATATTTGAGCAGTCACCCGGTGACTCTTCAGAGCCAGTGTCTGAACCAAAACATCCTTCTCAATCCAGCCAGCTCTTCAGTATCAAGTATTGGCAACTCTGGACCTCCTCTGATCAAATCATCATATTCTACATTAACTACAAATTTAACTGGCCAAGTACTGAACAGCCTTTATGACTTTTAGCTACTGCTAAGCTATTCCTCCAGTTCAATGGTAAGACACAACAGAGGGAGGGGGTGTGTGGAAATTTACACTGTGTGATTTTAGTACCAACAATGTTGGGTACATTTTCAGCCTACAATAATTGCAGTTYTTCTCCCCACACACTTTTACCTCTTCCCTTTTCCCCCTGTTTTCTTAAAGAAAGGGACCTTCCTCTGTGCGACAACAAATTTAAAAAAAGCTATTCTGACTTTTCATTGGTCTAATATTCTGCTTTTACATACTAGAATGGCATTTATGTAAATGCACAGTCTAGATTTAAGCATGTCCATAAAAAATGCATATACAGTACCAGACGAATTGATGACTCCTAAATTCTCCTTGTGTTTTACTGGCAGGAAGGAAATGTGTACTGTGGGTTGAAGACTTGTCCCAAATTAACTTGCTCTTTCCCAGTTTCTGTTCCGGAGTCCTGCTGTCCAGTTTGCAGAGGTAAGTTCAAGTACAACCACAGAAGGACAGGCTCTGAATTTACTCCTTCCCCTGTCAGAGCCCTGCCTGTGCACCAGCACTGTCACTCAGGACACTATCTGCAAGTTTCCCATGTACTTACAATCCAATGCATGTTGGGAAATGAAAGCTCGAATTCCAGCAGAGTAACATTGCTACGTTTGCCTTCCTAAATTGAAACAAGGAGAGAATGCACTGATGATAAAGTTGCATCCCCATAATGAGGTAAAACAAGGCTTCAAATGAGTATTGAAATAGCTGCCATTGCTCTGGGTAGAAAAGCTTTGCAATAAAAGATGAGCTTATATCTGACAGGTTACCAGACCTGCTCAAGTTATGCAAGACACAAGAATTTCAACTCAGAGGGTAAGGCCAATTACTCCAGTTTAAATTAGGTGTCAATCTATACTTAGGTGACTTCAGTATTTTACTAGTAACTGCATTTTAGATCTTGTACACATAGGGAACTTGATTCTAGGGGCCTTCCCAGCCTTTCTGAATGTCTAATGTCTGTCTAAAAGGCCATCTAAGTCTGAGAATTTCTGAATGTATTTTATCTCACTATTAGTATTGTGGCATCTGAATCACCACTTCTAGGGTATCTAAGCACCTATGGCCAGTTCTCAAAGATGCACATAAGCACCTAAAGGTACCTATGGTTTTCAGAAGTGCCACTCTATTGATATCAGCGATGCCAGGCTGCTTTGAAAAACTCTCCTGCTTGCACCTTTGTACACCTATATCCTTTTGAGATTCTGCTTGTTTGAACTCAGTACAATTTTTGCATGGTAAAAATAAGAAGTATTACATTGTTGGTTGTATAATTTTGCTTATGGTGCTAGAGTTGTTAATCACAAACTAGCATAGTCCCACAGTCCCTGTCCTAAGGAGTTATACTGAGTTTACACACTGGACCAAAAGCTCTGAGAGGTGAAGGGGCTGAACCAAAAAGAGGGTACTTCAGAATGCATCAGTGCTTAATAATGCAGCATGATGCAGAGAGAGTACAGCACGCTTTGAAGGAACAAGTTCCTGGATAGAAGCTGTGTAGTCATGTCAGTGCAGCAAGCTGTCTAAGCTACTTAACCTGCAGAGATGCAGTGGTAATTAACTTAAGTGTGGCACCATGTAAGACTTGAACTAATCTCTCAGCAGGGCAATGCTGTGTGCTGCATAAATGTATCAGCTCAGTCAGAGCAAGGATGAGGATCTCTATGCATGGAGATTGTTCCTCATTCTCTGCTGCTTTGCCGTGTTACTCCACAGTATCTTTACAGATCTTGAAACATTTTGCCAGGCAAACTGCTTATAAAGCTTTCTGATCTAAAGCAGGCAAGGTGATAGTCCTGGCTTCCCAGGGTGAAATTTAGTGATACACTGTTTTAAATGTAATACATTGACAGTTAATTCAAGTAAATCCTTGCTAATCATCTGATTCCTGGTATCTGTTCCCTGATAGTTATTTGATCTGTTTTTGAAACCAACCTCTTCCAGTTACAAAAATCAAACTGACTTTCAAAGTACGTAGTATCAGATGTAGCTATTCTGTAAACTAGCCTCATGCTGGAGAAATCAGTCACTTCAGCCAGAGAGAGTCACTAATGACAAATAAGTTCATTAGAATTTCCACACGAGAGGTGAGATTAAATTGGATTATGCAGTAGAGAGGACCCAGTGTCTCCACTGATGCAGGGGTTTTTTTATGTATTCCACTGTCTATTGCGCTTGTTTGAAAATGTTAAAATTATAATTTATCTCGTAATCAACTTTGTCCTTTTCAATATGGCATAAGCTGTTTTATCTCCCCTCTGTGATTCTTATGAAATGCAAACCTAAACAAAATGTTTGCATCAAGATCTATCACAGCTCATGGGGAGGAAACTGTGAGTCAGTTTCTGCTCCCTGCATGGCCAAATATATTAACATAATATATTAAAATTTGCCGATTTTCCTATTCATTCCTCTACTGCTGACTAGAGAAGGCTCCAAGCACTGTGGTTCAGATCCTGATTTATGTCAGGATCCAACTTCCCCTTAAGTTAAGGGGAAGGTTCTCATAAACTGCATAGAGGATAAAATGCTAATACATAGTATGCACTAAGGTGGTSGATCCATGATGGATCTGATTGAGTTAAACCTGGATGAGCTAACTCCAGAACTGGACGCATACCTGCATCAGCACCATGGCTCTCCCAGGACAGTATCACACACTACTACTGCTGCAGCAGCTATCCTGCTTCAAGGACCCAAGCCCATGATCTCTGCCATTAATGTAAGGCTCCTGACGTGGTACTGCGCTGCATTCCAGTGCAATGCTTGGCATATCTAGAGCCAGGCTTTGAGCCACTAGCAAAACAGTTTTATCTGTACCTGTATCTGAATTCCAAGGCTGGGATAAATTCCAAGCTCCCCTCCAYGCTAAATGATTTCTCCTGTTCTTGTACAAATTTTCCAAGAATCAGGTATCATTTCAAGTTCCGTGGCTTGTCTTACCAAGGAACACCTCTAAATAAGTCTCTAAAAACTTCTTAAAGGCACATTCTCTCTCTAGTCTGAACTGATTTTTCCCTGCTATAATTCCCACCATAGCTTATGCTTAGTTATATTTGTATTTATGAAGTTGTCTTTACAGAGAAAACAGCTGGACACTACTCCTGAATAGAAACTGAGGGTTTCTTCTTCTTTCCAACTTTCCACTCCATGAATCACGTTTGGCTGTGAGGAACCAGAGCCTGGCTCCGCAAGTCCCTCACATTGATTCTCAAAGCATTCATTACTTCTGTATCACACGCACAAATCACAAGTGCTCTAGCAAAACCTTTTCTCTTTTAAAAGGCAAGTCAGAATGTCCTTACTTTGTTTTGAGTGTCCTTAGTGCTATGAGCCTTATTCTGTAGTACTTTTATTGGCCTGATTCAAAAAAGCAGTGCTGAACATTTCATACTCTCTACATGCAAATATAGGATCCTGTGAGCTTAGATGGGATCCAGTGTGAGTGGGCCAACTTCTCATACATCCTGCCAGAACTCATTGCATGTGCCTGGCTTCCTGGAAGAGTTGCTGGTTTGTGTCTAATGAGTCTCGCACTGACCATGGCCATCACTTCTATTTATGAAACAGTCTATCTTTGACAAACAGATGAAAGCACCCCTCTGGTTCATAATCATACCTGGGGGTGAATCTCGACTTAGCAATTTTTATTAAATGAAGCATAACTAAGAGGGAAAAAACAACCATATAGATATGGGGACAGGAAATTTGCAGGACAAAATATGGCTTACTTTTTCTTGATACATATAATACAATGTTATTTATTAACGGCTATACTTCAGAGCTGACTACAAAAATATAATTCAAGATTCAATTCTCAGTCAAGTTACATATCAGCTGAGCAACAGTAACTGTGCTTGTGGGTCCCTTCAGCCCACAGTAGATGGAAGGTCACACAGTTTAGCCTTTCTCTGTGAGCTAAGCTAAGTCATGTCTCCTCACCKTTGCCTGAGATCACATAGCAAATGGTTGCTGGAAATTGCCCATAGCATGTCGTTAAGCCACATAAATCTGATAGTAAATCTTCATCCTGAGATTGCATAACGTTTGGGAAGAGATCTTGCTTTTGGTCTCTACAGAATCTAGTACTATAAAGTCAGACTASAGACTGATACTTCTACACACTGATGCAACCTCCACCCTAAATTTAGCTGTAAAGCTGGATGAGCCTTTTCCTCTAAGTATCTCCCAAGGTGTTGCACAATTTCTCCCCTAACTGATWCTGCTCTGCCTCATGTACAGGAGATGGAGAGTTATCATGGGAACATTCCGACGGAGATATCTTCCGGCAGCCAGCCAACAGGGAAGCCGTAAGTGTTACCTACAATTTAAAGACGTATTTTACTGCTGTGCTGTGCGTGCCAGTACATTGGGGGGAAAAAAGAAAAGGATGATAACAGGTCTGAATATCTACTGCTTCATCCTGGATTCTGTGAATCTAGCCCAAAATAGGTTTCTTCCGCTTCTGCAAACCCCTTAATAAACTCAACCTGAATTCAAGAATAACGCTGAATTATAAACTTCCATGAGCTCCTGTGGGCTCTGGATTTGGTCTTTGTTGTATATACTCTATAAGAATAAAATTCTACAGCATTTTGTTTGCTTATGCAAGCATCACTTTTAAATCATAATTGCAAACACTTACTTCCCAGTTGACATATACACATGTATATATTTACTTTCGAGGCTTCACTACCTCTGGGGCTAAGAGCATCCATTAACAACTTACTCTTCAAGAGATGATTTTTGTAACAGCATTTGGAGAGAATACGAGGAGCTTTTAAGCATTAGATGTACTACCTAAATACATGAACCAACACGTCTTTGAATTAGTGAGAAGAATCATGCCTTATAAAATAACTGAAGTAATATACACTATTCATGCATGCCCATGGGTGTTTTGGAAAATAATTCTCTGAAAACAACCAGTGTTTTTGCTCTAGAAAACACGCTGCACACTACTACTACTACTACTTTCCTTTGCAAATAAAATGAGACTTCCCAGTCTGTAAGACTGCTCCGTCTGTGCAAGGCTAACCCTGGCCTTGCATGAGAATTTAAAGCTGCAAGCAAACAAAAAGCTGGACAGTCATTCTGGACGTGCTCTGCCACTGGAGCCCTAGAAGAAAGCAATTTTGATAAGGAAAACTAGACAGGCTTACAATTCTTTTCATCTAATCTTAAAGTAGAGTAGACATCAGTAAATTAGACATCTAGCTCTGAACACCATTTTTAATACATGGAGCAAAATAGGCACTTCTGGGTTGTGATTCATCTCCTCATGATATAGAGATCCACAACAGGTCAGGTTCTAAAATTGCCTCTCTGTCCATTGACTTGATTAGGGACTTCAGATGACCAACTTAGATAAAGATACCTACACTGACATACACTGTCTGGTGAGATGAGTTACAATTGCATATGTGTAGATGACTTCATTACCATGTTAACTATCTGCAAAACCTGAATGGCCTTTATTTAGTATAGTGCCATTCATTAGATTTAATGATGTTTGATGATAGTGGCAACACTCTCGTTGCCTGTGTTAAGCTTCTAGTAAAGCCTCTTTCCCCATGTTCATTGGAATGACACATTTACTTTCCTGTTCTCTTTCTATCTCCAAACAGAGACACTCATACCATCGCTCCCACTATGACCTGTCACCCAGCTCTGCGAGGCAGGTAGTCAACATTCCACGGTTTCCCAATGCCAGGAGTAATCGTGGAGTCCTACCAGATCCCCAGCAAGCTTCAGGAACAATAGTACAAATCGTCATCAACAACAAGCATAAGCACGGACGAGGTAAAGACAAGCTCTTCTTATAGTATTACTCTGGGTCAATCACCTTCTCAAAATATACCTTGGAAATTCAAAATATAATTTTGGAAATTCACACTGGTATCCAGAGACCCAATGCAAATCAGGGAGGGAAAAAGCAATAAGCTATTAAGGATACGAAATTAGCTCTTGACTGAGATCAGTGGTACCTACACATACAACAGTGCATTTTACTCTGCAAAGGCACCACACTATTGTGTTGCTCTCTGAATTACATTGTGGGATTGTGCTACGTAATTCTGAGAACACATGCGGCGGTTRCCAGGGAGGTGAGCACTTTGTGCCACAAAGGACACCACAATGCCTTTAGATTTGCTAACTTGTTCACACAGTGACTTGTCCAGTAGGAAATTGTTTGTGGTTATTTTCTTTACACTGTCTCCTATTTTGTAACTTTACTAGCTGTAAACAGTTTAAACTGCCCCACAAATCTCAGACCATAAAGCTTTGCCATAGTATCGAGGTTTTCTGCCTCCAAGGCTTAGCAAATTATTCTCAAGAAGGACAGCTCAAGCTAGTTGTCTGAGACAGTAGGATGCAAGGGGTGCCTTTCCTCCTCCATGAGTAATACTAGAGGCAGAGTAGGCAATTAGCCTGTACCGGATGCCTAAGCTGTAAAGAGGCAAAGTTAACCAAGGTAATGAATCTCACTCTACGAATCCTTTAGTGCCTTCTGATAATATAATGTAGGACATACACTACATTATGGGGACAGCAGAACTTTGAGCCAAACCAAGGCAAACCTTATCCAAACATGACTAAGCCATATTCCTGCTGCATTACAGGAAGGACAAAAATAGAGGGAAAATACCAGTTCTCCAGTTAGTGGGACAGCAGGGTTTTGTACAATAAAAAGGGTGGGATGCTCAGTTCCCACAGTGGGTATACCTCAGTGAACAGAGGTCTGCAGGAACAGGCCTAAGAAGCCATAAAAGAAATAGCTGTAAAAACGCATGTTCAGAACAGCATCTATCCGCAAATGCCAGCCAGTATGCACTTAGAAACTACCCACAAAGAGTTAAAAGCCCTTGTATTAGGGCCAACTAATCTTTTAAGGTATTAACTAACAGAAGGAATGTTGGCCATAGGATCTTTATTATCCACCTGAACAAGCATGAAAAAACATTCAGATCATGCCAGTGTTTTATGCTGAATCTGGGAGCAGGAATCTCCAGGCAGTGCAATATCTTTGACATGTAATTCACACATGAAGACATCATCAAAGCAATTTCTAACAACTGATTTGTTTCAGCAAATAAAGAGTGTACAGACAAATAGCATATTTCTGGATGCAGTATACAGTAACTGCTGCAACTTCAGACACTCACTGCCTGGAGAGTGTCTGCGAGATCCCCATGATGAAAATAGGAATGCTGACCATGTATTTTCTTTTGTTCTTGCGCAATTGAGAAGTGTTTTATTAATTAATGCACATGCCCCTTGAGACGCATTTCAACAAGTTAAAAAATAAACACACAACAATTCTCCTGACACRCAAATACTGTGCAGTTGCGTGGATACAGATTTATCATTCTAAACATGAAGAGCACTAAAAACAGGGCATCAGGGAACTAGAAGTTATTTGCCATATTTTGGCTTCTACTGGAGGCTTCATCTGCTATCTCAGAGTAATTATTTAACTGTTCTGTGCTAAACAAACCCTTGAAACAGGGAGACTATATATCTACACAACGTCATGTGTTATCCCTTCCCCTGTCAGGGAGAAATCATGAAATATTTATGTCCATAAAGGATCTGGAGAACTCTAGCTGGGAAAACAAAATCCATATAAGCATAAATATAACTAATAATACAGTATTTAAGCATGTAAGAAGCCTGCTGAGCAGCTGAGTACTTACCAGTTTTCTCATTTATAGTTTTTTCTCCCATGGTCTTAGTATACAGGTAACACTTTATTTGCTTTTATTTGAGAAACAAAACTGTTTCCTACCTCTAAAATAAAAACATGTCTTAAGAAAGAGTTAAAAAGTAGCAAATTATAAACCAAATGATAGCATAACCCCATGAAAGACAATACATTGCAAGGAACACTCCCCATAAATCTCAGTAACTCAGTAAAGTATAAGCCAGTTGGTCACATCTGTTACCAGTTAGATGTAAATTTCAGATTACAGATAAAAATTAAATTGCTTTTGAAAGTTATAGGCAAAATAGGAACATATTTTACAAATAAAAGCATTAATAAAAATGATGGCATATTAGAAGAATTGGAAATATTTACAACATATCCCAGCTTCACTTTAGTTGCTTTTAGAAATCAGGCAGTGCCCTTTCTTTCACCTTGTTAGGATTAGTTTGCATTTTTCTTTGTGTTTATAAAATATTTAAAAAGAAAGGAGTAAGGTTTATAGGACAAATGCAAACATGCTGTAAAGTGATATAATTCCCATTAACTGCTGGGTGACCCAAACTGGCTTCCACTAGGCATGGATTTTTCCAGTGTCAGCTGTATTTCTCTGTCTCCCAAGGACACTGATGAATATTCTGAGGTGCTTAGATGCTATTGGAATGAAATTTCAGTCCCATGTGCATCCTTTCATGTTAATGTTTTCTCGTGATTCCAAAAGCCAAATGTCTCTATATACCTATAGACATATATATTTCCACAAAGGGCATTAAAACTTCATTTTGCAACATTCCCTTGCTTTGTTCTGTGTGTGGTGTAGCAGGAACTCTCATGCAAAAGCAATAAAAGGCCCAGGTGGCACTAATCCATCCTGCTGATAGCATGGCTCTCACTGCAAAAGCCGTGTTCAGCTAATGGTAAGAAAAGTTGTGCAGATGACTCAGTAGCAAAGGTCATGATCCTGTCATCTGCAGATTCAATTCTAGAGGCCAGAGCCAATGTAGCAGGCTGTGTCCGGTGTGTGGACTGAGATTAGGAGGGGAACGAGGAGTGAGTTTTATAAGCTGGTTAATGATGCACAACTGAAATGTGTGTACTGGAGAGGAGCTAGTCAAATACTTGACTCAGCCACTGTCACTGTTCTCCTCAAAATAGTGATGGACACCAGTGTCAGCAGAGTTGGAATCAAGGCAAAACTGCTCAGAAAAGGGTGATCATAGGCTCAGACTCATTTTAAGTAGCAAAACTCCAAGTTAAAGTCAACAAGCAGAGAAATGGGCCAGAGACACTAACAAATTATGTATAGAGACACTGCTTTAAACAAATGTGCATGAATCAAATGAATATTCCTAGAGAGGTAGCCAGTGAACATACCTTTTCCAGTTGTACTTTTTCTTCCTTTTCTCTTCTTTCGTAGTTTGTGTTTCAAATGGCAAAACATACTCGCATGGTGAATCTTGGCATCCTAATCTCCGGGCCTTTGGAATCGTAGAGTGTGTGTTGTGCACCTGCAACATCACCAAACAAGAATGTAAGAAAATTCATTGTCCAGAACAATATCCCTGCAAATACCCTCAGAAAGTAGAAGGAAAATGCTGTAAAGTCTGTCCAGGTAAAACAAAGTTGATCACAGACCACCTTTTTGCTGTGCATGTTAAGGGGCTTGGCTCAAGCCTTCTGGTCACAATAAGACCTGATGAAAATAGCAATAGCTGTGCCCATTGTTCTAATGTGTGTGCAGAGGTCTCAATGTGAGACAGGTGGAGCTGCCTGGCCAGCCCTGCTGTTCACTGCTGTTCCTCAAATGGGGGGCTTGCTGCCTGGGGCACATGTGTTCTGATATGTCACTGCCTTTCTCTCTACTGTTAGCATGACATCCTGACACTCATTTCCAAAGAGAATATTACAGAAACGTACAGAACGTTCATTACTGTCAAAAGAGTCTCCTATTCTTCCCCCACCACAGAGCCTGCAGAATCTTCAAATCATTTTCTAGCCTGTGAAATTTGCATGGAGATAATATCATTTCTGCTTTTTAAAATGTACCAGAAGGATTCAAACCCCCCGATTATAAATTGATTGGTGTCAGTTATGTACCTTAATCCTTAAAATAAATACTAACTTATCACAAATTTAGCATTGTTTCCATGCTGCACTAATGATTAAACTTATGTAGACATTACTTACTAAAATCAATGCCTACAACTAGTGAAAAATCTGTTAATATGAATCTGCTGATGGTCTGCCAAATGACCAGCCATGTTGCATATGATATAAAGGGTAAAGGAGTGTCCAGTTCCTTCTGTGCATTTAAACTTCTTTTCTAATCTGTATGGCCCATTTCTATGTTTGTTTGGTGATGCATTGGGTGGAAATGCTCTGAGGAAATGAGTTGTTCAGTCGTATATAAAAATCTTTCGTAGAAGGCACACTTCCCATTTTCTCTTGCTAGCCTTGCTTACTGGAAAAAAGCATGATGCAGTGGCAGTAGGCAGGCAGGAGGTGTGTTTCTAGACCCTTTTGGATACTAGTGAATCAGAGATCCACACCTTTTATTGGGCTCACCTGAGATGAGAACAGTCAGCAAAACCTGGCTAACAGGCTTCAACARAAGATTTAATAGCAAAAAGGAAGTTACTGTCTTTTTCTTTGAGATTCTGCGTGTCAGTTTATAAGAAGGCTGAACCTCTTCTGCAGTCTGTCTTGTATATGTGGAGATATATTATTAGGTTTTTCCACAAACAACAGTCCGAGTTTCTGAGTTGCCTCATCTCTCTTACATTCTCRTCCAACTTCCAATTACCAACAGAATAATTACAATTTCTACTTATATGCTCTACGACTTTACCAGGTGGGCAAGAGAGAATGTGCACTGTGGCTGGCCCAGGCTTGCACTAGCCAGCTGGCTGCTGCTGAGCAAAATAGAACCTTGTAGGTTCTACCTGCCCTTTTCCTCAGCAAAGCATTAATTTGGGTCTCTTCACTCTGTCCAACCACCAATTTTCATTTAGTTATTTTATTACCTCTGAGACTACTACCATTATTTCAAATATGCTTGAAAAGTGGACAACAGGTTCAAAACTTGTGAGGAGTCTCACAGACCACCTGGTTTTACACAGCTCATTTCCTTACGAAACTGGACTATAAATATGAATACTGTCTTGCCACCATAGACAGGCCATCAGAACCTAGCAGATCAGAACACTATTAAATGTCTGGGGCTTAGCTGGGGATGGATTTGAGTGGCCATACAAGTGAAAATTCTACTTTTAAACTAAACCTGCTTGGCTATCGGTGCCAATTAAGTTCTGGAGGACTTGATTACAGCTGAGTATGTGTTTTGGGCTTTTTTTAAACAGAAGAAGTGCCAACTCAAACCTTTGACAACAAAGATTACTTCTGTGGGAAAGAGACATTTCCAGTCTATGAATCCATTTTCACAGAGGAAGGAGAAACCATCAGAAAAATTGCAGTAGAGACTGAAAAGCCACCTCAAATAGAAATACATGTGTGGACAATTAGAAAAGGTGAGTTGAGCAAGTTCTTTCTTTAAACAGTGTATCATCTTCCATTAAAATCCCAGGACAATTTACAAATCCAAGCATCTTGAGACTGCTGTTGTTCTTGCTATTTAGGATATCGCTATTACAGCCACTTCCAACATACTCAACCTGTACAAATACCATTAATAACACACAAAGCTCTAGTTCTGCAAACTCCTAACCTTCACTGTGAGCAAAAGCACAATGACAAACAGGTTGCCAGTAATACTCTCTGTAATTTATTGCAGAGAAATGGGTARTAGGGTTTGAACCAAATCCTGGAGGTTCTTATTTAGGATGGACCAAAAAGCTTTCCATTGAAATCAGTCTGCCCTATCTGCCTTAGTGATGCTACACCCATGATGGTCTAGAATATGGGCGAAAAATGTGTTAAGGGTGGAAATAATATCTTTTACTAGACTAACTGGTAAAATTAGAAAAAAATAACAAAGCATTTAGAAGCCCAAGCACTTCTGCAAACCCTGAACTTTTAGTATAATAAAAATTACCTCCAGCCTCCTAAAAATCCTATCTATCTACTTAATCTACTTGAAGCAAAAAGCATGTGATCCTCATAGGAAACCCTCATATAGTGCAGCCCTTTGCACAGAAACAATACATCTCTAGAATGCACTTTAAAGCACAAAGCCAACCCCAAAGTGTGAGCAGAAAAGAAGTCACAGAGAATCGGATGGTTAATAACTACCGTGTGTGTTCAAGAAGCCACAAAGCCTTGTGATGATTTGACAGTGATGTTGCCCGCTAGCTCATGACAGGCAAAATGGTATCTCACTGCAAAATGATACTGTTTTTCTCCAAGACACTGGGATTTTGGCTTCTGTTGTAATCTTACATTTACTCATACTAAGGAAGGGTTCGGCTATGTTGGAAAAGAATTGGCTAATTCTCACACTCCTCACAAACTCTCCACAACCGTAAGTCCACAGAAGGATTTATAGGGGAGTAGCAAAAAAACAGCRGGGTGGCAAACAGAATAAAAAAGAATAGGCTGAAAATTCACATAATTGGTAAGAATTATTTCACAAGGTGACTCGACATGGCAGTAATTCTATATAAAGGCAGGACAGCAACCCAGGTTTGGAACAACAGKCACATTTCCAGTAACATGCACTTCTCATTTCTTTGCTGAAGGGATTCTGCGTCACTTCTATGTTGAAAAAGTGTCCAAGAGAGAATTTGAAGAACTTCCTTACTTCAAGCAGATAACAAGGACAACCCCAAGTAAGTAAAATTCTGACCTCTTCAGGTTTCTATTCACCATATAATCATAGCCTTGAAAAACATTCTCTTTTACTCAACACAGTCAAACAGATGTACTAATTTTACCTCCAGTACATGGCTCCAATATTTTATAAGTTTAGATTTAAATAATCAAAATACAGCAATTTACAATACAGATACTTATAACAGTAGTTCATGTCCATGCTGTCTTAGTCTCCTGTATTTTGATAAAATACAAGATAGGCTGTTCTCTGCCCATAGTGCCTTAAGTCTGAAATATGACTGATGTCAGCACAGCAGCACAATTTGGATTTATTTAAGTAACATGTCAAGTTACCCCAATTTTTTAGAAAATCATTTAGGAGGAAAAAACTTCAGAGATGATTAAAGGAGTTCTCCGACATATATATATGTTACATTTGAAAGAAGCTTTTCCTATGTTCTTAACAGTATCTTCATTATTAAAATCTGTCTTTTGAAAGGATATGTAATTCTTTTAACACTCTCGATTCAATTTCTTTTTTGTACTTCATCCAGCTTGGGATATGACACTTAATTTGATAGCTGAATTAAGGTATAGACATTTTTAGTTCCCAGTTCTTTTGCATTACAAATTGTCATTTTTTTCTGAGGTCTCTAATTAGGCAAGGAAGTATTTTTCCCAGGAATAATATATTCTTGAGAATACAGGCTTAGTGAGAAGCAGACACCTTTTCATATAAAAAGTTTCCTAATTTTCTGCTGTCAGCCYTCCATAAGCTTGTCATTGTTATCTGTAATATAATATTCTAGTTACCAGGACAGCGGGCATTTCTATTAACATTACCAAAAATGTATAGAAATATTAACATCCAGCAAACACAGTTTGTATTACACACAGGTAGGCAGAGTTCACAGGGCATGAAACACTTACTTAGACTTGTTGCTTCCCAGCTTTTAAATACTTTGGCTTACCATCAGAGTTAAATTTTCGTATCATGCTGTCATAAAGCAGAGTATCCAACGTCATATGGTTGAATAAACAGGGTCAGCTTACAGCACTACTTAATTAAAGAAAGGAATAATATTCTGGTTCTTGTTTATTATTTTTAACAAAGTTATTTTGCATGGAATATGTTATGTGATTGTAAGATACTTTGAATATTTTCCATGGGAGGATTGGACATTCTCTTTTTGACCATTGTGAATCAGTTGGTCTGGAGAATGYTTGTAAATGTCTTCGAAGTCCCCTATGCCCTTTTCTAAGTCAGTATCTGTCTCCTTTGTATTTTTGTTTTCAGGCCAGTGGAAAATATTTAGCGAGGGAGAAGCTCAGATCAGCCAAATGTGTGAAAGCAGAGTGTGCAGGACTGAGCTCGAGGATTTGGTAAAGGTTTTGTACCTTGAAAAGTCTGAAAAGGGTCACTGTTAAGGGAGACAGCACTGGAGGGAGAAACACAAGAAAACTTATGAAAACTTGGATCTGCAGCTGGACTGCAGGCTTATTTTGCTTAAGTCAACAGTTGCCCTAAAAACCAAAACTATAATGCAGTAATTATTCACATCGTGCACAGCAAATTTGCTGCTTTATGTGTAGTGGTCTGTGTCAACCGTTCAAATATCTCCTCCAAAAGACTAGGAGGCTCTGTATTACTGGTGGGGGAAGGAGAAAGAGAGACTGTACTTTCCCAGAGTTGCATTTCTTTACAAGTTAAAAAGAGAAAACAGAACATTTTTATTATTATTATTTGGCAAGTTATTCAAACTAATGAAAAGAAGGACACCTAATAAATGTGCAGGAGCTATGGAGAGCATTATTTCCTGTGCTGAATTTATACCATTTCTGGTGTTGAAATGACTCACGGATATTTTTTAGTAGTGGAGAAAAAATACAAGTGATACAATACTTGTGTTGGAGACATAAAAAACAGATTTAAACTAACAAACTCCTAAGCAGCCTGCCTTTGGGATGATGTCTTGTAGTTGAGCAAACTGAGTCCGTAAACYGAACAGCAGGTGTTAGTGGCAATCACTATATTTGTAGCAATTTGAGCAAATGTTCGCTTTTAAGTGGTTTTCACTGTTTCCTCCACCCACTTCTCTAAAAAATGTGAAGTGTTAGCTCCCTATCACAGCCCTAATAACTTCATTCTTCTGGGCCCTATTAACTCATGGTCTTGGCTGATAAACTGCCTCCTAAAGTGACGTGGCATAAGGTGGTGAAGTACTTGCAGTACTTTCAAAACACCTAGAGGGTTAAACCTCACGATTAGTAACTCCTTAAGAATTGTGACAGGGCTTAATTTATTTGTTCTGATCTGTTATAAACCTCATCTTCTGCATTCTTCTGAGGGTGACCTCTCAATTCTCACGCTTCAAGGACAGCTCTCTCCCATGACAAACACCAAACAGCTACAGAAGGCCTTTAGAACACAGCAGCTCTGTGAAAACTGTTATCTTTGTGAAAAACAAATCTGAAAGATTCTGTTAAATTTAGTATAGCATGTCTACAGTGTGTTTAAGAAAGGTGGCTCTCATCTGCAGAAAAAGTATAATTTAAAAAATGTTTTCTCTGAAGAGTCACCAAAATACTGCACTGCCTCGTGGCTGCGATATTGGATTAAATCCCAAGAAGCAAGTGACTCCGCCTGCTTTTGCTCCCATTTTCTATTCCACAAGCAGACAGGAATACTGCTGTTCAAACACAGGCTAGGAAACAAAGCTTTATGGAAATGGTCTGAGCCAGGGGCTGGGTCTTCACAGGGAGTGAAATCAACAGTGACAGCAAGGATTTTGAGGTTTGTCGTTCTGCCAGTGACAGCACTCCAGGGTGTACCCATTTCTAAAGGGATGAAGGTGTGGGAGAGCTCAGTGCTGAACRCCAAAAGCCTGTTTCAGGCAGTGTTTCACGATCCTGAGGGGATCCTTGTCTTGAGCAGCAAACCCTGGCAGCCTCCCTCTGCAGTGCAGGCCTCAGGGCCAGGCTTCTTTGTGCCACCCAGRTCCTGCCTGTGCTGCCTGCAGCATCAGGAGGAGTGTAATGCAGGGCTGCTCAACAAAGAGGAGCAAGTGAGAACAGACATGAAGGTGAAGGAAAGGCTGAAGGGAATTAGGAGAATACATATAGGGTGATCATAGGTCCTTAGCAATCTYGCCTGTGTATAACCACCCTGTTGTCCCTAGGCCTGGACAGAGAGCAGGTATTATTTAGGAATACTTCCCTCTCTACCAAGCACTCAACATGGTCCACTGCATAACAGGAAAACATGCTAAAAAGGGAGCAACAGCATGGATTTGCAAGAACAAAATGCTCTCACCTGATATCAGTAAAAATCACGGGGTTCTCTTTCCAAGCCTCCACGGGCTGCAGGGAAGTCCCCCGGGGTCCCTYCCTGGCCGCAGGGGAGTCTGAGCTCAGGGCCTGAGCGCCTCCTCCCTCCTCCTGCCCGGCCCTCGGTGTGGCRGGGCTGTTTCTCACACCTTTTCCCTCAGCCCTCGCTGCCCAGCAGCATTTTGCCCTTTCTCAAATACGCCTTCCCCGTGGTGCCGCCGGCCTCGCTGAGGGGCTGAGCTGTGCCCTGCGGTGGGGCCGCTGGAACCGGCTGGAACCGGCCGTGTCGGGCACAGGGCAGCCCCTCAGCTCCCCTCAGAGGGGACCCAGCGCCTGGGCAGGGGCACCTGGTAGCAGATACCACAGTGCACAGTCTTAACTWGCACCAGGCCATTAGAAGTCCTGTACTACTGTTCATTAAAAGGAGGGCTAAGTGAACTGTCCCACCACCTCTCCACGGGACTGTAGCCTCTGCCTCCATAAATCCTGTCCTGGTGTTTGAAAGGGGTGTAGCATGTCCTGAGGTCCTAAGACCTTGCTGCACCAGAGCTTACTGCAGTGTAGCTGTAGAAGAAGCAGTTTGGCATCAGCAAACCCGCTGCACGTGGCATCTACTTGGTTGAAATGTGCTGCAGAAGTGCAAAATTTTATTATAAATCTTCTAGTAAGTCATGAATTAACCTTATCGTTCCTTTGGTGAAGCCATTGTAAGGAAAAGGTTCTGAGGAACTGTAGCAATCTGGTAGGAAGACCAGCAGTTGATTTCTCACCTCACAGGCATCGTCTGTTTGTAGCAGTAGCTGGTGAAAAAAGACTAAGTGGGAAGTGTTTGTAATTTTCTTTTTTAAGAAGGCAACCTGCTTTTTGTATTTGTGACAGGACAGGTGGAATCCAGATTGTGTATTTATTTTATAATAAACACTTTTTAAGAAAAGCAAAAAAAAATCATAAGCATCATTTAGTAAAATGCAGTGTTGCATTTTTCCATTTTCTGGTCATTTAAGACAACAGAATACACAGTGTCATGTTTTTCATTCTCTTCATGGGATGTATGTCTGTTATGGTACTTATTTATGTACTTGTATCACTTTGACCTGGTTTGATAAATTAATAAACTCTGAAGTTGATAATAAAACAAGACGTTTTGTGTATGATGCTRTTTGGTCATGATGTTTAGTTTCAGTTCGCTGTGTGCAGTCCTGCTGCTGCCAGCTCAGAGAAAGCCTGAACCCGTGCACCCAGCTGGGTGCAGTGCGTGGCTGCCTGCTGTGGAATCAGGTACTGAGCTATGGGAGAGTCAGATTCAAGACTTAGACTGCTGGACAGGGTGCAAAGTAAGGCTTCAACACTCACCCGCATCCTTAACACTTCCAAGTGTGAGCTTGAACCACATGGACTTCAGCAGTGCACCTAAGATGCCAGTTTATCAAACACCTAAGARATATGTATAGGTTATGAGCAGTTCTGACTTACCGTCACTTACAACCGGGCCTGAGAAGCTCTGTGCAGTGCACTCATGGGAGTCTCAGTGAACTCAGCAGGATTGTGTGGCCCTCCACAGACAAGTTCGCTTCAATTAATTAACTGTCACAATATGCTGCAGTGTTTAATCCATAGGGGTGGTAATGCTGCTCCCATTGAAGTCAGGTTCAGACCAGGGCAGTAAAAGCTTGCTGTAAGTCAGCATCYACAGGGTGAACACTGAGCCCTCACTGCTCGCTATGTCTGAAAGTCAGACACATCTTGCACAGATCTTGCCGCAGGACAGCTGTGTCCCCAGCACTGCAGTAGTTCATTCYTTCGGGTCTTCTCTCAGGAATGTCTTCTGCAGAATTTTGCAAACCAACTTACACTAGCACTCATCCAAGCTAAATTGAAAAGCTGTAGAAATTACCACAACCTGGGTAACGCAAACAGACAAATTAGAAGGAACAGCAGGATGCTCAAACTAGCTTATTTAAATTGCTTAATCTCAAGAGCCACGACCGACTGCCTTCAGGAATTGTTAATAGGGCAACAATAGTATGCTGGGGAGACAGCATAGGACCTGCAATATGTAGATTTTCTGCTCAGAGATATGTTTGACCTTTGGGAAATACCCAATTTAATTCAGCTTTCACCTACCCAGCATGATTAATTTTGAAAATCAAAGCATTGACATCCATATATGGAAACCAACTAAAAAAGAAATCAAGCATTGACAACTGAGAGAACARTACAGGACATACTGCCTTCTGGGCAATACGTGTTCTGAAGCTCAAAATAATTGGGGAAATGTTGATGGAATCAATCTGTGCTAATGACTAAAAAGAGATGGTCTTAAGAAACATAAGAAAAAAGTGTAAAACATTAATTCACACATGGCTAGCAGTGTAACTAAAATGGAGAGTATCAGCTTTGCGAAAGATGATTGTTCAAAGTGGTTCCACGTTAAATCACTTTGAATCAATAAGTACATCAAATCTGAAATTCAGGATGTCTCTGGAAATTGTTCATGAAATTAATTTCTCTTACTTCATCACAACCTGCACATTCATCTTAGCCACTCTTTTATTTTAGCAAGGCATCTGTTAGAAGAATCCTTTCCATGAGGACACACCCTMGGCATGCATACCTGCTCTGCTCTGATCTCCTGTACCAGCCCCCTTCTCCAAGCCTAACTATCTGAGAGGTGTTAGCCTTCCTAGTAGTTGCAGACTGAAAGTCATGAACAGTCAGGGTTGCACAGCTGCATCCCCATTGAATGTATTCTCTTGATTTCCTAACATCCAAACGCTTTTTAGCAGCACACTAAGTCTTATTTCTCACTTCAATTCTATTCCCCTCTCATGTAACACTGATCATCTCTGACTCCATGTGACTCCACAGGCCAAGAGGGGCTGGGAACCAAGAGRAGAGCCCTATTCACGGCTATGTTCTTCTAAAATTACATTTAAATATACCTATACAAGGACAAGAGAAAGAATGTGTCAGCCTAACATTCTCATCTTCATACACTCTCCATTAAAAAAAAAGGTCAAACCATTTCACAATTCAGATGATGAATACTTCCAAAATAATTGATAGCACATGAAGTATTTGCGTAATATTGGTGTGCTCTGGTGCCTATTGTGTTATCCATCTAAGATAAAAGCCAAGATTTTGGAGATTTATTGTGGGAGGGGTGAAAATTGACAAAGTTAATCCTTATTTCTATTTATTGCTTTTGTTTGGGGTTTGAAAAATGTCTTCATCTTCTGATCTGAGGTTTTGGACTGTTTTACTTCTTGGGTAAAGTATGTCTGCAACTACATGAGTATATGAGTATGAACCCACAACCCTGCCCTTCTCACATAACACCAACCCAACTGTGAGCAAGAATGCAAAGCATCCAAAGCAAAAACAAATAATTGATTTTAACGCGGCAAAACAGTTTTTAATGTAGACACACTGGATGACAGTTCAGCATGTTCAGAAAAGGCAGTGAGCCTGATTTCACTACCACTCAAGGTAAAAACTCCCAATCTGTCCTCAGATGACCTCAGCTCAAGAGACAGAGATAGTACATCACACTAAGCTTTAAGTGTAGCTAACTGCTTCTCAACAGCACCCATAGTTAGTTGATCTCTCCACTAAGATCAATTCTATCAGCTATAGATTTACTTCTGTTTCTCTCATCTTTGCTTGTTTCTTTCAGGATCACAACACCACAAAATCAGGTAAATTAAAACTGCATTCTAATCCCACTGAAGTAAATAGCAAAACTCCCAATCCCTTTAAGAAGGGGTCCCTGAAAAACTCATACTGATACATACTGTACTGGCATTAAACACATTTTTGTGTGCTCTAGTATTTAGTGTGTACCAAAGGTACATTTTATACTTTTCACAGACAGATTCCCAGCCACTTAATGTTCCTCAGCCAGCACTGTTACTCTAGCCTGTTCTTCCCCAGCTCTGTTCTCCCCTCTGGCAACAGCTAGGATGGGACAATGAAATTGAGTCCTGATTTGAGAGGCATAAATAGGAGTCAAGTGATGCTTAAGGTTTATGTACTGGGGTATTTTTGTCCYACATCTCTAAATGTGAAGATTCAGACTTTCTCGTTAAAACATCTAGCTTGAAATTAATATGGTATTTATTTTCATTTCCTGTACTAAAGTGCAGCATGGCTGGGTTGTATGCTGTTAAATACACAGTTTGAGGTATCTGCAGTTCAACAGAGACTGAAATAGTTCCTTATATAAACCTTCTGTAGCATACTCAGGGTGGAATGGGAAATGCTGTAGAAGCATCAAACAAGAAAAGTGAGCTCTTGGGCCAGTTTTTTCATTAGTGAAATGAAAAGACATTATGTAGAAGTATTTATAGTTACGGYTGCATAACTATCTCATAAACTAATAGACAACAGTCACCAACTAATCAATCTTCACAAAGTTCTTCCTAGAAAAAGGAAGATTTGATTGTAAATACAGTTATTTAGTTAACAAAAAATTATTCTGAGAGACACATGTACAGCTCCCAGTGATGATATGTTCCAGAAAGCTGTGTTTTGGTATCTGAGATCATGTTTTCAATTCTGTGCTCTTAGAAAATATTTCCTTGCTTTGAATGCCATATTATATATTCACATAAGCTAAGTCTCACAAAATCTTTGGTTTTGGATCTAGCCAGACAGTGGCATCCCTTCAAAAAAGGTCCAATGACAGCATTAAAAAACATTAGAGGATGTTTACAATCAGAACTGATTATCCACTAAGTTTAACTTCACCATTTATATTAATGCAAGCCAGTTGTACAATCATGCAACCAAATCCTACCAGTAGCCCTTCTCACTCACTTCACACTATGTAAATTACTATAACCAAGTCTAAATTAAAACAACAACAACAAAAAAGTTATTTTGAGCTTCAGCAAATGTGCTAAATTTCTGGAAATAAAAACCCTGCTGCTATTTTGTTTGAAAGACTTAGTTTATAAATTATGCGTTGTTTTCACAAGTGAGAGGAAAAAACTGCAGATTTTTTAATTAATTCAAAGAACATTCAGCCTAGAGTCTCTTTTATTTTGCAATCATAAATAACTGAAAGATTCAATTGATAATAACGGTCAAAGCCTACAGAGACTTAAGAACTTACAACAGCTTTTTCCACCCTGATTTTTCTTCCTAATTCAAAGTCAGACATTTTTAAAGACTTTTGCACTAATGAGTCCCTGCTGAAGAGACTGGGCTCTTCCCATGACATCAGCTTATAACAAGCTCCCACTTTCTTTATAGTCAGCATGTGTTGGGAATTATTTACCCCATCTAAATGRTGTCCATGATGAGATCACTCTTATTAAGACAAAGCTGTCATAACTACCATGCTCATGATGATCACGGCTCATATTAATACATAGAGTGCCTAAGAAAACGTAGTCACTATTTTACTTTTCAAGCAAGAAGTTAAGCAAACCCCAGAGAAATTGAGGAGCAGAGGAACTCTTGACAACTGCAGAACTGCATTTGAATACTAAATGTTGAAAACTGGAGCTCTTCTTCTTGGCCTCTCCACCAAGTAGTGTATTTCTTAAGAGACATTTTATCTTTTTGTCTATGAATAAAATACTGAAAGGAGCATTTGCTATAACAGTACCTCTAGAATGAAGCTCCAGCAAAATCAATCTGCTGGAAGATTCTTGAAGCCAAGAATCCAGTAATAGGCAAATGGGCTTCTCCAGATCTTGGATTACACAGCTCAAATGTACCAGAAACTCACTGCCTGCCACTATTCCCTTAAAATACATTTCCCCGTAAATCTATGTAACAGTCACAATAAACTCTAATGGGTTTTGTGCCACTCAGTAGAAAAAGATACATCAAGTAGGTTTTCAAAGGAAATTATCAGATCAAATTCTGTGTAAATCAGTCTATTTGCACCTTAGAGGGACATCTGATGTGATACAGGAATGAGCACTTCAATCTGGACAGGAGGCATAAGAAAAAAAATTACAAAAAATAGGACATTGTCTGTTGTAAGTGTAAGGAGAAAGATTTTTCTCATCTTCACATTTTCTTTTTAAATTGCAGTTTTCAGAGCCATTGCAAAACATTCATTGCTACTCCTGCTGAAAAACCTGTGAAATCTTAATAGATTTCCAAACAGAGGTTCCCAGGGGACTGCTTAGCCCAGAGGATTAGTAAAGAGAGTAGAGTAGTTGTCACTTTGAGTTCTACTTCAGGGCAATGGGATGAACCCAGCAGACTAGCTTTTATTTCCATCTCAGAAAACGCATCTAAAGATCTTGCTTGTAAATGAAGATTGCTCTGGTCTAATACATGAAAGGTAGTCAAGGTGAACCCCAGTATTTCTTCTGGGGCTGCCTCAAACAGCCAATGTATCATAAAGCCACTGCTACTGGTCTATAATACGTTACCTAACATATCTTAACAAAAAAATTGTCAAAAAATATAGACTTCTCCCTTGTATCAAAATAACCTGATTTCTATCAAGTGTCTCCTCTCTACCAGCATCCTTCCAGTCCTAGAGCTAAGTACAGCTTCTTCTTGTACCTATTCTGCTCTGAAAAAATTCTGATAAAACAAGATTTTCTGACAAAAAAAAAGCAGGACGTCAAAATCTGCTTCCTAAGAACTCTCGGTGCCCTCGCTGGGAGAAACTTTAAAATTCCAGCTCTGCTGCGCTGGAAATCAAAAAATATCCTGGCCCATTTCTGCAAAAACTTGTGAAAAGCCAGTCTGCCCCTGCCAACAGCATAACTGCTATTTTTACTAATTGCCAATGAGAGAGAATCCCAAAAGAAAGTTGGTGATTAGGCTTGGGTGACCTCAGAATGATATAATGTTTGACAATAAGGTTTTGACTTACAACAGGTAGTCCAACACATTGAAAATGCATTTAATTAAAATATTTTATAGATCAAAGGGTTTTCCTTTCTGACAAAGCTTCAGGTGCCACATAATCATAAACTTTTCAATTTGAAGGTTGGACTACTGCATAGAAGATGCCAAAATCAGGGAGGAAATGAGAAAATTTGACATAACCCCTTCAAAATGAGCTTTTAAGTACATTAAAACAGACTAATGTGCTCTTTTTTACATCTTAAATTTTGCCCTATTAGGTAACTACTTTGGATATGCTTGTATCTCTTTTCTCCATTATAAAATCTCATTAACTCCTCGCTGGGAACACATCATCTTCCACTACTTATATTGTATAAAACTCATTTTTCCAAAATAATAACAAATAAAATAGGGTGAAAACAAGCTTAAGGCAGTGATGGAACTCTTTTATGAAGTGAATAGGTGCTCTCTGTGCCAATACAGTCTGTTTAATCACTGCCTAACATTTTAATTATGTATATAGCTAAGCAGACTTGCTTGCATTGGCTTAATTATTCTGCATGATAATATGAACAAAAGGCCTCTGTTAAAGTAATCAACAAAAATTTTAGCTGGCTGAGTTTCCTCAAATGTTCCAAGAGCAATGAAAGATCAGATCATTAAGCATTTACTGCCCCTGAGAGCTATTTTAAACTTGTTCCCTTCATATCACAGCTGGCCCTTTGAGTAGCCTCAAATTCTTTTTATCTGAAAGCCCTAGTAAGGCAGAACAAAAGAATGTTTCTCGTTTGGAGTGAGCTGTCTGTGTCATCTGTATGATGTTCACTAGCAGGAGATGTCTATCTTAATGAGCTTTTGGCCAGGAACTGCGCTGCCACTTTCTAACTTTTGTCCAGTTCACAGGGCTCCTGATGCAGGGTGCACTGGATGTGTTAGAATTGTAAATGAGCCCCAGCAACTGCAYATTGCGTAAGGATCCCACAATAACAATTAAGCAATAGTCTCTGCTGCTGTGGGCCTCTCCTGCCAGATAATTGACCACGACGGGAGCTATGCAGAGAACCCACGCTGAAGGTGAGGACACATAACAGAAGTGAAGGTTCATTATCTTGCAATGAAAGGGAAGTTAGCACCAATTGGGTTTTAAAGGACCAAAGGGTTAAAGCTTTCACATTTTGGAGGCATTCACCATTAATTTCTCCTTTGCCCAACAGAAGCCAAGTGTTTTGAAATACACTCCATTTTAGTGGGCCCTGGGAATCAGATCAGTGGTAGCTATGTAAAGACTTCAAACCTACCCAYGTATATGGTAGAAGAGAGTCCAAGAATGCTAGAAAGTTGTGCAGAATGTGTGTCTTTATTAAAAAGCTAAACATTCTGTCGCTGTAAAAGCTTTCCGTGTAAAATCTGGAAGCTCAGGAAGAAAACCAACAGCCAACGTATTACAAGGGAGGATCGCTCTGGTACCCTGCCAGAGTTGAAGTCCAAGTACTTTATGATCCCACTTTCCTCTGTAAGTCTCCCTCATCAGTGATTTCCCATCACGCACAACCTGCTCTCACAGAGATGACACACCACAGAAGCACCTGTCCATGCTGCATCTTGAGAGATACAGCTTACCTGCCCCACCGAGGAGAACAGGGACGAGAGGAAGTGAACTACAGGAGTCATCCAGTACCATGGTGGGCATTTACATAATTTCTATGTTGAGTCATAGAATCATAGAATTGTTTGGGTTGGAAGGGACCTYGAAGATCATCTGGTTCCAACCCCCCTGCCATGGGCAGGGACACCTTTCACTAGACCAGGTTGCTCAAAGCTCCATCCAACCTGGCCTTGAACGCTTCCAGGGATGGGGCATCCACAACTTCTCTGGGCAACCTGTTCCAGTGCCTCACCACCCTCAWWGTGAAGAATTTCCTCCTTATATCTAAYCTAAATCTACCCTCTTTCAGTTTAAAACCATTACCCCTTGTCATATCACTACATGCCTTTGTAAAAAGTCCCTCTCCAGCTTTCCTGTAGGCCCCCTTCAGGGGGGGGAAGGAAGGCTGCTGTAAGGTCTCCCTGGAGCCTTCTTTTCTCCAAGCTGAACAATCCCAACTGTCTCAGCCTGTCCTCACAGGAGAGGTGCTCCAGCCCTCTGATCATCTTTGTGGCCCTCCTCTGGACTCGATCCAACAGGTCCRTGTCCTTCTTATGTTGGGCGCCCCAGAGCTGAACKCAGTACTGCAGGTGGGGTCTCACGAGAGCGGAGTAGAGGAGGAGCATCACCTCTCTCGACCTGCTGGTCACACTTCTTTTGATGCAGCCGAGGATATGGTTGGCTTTCTGGGCTGCGAGCGCACATTGGTGGGTCATGTTGAGCTTCTCATCAACCAACAACCCCAAGTCCTTCTCCTCAAGGCTGCTCTCAATCCGTTCTCTGCCCAGCCTGTATTTGTGCTTGGGATTGCCCCGACCCATGTGCAGGACCTTGCACTTGGCCTTGTTGAACTTCACGARGTTCGCACAGGCCCACCTCTCAAGCCTGTCAGGGTCCCTCTGGATGGCATCCCCTCCCTCCAGCGTGTCGACCGCACCACACAGCTTGGTGTCGTTGGCAAAGTTGCTGAGGGTGCGCTCAGTCCCACTGTCCATGTTGCTGACAAAGATGTTAAACAGCGCCAGTCCCAATACCGACCCCTGAGGAACGCCACTCATCACTGGTCTCCACTTGGATATTGAGCCATTGACCACAACACTCTGAGTGCGACCATCCAGCCAATTCCTTATCCACCGAGTGGTCCATCTGTCAAATCCATGTCTCGCTAATTTACAGACAAGGATGTCACTCGGGACAGTGTCAACTGCTTTGCACGAGTCCAGGTAGATGACATCAATTGCTCTTCCCTTATCCACCAACACTGTAATCCCATTGTAGAAGGCCACCAAATTTGTCAGGCACAATTTGCCCTTAGTGAAGCCACGTTGGCTGTGACGTTGTTATTTTCCATGTGCCTTAGCACAGTTTCCAGGAGTATCTGCTTCATGATCTTGATGGGCACAGAGGTGAGACTGACTGGACTGTAGTTCCGCGGGTCCTCCTTTTTTCCCTTTTTAAAGATGGGGGTTATGTTTCCCCTTTTCCAGTCAGTGGGAACTTCACCGGACTGCCACTTCTCAGATATGATGGATAGTGGCTTAGAAACTTCATCCGCCAGTTCCCTCAGGACTCATGGATGCATCTCATCAGGTCCCATGGACTTGTGCACCTTCAGGTTCCTTAGATGGTCTCGAACCTGATCTTCTCCTACAGCRGGCAGTTCTTCATTCTCCCAGTCCCTGCCTTTGTCTTTTGCAACTTGGGCGGGGTGGCTTGAGCACTTGCAGGTGAAGACTGAGGCATAAAAGTTGTTGAGTACCTCAGCCTTCTCCACGTTGAGTACCTCCTTCTCCTTCTCCTGGGTAACCAGGTCTCCCGTTTCCTTCTGGAGAGGACCCACATTTTCGCTAGTCTTTCTTTTATCACCGATGTACCTATAGAAGCTTTTCTTGTTGCCCTTGATGTCCCTGGCCAGTCATTCTTCAAATATCAATTTTCCCAATGGATATTCTTCCTTAACAAAATATGCCAAAATGTTGGTGATAAACCCAGCAAGAAAGAATTCAGGAATTTCTAAAAACCTGTTAACTTATTATATGAGAGGAAGATTTACTGGGGGCAGAATAGGGAGGTCTACRGTACTTGCAGGCAGCCCAGTGGAGTATATGTTTCATCCATGTGACTGAGCAGAAGCTGTAGTACTATATAATCCCCATGTCACCACCACAGCTAATTCAATCCCACATCCAGCATATAGCAATGTGATATTCCTCGTGCTCAGTACAGTCTTTACTCCTGAAGCTGCAGTCTTGTTTTGCACTCAGCCTTCTGCTTCTTGCCCTGCCCAGCTGCCTCAGCCCTGTACCATTCACCCTAATTCTCTTCCCTGCCCCTATCACTCCTGCTAACAGGCCTTATCATTTTCCTCAGGCTTGTCAGTCCTCCTTGCCTTTCAGTTCCTCTGCCCGTCAGACTGCAAAGCACATTTCTTTTCAAACATTTATGCAGTTGATCTTACCAGTGAAAAGGCAGTGGTGATAGATGATCATTTTGAATAAACTTGTGCCAAAAAGAAAGGGCATAGCTGAAGGGAGAAAGTGCAGTGTCACACTGTACAGTGGGTAAGCACTAGTTCCATTAGACTGTTATTCAGGAAAGTGCCTCTAGGTGACCGTTAAATTGTTAACACACTACATCATTAAACAAGGCAATAATACATATGTATTTTTCAATTCACACTTGTTAATAAAGTCAAAGCCATTCTAGAACTGACTATTCCCTCATCCACATTCTAGTCCAGTCCCTGAAGCTTTCCCTTACCTCATCTGCATTTTTGCTCATTATTTTCTCTTTCCACAAATTCAGTTAGTTTTGGCCACCAACTCAAAAATGCTAAAGGCTACTGGAGAACAGTGKTTTTTTTCTGTCACCTTATTGGCAAGGGTTGCTGTTAAGAAGTTAGCCTGCAGAATAAAAGGAGAAATAAAATGAGGCAAAACAATGACTGAAACTCCTATAATGCACCTGTSCTTTTAGAGAGCTGGACATTTGTGAGTGGTTATTCTGCTTTCCTCAGATCTACCCTTCTGACACATAGACATTCACTCCTGATAGGAGATGGTAAGAAGGAAGGAAGCAAAGGYGGGGGGAAAGAGAACTGTTACAGTTGTGCAGATGGCAAACATGAGGAAGGGATCTATAATGGAAAAGAAAGGGTGAAGAAACCACCACAYCAGTCTTGTCTTGTCTCTTGCTGAACAACTACGGTCGATTGACTTTGCAAATTCTTGAGCAGTTTCCTGTGCAGCACTTCATTGTTTGTTTGCATGCAAGCCTTTCTGCTGTGGTCTTGGCTCCCACGTTTGGCGTACTTCCTCTGTAGGGTGAACCTTACTTCCAGACATACTTCCCCCACCACAACCATTGGAGTGGACTATGAAATATTCACAGCCACACGCCTGGTCACAGCACAAAAATGATTCCCTTAAATTGTTCACAAATGTCAATATATATGGCATAGTAACGGCATGATGCCCTTGGGGAAAAGGGCAGATAGCAGATATCTACCAGTCGTACCTATAAGAGCTATACTGGGCCAAACCACAGCTTTTACAGCTCAAGTTTCACTGTCATTGAGCAGATCATTCCCAGCACATGCTCAAACAAACAAACAAGACATCTCAAACTTCATTGTGGTCTCACTCCAAAAATGCAAATCCCAGAATTTATCTGGATCATCAGATTTCATTTTTTGGGGTCTGAAAGTATCTACAAAGCTCTGAAAACATCAGAACCTCACCAGAAGCTGCATGGAGAAATATTTTTTCATACTGGCCTGCAAATTCCAAAAACTGTGGCTAACTCAAGAGCTTTCTCACTGAAGTTATTTTTATGCAAGTCACATTCATTTATTAATCCTGCCATCTGAAAATATAGCTCTGTATTAGATATGTTCTGATCTTCATTTGGAACCATTTATAGAATTAATAACTTTTGATTTGGGGGAAAAACAAACCCAATTCTCTGTAGAATTTGCAAAATTCATCAATTGATTTGCAAAAGTCATCAAGAGGTTCCCCAGGAAAACAGGTATGGATGTGATGTAAGCATGCCACTATGTTAAGGTCAAAAAGTTACCACCAGGAACTAGCTACACCCCAAGATCTTAACAAATCCTTGCTTTTCTCCTTCTTTGATCTACTGAATAGCAGAAAATTCAAAACTGGTAAAAAAAAAAAAATCCTCTGCCAGCAGTCTTTGAAAACASTACTGTAGGAGACCACACACAGGAGTCCAGAGTGCTAAAAAAAGATTAGAAACTTATGTGAATAAGATAATCAATAATAAAAACCCTAATAATTTCACTTTTATAATGGGACAGCAAGAAAGAAGCAGATCAGAACTGATTTCTGGCAGTATGCAGTGTTAGCATTCTGGCATCATTTTCCATACACACAGATCTACCAAAATAGAAACAACAACCATTAAAACAGTTTAAAAAAAAAATAAACTTGCTTTCACTAGAGATAATAACACTTCACCCTGAAAAAACATCTTTTTATTTGTCAAGTCAGGAAAAAAGGTCATCACAGTTTTCATAAAATTTGGACAATTTTCAGCCAGCTCTAACAACAATGACAAATGACAGCTGAGAGACTTAAAGCCAATGTAGGAGGGAGAGAGAGCTCTGCACTGTGAGGGATTCATGCTTTCCTGTATTTCATTTCTGCATTATTTCTATTTTATGTGTTTAGAAAAGCATTTATACACATAGATGTCCAGGCCTAAATTTATGCCTGTTTTCAGGAGAGTTATACCTCTGTCTCTTCTGCCTGACCTTCCAGTTCTTTCTTATTAACTCCAGTCTATCTGAGTTAATTTGTGAAAAAGTCCCAACTATAGTTTTCTGATAAGGAAAAAAAAAGTTTGTGAAAAATACTATATTCATCCTGCCTTTCTCCACTTAGTTCCTTTTTCCGAATGTGCTGGTTTTGGCTGGGATAGAGTTAATTTTCTTCATAGTAGCTAGTATGGGGCTATGTTTTGGATTTGTGCTGRAAACAGTGTTGATAACMCAGGGATGTTTTCSTTACTGCTGAGCAGGGCTTACACAGAGCCAAGGCCTTTTCTGCTCCTCACCCCACCCCACCAGCGAGCAGGCTGGGGGGGACAAGGAGTTGGGAGGGGACCCAGCCGGGACAGCTGACCCCAATGACCCMAGGGATATCCCMCACCATATGGCGTCATGCTCAGCATATAGAACTGGGGGGGASGTTGGCAGAGGGGGGCTGCTGCTCTGGGACTGGCTGGGCATCGGTCAGTTAGTGGCGAGCAATTGTTTTCATTTGCATCACTTGCCTTTCTTGGGTTTTATTTTTCTCTCTGTTATTTTTTTCCTTTTCCTTACAATTATTTATTGTTGTTGGTTTTGTTATTATTTATTAAACCGTTTTTATCTCAACCCATTAGTCTTCTCACTTTTACACTTCCGATTCTCTCCCCCATTCCACTGGCTCTCTATTTATTTTACATGAAAAAAAAAACAAAGAATGGGTGTGAAAGCACAAAAGGGGAAGAAGCTGGTCTGTCTGTCTCCAGTCTCCTACTGGAAATGCTTCTCAGCCCCTTCCTGTGCAAAGCTGGCATCTTAGAGCTAAAGGTRCAGCACCCAGACTTATCACTACCTATCTGCCAAATTTTCTTAAGTCCCTGCTAGATTATTTGTGGCATCCAATTTGAATCAGTTATAAAAGTGCTAATTTTCAAAAAGTTATATATCCATAAAGACTGCAAAGCTGAGTACCAAAAATTACTCATCCTTTGATCAGGATGACTTACTAACTGTTAAGACAGTAAATAAAGATTCCCTTCCCTGAATATAAAAAAATTGTGAATCTTTATTTACACTAGAAATCCAACACTGAAAATTATATTAGGGTCAAAATATCTTGCCCTGGTTTTGTTTCTTGGCATGTATATTCCAGAGTTGTTGAGTTCATCATGGTTGTCTCAGCTCGACGAACATCATCTCAGAGTACCCCTGGCCACACCTATCATGAACAAACATATAAGTAAATGGATATATGTGGTACAYAGTCACTGTATGTTATTTATCACTCTTATGTCATTGTGGTCAATTCTAACAGCATTTTCCATCCCCAGGTAATCTGCCTTTCACCTAAAAAAGACTCTGAGTAGGGCAATTTTGTCGATGCTGTATGGCCAAGTCCACACCAGAGAACAAGGYGAGGTTCAAGATGCCTTGAGCTGCCTTCTGGTGTGGAGTGCTTACAGCCAAATGGAAGCTGGGCAGCAATGACCTGCAAGAGCCAATTATTAAGGAAGCCAACCATATTCTGAAGATTTGAACACATTTCCTAGTGCAAGATCTAGCCTCTTCTGATGCAACATGTTGAGTAACAGAAGACAGAAGCATTGCCTGCCAGTTATATGCTCCAAGCAGCATCCTTTCTAGCAAAATGGGTATTCAGGGCTGTAAGATCACCCCATGGTGGCTACACGCTGCTCAGTTCTCTTACGGACTGTTGGATTAGCTGCTCCCTGCAGCAGTGAGATTCTACCAACAATTTTCTCCTAAGTGAGTAAAAGACCTTCATCAAGGACGGYTAGATCCACTCCATCCCAACATTAACAAAGCACAAGAGCAGAGTAAGCCAGGACATTTACAGGGGTTTTGACCTACATTTCCAAACTGGGTTCTGAGTTTGTGCAGATTCAGTCACCTGCCAGAAACCTCAGAGCACCTATTCTCTAAAAATGAATCTTTCCCCAGTATCTCAAATTAGACACCCAAAGAATAAATAAATCTGCAGCACTAATATTCAACTTCCTATTTTCACTAGTAGCAGCTTTGCAGGGATAATTTAATTCTTCTGTTTCATCTAGCATTGAGGCTTGTAAACTCCTTTGAGGATCCCTACCAGGAATTCATCAACATGAAGGATATATACTGGGAAGATCATAATCAAGTCAATCAAGGGGAGAAATTCAAAAGCTTTGCCACTAAAGGAATCAAACATAAAAGCCTCCCTGGGGGGGAAGAGGTTTATGTACCATGCCTGGCCTATGTTAAGAAAATTAAAACTTGTTTCACAACATAAAAGAGACAAAGTGTCAAGTCACTAAAACCAGTTTCCAGTACAGATGCCCTTTCCCAGACTGGTTTATGAGGGAAATACAGATTTATAATACATTTAAAGAAACACAACTGACAAAAACATAACGAAGGGGTATATACAAGGAAGACAGCACAGAACATAAATTAAATAAGGACAATTTAAATGCAATTTAGCAGCCGTCCATGCTGCTATAACTAAGGATACTTCTGTTTATATACATGGCAAACTTCTTACTTTTCTGAAAGGAAATGTTTGCAGAGCAGATACCTCTAAGGAAGCTGGCCTAACATAAGAGTTGAGGTTTGCTCTTATTATTTCCCAGAGTCTATTCAGATGGAAGTGTAGCAATGCATGAGAAAGGGAATCCAGACTACTGCTGGGGTATGTGTGTCAATGAATGGAAAATGTATTTGGGTTTACTGCTTTTCAGTTGTGTTGGAATAGGCAATTCTCCTCCTCTCCCCCCTTGTCTGGTTCAGTAATTTTGTTTTGAAAGCCTGCATATTTAAGGTGAATCACATTTTAAATACATCATTCAAAGCAGGATGGAAAGAAATCAGTTTTCTGAAGAAGGCTGTCAATGTAACGTCCAGAAAAGGAGAACAGGATATAAACCGATTGTTACAGGGTGCATGTCAAAGAACAAGGTATCATCTTCCTTACATGCAAAAAGGATGATCTACTAGTTCCTTTCCAAAACTGTCCTTCCTCTTGGAAACTGTGTCATACAGAGGACTCAATASAAATGAAATAGAAAATTTAGCTGAACAGAAAAATGGGTCTCTCTAAACTTGAGGAAGTAAGATGATCTCTAACTTTATGTTAGCAGTGTTTTACATAACTGGGTAAACATTTTGTTGCCTCCAAGAAAAGCCATAAAGAATCTGGCAGAGATTTTTCAAAGCTGCCTTAGGGGCTGGATGTCTAATCCCCATTAAAATTAACAGAAACTGGCTCCTCAAACCCAGTCAATGACTTTGAAGAATCAACTCCGTGGGGGTAATATGTAGTATCAAAGGGTAGGGATGAGTTGTATGGTTAACTGCATCACATGGGAGTTGTTTGTTTGTTTGTTTGTTTCTTTGAATAAAAAGGAAGTGGGGGGGAGGAAGACAACAACAATAATAACAGAGAATAATAATAATAATAGAGATTGAGCTAAATACCCAGACAGATTTTTGCCAATGGGCTTTAAACACTTTAAACACTGTGGAAGGTTTTATAATGGTAACTGGAATTCTCTGACTGAACTCAAGACTCAGATCTTTTCTGGCATGATGATACAATTTAGCAAATCATTATTGGCTGGAACACAGTTATTTATTTTTGTTTGCCAATTTTCTCATTTTATTCTCTTAAGGTTAAAGAGAAGCTTTTAGATATCCAGTAAGAAAGAAAAAAATGAATTAAAGTGTCATGAATATAAATGGTGAGAACTTTCAACTATCCAAATGACAGCCCTCTTAAGGTTGATTTTTTTTTGGAACATTAATAATCCTGAACACTTTGAAACAATTTCTACCAACTGGACTTAAAAAGCATTTTTAATTTAAGACTGGTCCTTTCCTTAAACTACTACAAATGTTTATGAACTCCTGTTCTTATTAAGTATTGGTAATATCCAACAAGACTTAGAGGCAACAACTTAAAAATTGATAAAAGGAAAATATTTAATGCAGAACAAGAATCTCTAGAACTCATAGACACAGAAGATAGCTGAGGAAAAGCTTAACTGGATTCACTGAAATGTTAAATGATTACATGAATAAAAATGTCCACGGTTCCATAAGACTGGATCAACAGTTCACCTTTAGGAATTTGTCATCATTTATTTAGGTGGGATTCCCAAAACATACATTGTGTATGGGCAACACATTCTGTTTTCCCAGTCTTATCTAAGATAAAAACTTCTTTCATACTTTTCTGAAACAGAGATAGTTTTAACCTCTTGATTACAATGGTCCTTGGTTCCATTTTGCAGATTGGGAAACTGAGGCTCAGGGAGATAATGCAGTTTGCCCAAGGTCAGCGGCAGAGTCAAGAACTGGCCCTTTCTCCCCACATGTCAGGAACTGCCTGCTCCACGTCCATGACTAGGTACTAGGAGAGATTACCCACTGCCTCTCTTGTGCTCTGCGGTGCTGGGGCCAGGCACACTCGCCTCTCCCGGAATCCACCTGCGGCAGTGTTTGGCAACATTGAGAATGACAGGCCTTATTTGAAGAAAGCTGCATCACTGATGCAGCCAGCTCTCTCAGTCCCACTGCCTTTTTTATAATTTTAAAATCACATGCTCTTATTTCTTTTACAGGAAAAAAGCTCTTCCCTAGAAAGACTCCCACAACAAAAGATAAAATGGATTGTTCCGAGAATCAGTGAGACTGATTATGTACAAAGTACTTTTCCTTTAGCCTCTTTCAATATTTGGAGGTGGTTTGTTGCAGAAAAATACAAGCGAGTTGAAATGAGAGCTTTGACAGTATTAAGTTTCCCTTTCAATTAAACAGCTCCTGCCTTCTCAGACAACCCACACTTGGTAGGAGCATTTCACTCAGCTTTTCTCCTGACCTCTGGCTTAAGGGGTTTATTTCTACAGAGTAAAATGAGAGTGAGTCTATACTTAGGTGCCAAATTGGGGTAAAAGTCACCACAAAAACATGAATAATGCTCAACGTTACCAGAAGTAAATTAAGTCTAACTAAACAAGCCATGGCAAACAGGGTAAACTCACACTGTAAGGTGGACTTTCACACAGAAGGCAGCTATAAACTGAGTGTGGCCTGCAAATCAATCAGCCCCCTGCCTCTACCTAATGAGACCCTTTTCTTTATTGCACTTTTATAGACTTATAAAACCAGCATAGGATGGATTATATGGGCTGTCTGTCTACCCTGTCCATCTGTCGCTATGCTATTGGTGTTCACCCCTGTAGACCAGGATAGTACTTGGCAGGGGTTGAAACTTAAGGGAATATGGAGATGATTGAGAGACTTTTTAAAGATTAACAAAACAACAGACTTACAACCTCCTCCCCACTAAAACACTGAATTCCAACAATACCAGTTTGTAAAAAGGACTGTAAAATCAAAATGAGTCAACAGGAAAATTTCTCTACAAATGCAGCATAACACGTCAACAGCCTTTGTGTGAGTACGCATGTGAATGTCAGTCCTAATTCACGTTAAAAACACAGACAATTTCTCAGAACTCTAAATGTACATAATTACTTAAAAAAAAAAAAAAAACAAGTTATGTCTATTTGGGTAGAATTATTTCAAAGTTCTAGGATAATGACTTCATTTAACATGCATTACACAAAAGACATTTTTGGAGCAGAATCAAAGCTTTCCTGTTCACGTAACTCATTTTTGTGATTCTTTATTTTGTCAGTGTTGCTGTAAACAATGTGCTGTCCGTGGCAGGGAGGGGAGAGGAGAGATTGTTTAAGGGAAAATAGTCATCCCTCCACAGAATTTTGTAGTTACATTTACCAGCTGCATAAGTGTTCTGATAAACTGCCAAAAAGGGTCACTATAAAGCAACACTCCTTTAAAGTTTTAATCCCTATTAAAGGAAATTATCTGGACTCTCTCCAGAAACATTTTTGGGGGGAGAAAGGGGAAAAAGCTTCCGCAGAAGATCAAATGTTGTTGATTATAAATTCATTACCAGCATAGCTGCTAACTTCAGTAAATTAACAAGGAACTTTTATTACATCCAATCAAGCTCTTGTTAAAGATAACAAGTTCTTTTCATTCCTTGTATTTGTTTAACAGTCACTTTTCTGGAACTCATCAAAGCTTGTTGCGAATCCATGCCAAAGTACCACTCTCTCTTTTAACAGCTTTAAAAAAATTAATGAAACCTTATGATCACAGTGAAAAAGCACTGATTATGTTAAAACATTCCAAGATAAAAGATTTGGAATTATAGAGAAATCTGCCCCAGTATCAGCAAAGACACTGCTATTCCACAGCAGAAAAGTCCTAAAATGATGAGTTTTTCACACTTGTTTTTTATTGTTTTGTTTGTACAGAAGAAGCTTAGCTAAACAGCCTCTTTATGAAATCCGATAGTGTAACAAAGATCCATTATGGTTTCACTTTAGACCAGGCTTTCACTCAAATATTAATTGCTAAAAAGCTATTTTACATAATCAGTTTAACCATATGATTATGTTAAGAATCCTTTCTTTATCAAATAATCAAAAGTGGGAGGGAAGAACGTTTTGCTTTGAAGCTTCTCACTAATAATACATTTTACAGCACGCTAAGGCTTTTCTAAAAAAATAACTACTTCAAAAGCAAATATCTTGATGACAGGCTATTGCACTGAGATCCCTTTCTTATATGCCATGATCCAAATACATATTTTTCATTTATTTCATCTGTCTGCTATCCAAGTTTGCTAGTGATGAAAGAAACCTTTCTGGAAAATATTTAACAAAGTTCTAATGCCCACTGAAATCAATGTCTAGACTGGATTAGTCTAATATGAGAAGTTTTCTTAGAAAAATTAAAATTTTCCTTACAATAAAGTATGATAAAAGCATACACAATTGATGAGATTCAGCACTTAATAAAAGGCAATGCAAAMCAGTTTTTCTCAGTCCCACCCCTCTAGCAGTACTAAAAGAAAATAAAACCTAATGGATAATACGTGCCTTTTTAGGTAGGTCAACCAAAAATCCTTCTATATACAGTAAGATATTTCCACAATTTTGATGATTTTTTCCTACAGTCAATCAGTAGCTTGTTGCTTATTACTGAGATTGCTTGAAGTCCTTTGTTCTAACAAGCTATTTAAGCAGGAGCTTTTACTGAAAGTGCAGTTCTTTTGTTTATTTCTTTTCTATGCCTGTTGGCCAAAATGAAATACTCATGCACAGAGAAGCTGAACATGAAGATGGTCATTTCTTCTCCTCCCAGTAGGACACAAGTTGTATCTGGGCAGCCTTCCATTGTCTGTTGTCCCGGCATAGAAGTGTTTGAAAATCCTCTGTAGAGGCATAGTCCAAAAGTCAAGAGGTGAAGCTGAGAGAGCAGCCACCTGCAGTCTTTTTATATCTGCATAATATCAAATACATTYAACTTAAAATGTTCTTGGACAGCTCTAGCATCCTGTAATTATCATGTAATGCATCCCTCCTCCCCGAAGCAGTCTGAGGTTCATTGGCTCTAGTTAGATAAAAACGGTCATCATTAACAAGACTAACATTATGTAATGCGCTGATAAAAGGCCTACAGAGCAGCACTGTGGTTCAAAGCATAAGCACTCATTTGCCTCAGGAGATTCAGTGCTGAATGCTGCCACTGGTTTTCTGTGGAGCCTCAAGCAAGTCACTTCATCTTTGTGACATCTCCTTTGTGCTGTGCAGACTGAGAAGGAAAGAGCTCTGTTATACTCCTGCTGGCTTGGGGCTGGTTTGGCCCTTGCTCTTAGCCTCGGTCTCTCAGCTGTCTCAGAMCATGAGAAGAGCAGCTCTTTCCTTGGAGTGACACTGCTAGCAGTAGTTATAGCATTGGCCGTGCTGTGTTTGCTCTTCTGCCTAGGCCTGTTCCTCTGCAGAGTCTGTTAGTGCCCACTCCTGAATAAACCAAGCTGTATACTTGGACAATGGCAAGTACTGTGGTAATTCACCTTTGTACATGAGGAGAGAAAAGCCCTGGATACAATGTGAGGCTTAAGAGGTGAAAACAGGTGTCTCACGTACACGCAAGTGTCCCATGTGTTTCATTGAACATGAAAAACCTAGCTAAAGTTGAACTGAACTATGTTGTACTGGCATTTCTGGAAGATGAAGGGTTCCTCGCAGAACCGTGACATGACATGCTACCCTGTTACCACAGCATTGGTTCTTTCCTACCATTCAGAGGTTCTCTGAGGAACACAGCAAGGCAATACTTGGATTCAACAAGTGGTGGCTTTCCTACCCAAGGATGCATGGTCCCAATTAGATCGAGGAAGGAGGAAAAAAAACCCAACAGGTAACTAACCTAAGAAAAGACAAAGGAGCTGAAAAGAAGTTGTCCAGAAAAGATGAGGGATTGATGATGGAAGAGGAATCATAGAGAAAGAAGACAAGTGGACTGTGTTCACAAAAAATCTCTCTTAAAGGACCATAACAATAAATTGGCCCTGTGTGCCAGAAACTGCCACAAATTAGCTATGATTCTTCTTTAAGCTGTGTTTAAATAAACCCGCTATCATCGAAGTTTGATGGTACATGATCTATAATGCCAAGAAAATTTACAGTCAGCTTTCCCTTTAGAAGCAGACTCTTGCTCTAGCAGCAGTCAAGGCTGACAGGCGTGCTCCTTGGGTTGAGGACTGTTTCATTCTTTAAAGCAAGCAGTATGTCAGGAAAGCAACACTGCCACAGCACATAAAAATGTATTGAAGATTTTTCTCACAGCAGCAGGCAGAAGGAAACACTAGCAAAAACTATGCAACTCCCCAAACAAAATACAACATGAAGATTTGTTTTCTGTATTAAAACCTTAAAATGTAAGGCTATGAACAGAAAATATTAAATAATTAGTTATATAATAAGATAGGTAACAACACCCATACATACCTTTCCTCCTTTGAACCATAGCTTTWTTGGCTGACACAGGATACATAAGTATTCTAAACCTTGTACAAGTCAGAAACAACAACATCTGCCATTGATATTTATAATGTGTTCAAATGCTCATTGAAATTTGAACATCTAAAACTGAAAAATTACCTTTCTAGTTATGGAAAAAAGTTTCCTTCGTGTACCAACAGCAATTACACATCATTAAATATAAGCTAAAGCTCCTGTGTTGTTTTTTTTCTCCCTTCTTTGTTTCCTTTGTTTCTGTGCTTGCTTTTCATCCCATTAAATTCATTGGCCAAATTAGTCACTGTTATCTGTTTTAAGAATCATTTCATAATTAACCAAATGGAAAAAAAAATCAGGTTGTTTCCAATTCCCTGAAACCCAAATCTTATCCACCCACACCAACATCTGCAGATGGTAAGCACAGTATGTCTCTTCATTAATATCAATAATGTTAGTTGTTAATATCTACATATAATAATCTTTTGATCTATACTGAAACTATTTGTATGGCCTAGTTCTGCACTCATTGCTCAGGCAAAACTACCTCTTGAATAAAAGAGACCTTAGCTCAATTAAATGCTACAAGGAAAGAGCTCTTATTTTGCTCTTGGCAGTAAGTGCGCTGGAAGAATCCCATAAGAAGTCGCAGTGTTATGGGGATATATGCTTTTGTATTCAGCAGCTGCAAGAAGGTGTCTCAGCTCTGTGAGTCAGCCCTGTTTTGGTAAAGCAACTACTGGTGGCAATATATGAATAGATTTTTTGTGGAGACAACAAAAACAGGTTTTAGCAGGAACTGGTTATGTTCTGCTACAGTTTGAGTGTCCCTTACCATTTCAGAAGGGACATAATTAAGTAGTAATAAAGTGTGAGAGATATTAAGGACTGTCCGTCTCAAGCATTCAAAAAATAAATCAACTTCTGCTTCCCTAAAGAATAAGCCAAATAAAAATACCCTTTTTAATACACCTTGGGCTTTTTAAAATAGATTTTAAGTCCTTGAGGTTTCTGTTTCTGAGCTTTTCTCACAACAAGGGGCTCAAGAACTTATTTTGAAAACTATGATGCTTGCAGAATCAAATTATTCTAGCAGCTGAGGCTTCAGGAAAAAAATACTAAAACTCATGAAAAAACTACTAGCTATTTCTGTATGTCTTACAGATTTAGAATTACCTTCCATGCCAGTTCAAGGCCGGAGAAAAGAAAATCTATTTTCTAAAATATGGAACTTCTTTTTATAATGCTTATCATACAGTTGTGTGTATTTTGTACTTCTGCAGGTTTCATTTTGTATTTACAAATGCCCTGACTGCAGGGCCATGTTAAGTCAGCTTTGCCCAGGTTATTTTCATAATCGATAATAATAGGAAGGTGGTTGCTGTTGGGTTCGCAGGTTTAGAGACCTAGCTCCCTCCAGAAATGTTCTTTTGAGGAATGCTGCTGCAACATTCCAGACAAAAGAGATACAAGAAAATTTGGTTTTCTGTGACAAAAGAGTGGTGATTGCATTTATTCAGTGAAGGCTGAGCACACTGTATTTCATCAGTTGATGGGTATTCCCAGAACATGCAATTAAAATGCAGCTGTTCATTAGGAAAATAATACACTATTCTTGCATAAGTAAGGTGTGTCATGAGCAAATAAAAGGGTCATTTTTGGTCCAAAGCCAGTCTGTGAATAAACGCTGGACAGGAGATTTCATATGCAGTTTGTTAATCTGCAATAAAGAGGCAAGACTTGAAGCAAGAGCAGCAATAAGTTTTTGAAAGTTGAAAACGTGACTTGGAGAAAGTCTTCGAAATTACTCTCAGTAGTCAAAAAAATCAATACCAGCAACACTTACACTGAATTTAGTTAGTTAAAGCATCAGAAATTTATAGGAACTTTTCTTCCCCAAAACAAATACCAACCCAAAAAGATACGCAGTCGCAAAAACAACTATGTATTCAATATTAAAAAATTCACAGGGAAGAAGTAAGGGACAGATTCTCACTTTCACACTGACTCTTGTTATTGCTGTAGCAGGTCAGAAGTCTTCAAAACTGCCAGTTATACCCACTCCTTGTTTAAGGTCAGTCTTAATTGTTGCAATATGAAAAAGACTTCTGTGCAAGTATAGAGTGACTATATGGTATAGGTGCTGATCTGGTTGTTATCTAAAATAAGAAAAAGAAACCACTCACTGCTATACTTTTTATTCACCTCCTTACTCATCACTGACTCACATTCCTCTAAGTGTTTGGACCTAGGGGAGAGGCAGCTCCGTGTTTTCAGTCTGATACTAGCAAACTCTCAAAGGCTGCTATACAACCAAAATTTCACAAAACCTGGTCATGCAGGATTCGCTGTCCATGGGACAGAAGTGACTGTAAGACATGTGAATTTATCCACAAGTAAGTCCTTTCCAGTCTGGGATCCTTCACTGAGGTGGTAGGTGTGTTTTTGGGACTCTTCCTCAAAACTAGTTTTTACTCTGTAATTCAAATATGCATCAGTAAAAATTGCTGGTTTGGAGTTGCATTCTACTTAGAGAAAAGGAAGATTGTTTTCTCTTTTTCAGTTTCACAAGGAGCAATGGCTAGAAATGTAATTACTGAACAGAGTAAGACTCAAAAAATGAATACAACTGAAAGTGGTATGTTTTAGTTACCACAGTAAAATGGTACACAATCTTGGCCATTAGGAGATAAGGCCTGTCTTAGAGAAAGGCCTTCTCCAAAGATTATACCAATGAATTAAAGCAATATGATCCCTCCAATATGGTTTTAATTGCACAGGCACCAATGGAATAAAGGTAATTCTTACCTCTAGGGCATAATCTACCTTTATTCCAGTAACTGCATCTAAGGTATGACTAAGCATTACTGTATAATTTTAATAAAAAATAACAACTCAGACTAATCCATCCATACCTCTCAAAAATTACATGTACTCTTGCTTTCAGTTCATTCCCTGTCAAATATCAATATATAGAACAGCCGCTTAAATTTTTATGATATATAAACCATGCTTATTCAGACATATTATCTCCTCAGAGACCTAGCTTGCCAAGGTAATCTTACATGTATAAACTCCTAAGTCAGAGGCCATATTATGAATTATTAAAACTAAGAGAAAAAAATACATTTGATTATTAGTTTTTCATTATTATGCTCTAATATGCATCATATTTATCACCAGACCAGGGAGAATATATGAAAATGTATGCTCTTCATCTCTGAAAACATGCTTATCCAATTCAGTTCCAAATCAAAACAGATAACAGATAATGTCAATTGAATAAATCAAAAAATGAACAGCTAATGTGAGGAAAACAGACTACTCGTGAGAACCATCAGCCACAAGGCTGCCAGTTTTCATCCACAGCAAGAATTTCTCAAGGTCTCTTTTTTGCCTTCAGAATCATGAGTTTCCTTGCCCAAACCTCAGTGGATAGTGAAAGGCTATTTATTTTCTCTCTTCCTCTGGATTTCTAATTGAAATCCACCCTGCTTGTGATATTTAATATTCCAATAGCAACTGGTGAAAAAACAGGAATTTTCAGGACCGAGCATACAAATGACAATTAGAAAGCACATGAGGATCCTCTTCTGAATCATTCTCCAGAAGAGCCTGCTTTTCTCCCTTGACCATATCACCTCTATCAATCTCTTCTTAGAGAGAATAGCCTAGAAACACTGTCCCTAAAGACACTTTTACTGAGCTAATCCCTCTTTTTACAAATTCTAACCCAGCAAACACACACGTCTTATCTTCTAAGCAGCAAGGTTAGTTAATGCTCAATTCCTACACATATTTGAAGAACTGGATACCGTTCTTGAATAAATGTAGTGGATTCTAGGCATAAGCAAACATATATACAGATGCACACAAAGGCACATATGAGGGATATACTCAAGGTAAAAGCAAATAGAAATATTCTCTGGTAAAGGTATCTTTCTGCTAACAAAACAGGAACATAATACCAGTCCAAAATGACTAATCTGTCTGCCAATGGCTGAAGTCCTTAGATGCTATTACACCTCAGTAAGTTGGTGCGTGGTTGCAAAACTTGGCTGATGGCTCGCAGGGGACCTACTGACAAATAAGAATTTATGTGATAGTATTTATCTTAAATGTTGCACATAACATACATTTGCCATCAAGAAGTATATGGGAAGCAGCTACTCTGAAGCTTTGAAGCATGCTGCAGACTAGCTGCACTTCATTCAGTTTTGTCAAGGTGGTGCCCTGGTTCCCATCCGAACTTCTCCATGGGCCATGGCATAAGCAAAGGGGATCATGTTGACACAAATAAAAAACTTCTCCATTTAAGACATTTGAAAAATATCCATCTGAAAATCCACAAAGACATACATACATACATCAGGCCCACTGTTATTTTGAATGAATCCACAAGCTTTACCTCAACCACATGAGTCAAGAATAATTTTTACAGTATTAAGTTCACAACCTGAAACTACAGGATATAAATAAAACCACAGGATAAAATAATTATACCAATCATTCTGCTACACATAGGAACAGACAGTATTACAGAGACAGATTTAGAACTTCTCCATTAAACTTTGGTACTTAACATTTCAAATCTGAACAGCATTTTGGGGAACAGAACATACACAGGAAGGTTAAACTTTCATTTGGTTAAAAAATATCCCACTAGTTTCCCCTTAAAACTACCATGTAGCCATTCATTTCTACGCAGTACATTTGTCAAGTGAGGGAAGAAGCCACCAGGGCTAATGTTCTAAAATTTGCAACATCTGAAACAATGCTCTTAAAGTCATGTTTAGAGAGAAGAGATTGTTCAATACCCTCTCTTATATTCTGTAATTATCACAGCTCACACATTACAATTAAATCCATTTGTAGGTATCAAAACAAAAACGTTCTGACTTTAGAAACTGTCAGCCACCTGCATCATACATTGTCTTCAGTTTTATTTTGCAGCCACTCATTTCAAATAGACACTTTCTTCAGGTGCACCCAACTTCAGTCAGCCAGAGCGCCTTCACTTTTGAATGCTCTTTAAAAGAGGAATGTTGAAAAGGCATGGTCCTTCCTCCTTTGCAGTGAATGGATTCTTTGAGGAAATGGGAGTATTAACTGTGATACAGCTACCCTTTTTTTCAAATTCTTTCACAAAGAGATCACTGCTTCTGGGACCCACAGGCCCACATATTATTCACAGACCACACACTGGGAGGAGATGCATTGACCTCAGGTCTGTTACATCACCATTAGTGTTACTCCACCCAGGATCTGAATAGTTCATTTGGATGAAGTTTCAGAAGTTATCAAGAGCAGCCTGCATAATAAGCCACAAACTTGGGCTGATTCAGTTTTGAAAGTCTAAACAGTGCTCAAAGAGTCAAAGAGGCCAAATTTTCCTTAGTTTTTGGGTTTGGTGGTTTTTTTAATTCATATTACAGATTCCCTATTTTATTGCTCAGTCCCAAGGAAATAAGAGAAATCTTTCATCTGTACTCATTTATCTCATCTATTATTTAGAGGAATCATACAAAATCCCTTCTGGATGACACGGCCTCCTGAATTCTGCAAGCCGGACGTGAGGCTCTGCCTTACGTGAGCAAAGAGCACAGTCTCCAGAGCCCGACCGCAGGGCTCTCCTACTTCTTTTGTACAGCTGAAGCAACACAAAGCAAGTGAGAAATTACTAAGGATTCCTTCCCTTGACACAGGGGATCCTTTGGGTGGATGGATGACAGGGTAACCCGCTTTACGCAACAAATGCATGTCCTTCCCAGAAGGGGCCTGTCAGGGGTTGTAAGCAACTAAATGGATTGGGCGCAGACATGACAGTGTAAAAAGCCTTTGAGCAGTAGAATGAAGGACTGCAGCCCAGTCTTGAATGTGTGCTAAATTAGACTAAAAGCCAGAATCTCATTAAGATTGAGGGAACAGAAAGAGATCTGGCTTCCATGTTCTTCTCTCTTCAGATTTTCTGAGCATAAACCCAGCAAGACTGAGAACTGTGCTTTTGGTTTTTCATTTCTCAATCCACTTATCCTTTCATGTGCCCATAGGACAAAGGGCGGAAGTAACAGRGAGGGTTAATGGCTTCACTACAGTTGACTGGTGTTAAAGTCAGGGCAGATGTGGGCTTTAATTAGAAAGCAGCTGCACATACATAAACCACAGCAATCTTAATCCAGAGAGTGACAGTGTGAATACAGACCTCTTGCAAAAGCACATACCTTTAATCTGCATTTGTCTGTGTTTTTAGGGGGAAGGGGTTTCAGCAGAATTCTATCCAGGAGCTCATAGGAGATAGAAGGAAAAGGTGCATATACGTCTAAAAATCAGAAAAGGGCACTGAGAATGTAAACAGAAAAGAATAAAAATAACCACATAGATCAAGTTACTCAGCACCAAAACAGAACAGTAAAGTTTTCCATTACCTTTCACAGAATAGAGCTCTCCCACTATGAGCAAGGCTCCAGCTGTTCTCTTGGCTTTCCCTTGGGCATTGATTATGCTGGACATCCTGTGAGCCCCCCCAAAACTGGCAATTATATCTAGAATATCCCAGCCCTTTAGGAATTCAGGTACCCAATTTGCTAGAAACACTGCAGAGGAGGAAATCATGAACATCAAATTTACTCTGTTAATTTTTACCACGGTCCACTGGGTAGGATGTGACGGTTCCCTTGTCGGGAAGCAGATGAGTGCACAGGAAGCAGTGCTGCCAGACAAGCCAGGCGCTACGTACTCCCTTCACATCTGCAGGCAGCAGCAAAACCCTACAAGCTGCTCCCTGACAACAGTATAAAATGGAGGTTACTTACTTAGGCCCAGAAAGTCCATTAAGTCTGAAGTCCACAGGCTTGTTCATCCTATGTATAAGTATAAACCCGAGTACTCCAAAGAGAACAATTTTTTGGCACTTCTCAGTATCCACAGAGAAGTGTTCATGTCCTGCCTCATCATATGGGCTGCATATGCAGTGTAAACGGGTACAGTGCACTTTGTGCTGTCAGCTCCGCTCAGCTCTAAGACTCTAAATCTTTAATGGGATTTGAAGGTAGAGAAGAGGATGGATAACCTGGGAATTTATATATCTCAATGTATACTCGACTAAACCATCTCCCTTTCTGTCTTGTGTGATTGTCCATATGCAGTCTTAGACTCTTAGGATACTTACTATACACTAACTTTCCCACTCCACCAATGTAGATTACTTGGATGGGAAGCCCCTGGCCCTCAAAAAGAAATAGAGAGACAGAGAAGAGGACAATCCTATCAAGAATTACAGCAGCCCCAAAAGCTTCTGTAATAGCACATTGTCTAGTGTAAATAGAGAACCATGTGGTGGCTTTGCAAATTGCATGCCTCATGAACAAGATGAGAGAAGTTAGCTCTCCCTAGCACTCCCATAACAGTTCTGACATACCTGATGCCCAGGCAAAGCATTGAGCATTCTTCCTATAGTGTCAAAAGGTGTAGGCGTCTTTAAAGATAGTTGTATTGGGTTTGCATGGCAAGATTTTGGTAGCAGGGGGGCTGCAGGGGTGGCTTCTGTGAGAAGATGCCAGAAGCTTCCCCCACCTCTGATAGAACCAAAGCCAGCCAGCTCCAAGACGGACCCACCATTAGCCAAGGCCGAGCCCACCAGCTAACATATTTAAGATGAGGGAAAAAAAACCTGCACAACAGCAGCCAGGAGAGAGGAGTGAGAATATGTGAGAGGAACAACTCTGCAGACACCAAGGTCAATGAAGAAAGGGGGARGAGGTGCTCCAGGCGCCAGAGCAGAGATTCCCCTGCAGCCCCTCGTGAAGACCACAGTGAGGCAGGCTGTCCCCCTGCAGCCCGTGGAGATTAACGGTGGAGCAGATATCCACCTGCAGCCCGTGGAGGACCCCACACCRGAGCAGGTGGATGATCCCAAAGAAGGCTGTGACCCTATGGAAAGCCCGTGCTAGAGGAGGCTCCTGGCAGGACCTGTGGACCCGTGGAGAGAGGAGCCCACGCTGGAGCAGGTTGGCTGGCAGGACTTGTGACCCCATGGAGCAGTCTGCTCCTGAAGGACTGCAGCCCGTGGAAGAAGGGACCCACTCTGGAGCAGTTTGTGAAGAACTGCAGCCCGTGGGAAGGACTCACGCTGGAGAAGTACATGGAGGACTGTCTCCCATGGGAGGGACCCTATGCTGGAGCAGGGGAAAAGTGTGAGGAGGAAGTAGCGGCAGAGACAACATGTGATGAACTGACCGCAACCCCCATTCCCCATCCCCCTGGCAGCTCGGGGGGAGGAGGCAGAGAAATTGGGAGTGAAGTTGAGCCTGGGAAGAAGGGAGAGGTGGGGGGGAGGTGTTTTTAGATTTGGGTTTATTTCTCATTATCCTACTCTGATTTGATTGGCAATAAATTAAATTAATTTCCCTGACTCAAGTCTGTTTTGCCCGTGACGGTAATTGCTGAGTGATCTCCCTGTCCTTATCTCGACCCATGAGCCTTTCATCGCATTTTTCTCCCCCTGTCCAGTTGAGGAGGGGATTGATAGGGTGGTTGGTGGCCACTTGGTGTCCAGCCAAGGTCAACCCACCACAGTCCTTTTTGGCGCCCAAAAGGTGGAAATGAACCACTCTGTCGCTAGACGGCTACAGGTTTGAAGCCTGCACCGCAGACCACTGAGAGTCATCCAGGCCCTGCAGCCCCGCTGCTACCAAAACCTTGCCACGCAAAGACAATACAATAATAGAGCCAAACAGGAATGTCCCACAGGAATAGGCACTCAGCTGTGACAAAGCTCATCACTTTTCCCCATTGAAAAATCATGGTGGGAATTCAACACTGAAAGGACAAGATGCTAGCAGAGCTGAAAAATCTCTGGTGTTCCATACATTTCCATGGTTCAGTGTATGAATGTGTGCAGGGTGAATGTGCACAAGGACAATCAGTTAAAAAAAAACAGATGTAGGGGGAAATCTTGTATGAGATCTACACAATGCCTAGGTAAAACTGCCTTATTTCTAAATCCATATTGGAGTCCACATCACTTGAGTAACCCTGGTATACATACACAGAGACAGCATGATCTTCAGCTGAGAGATGAGAGCAGTCCAGAGTCTTGGATTCTGTTTAAATGCCACCAGTGATTCACTGCCAAAGGACAGATCACTTCTGGCCTGGTTCAGTGGGGAAGCCACTCAGGCACTGAAGCTGGCTGGGTAACATTGATGCCAAAGCAACAACATGGGATATGAACCAGAGGGGCAAGAGAGGAAATAGCTAGTAATAACTCTAATATTACCTTTTATAATTTTTCAGCTCTAATAAAGTGCCTATATCCATATGTAGGCACGCTAATGAGGGGCCTGATTTCCAGAACCATCGAGTCTCCAGCAGTTTCTGTGGAAACTGCTATATAAAAATCTAGCTTCTTACAAGGGACTAAATATGCATTTAAATGGCTAAAGCTAGGCCACTGTTCTTAACAATGACATCTTGATATTTTGGTTTACATATTATAACAGCTGGGGCAAGGCTGATCAGCAAACTGAAGTGGGATTAGAACATAAAGCCAGTATTAATTGTATAAGCGAAAGCCAAGGTTGGTAACCTTTTATGTGGAGACTGCGCAGACTGAATATTAAAGGGGAAAAACTCCAGAAAAACCTGAGAGATTTTTTTTGCTGCAGCCAGTTGGGGAGGGGGAAGCAGAAGAAAACAGACACTCAAATAAAGAAAAAAAGGGGGCAAGGAAAACAGGAGGTTAAACATTCCTTTGATAGACTGATAGGCTGAAATAATTCAGGATGACAACATTTTTAAATTCCTGACAAACACTTGGGCTTGCTAGTTTGAGAATTTTGTCCCTTGTCCTCATAACTGACGCAAGGCAAAGTGCCAGAATTATGGGGATTATTCCCCCAGAAGGCTGTAAGGTGTAAAACCCAGTTCAGGACACCAAATGGTTCCACTCTCTGATGTCTTCCTTTAGTGACCGATTCAAAGAAATAAAAAGCATTTACAAAAATTCTTTACAATGATTGGAGTGACAGTTTGGCAAAGGAAGATAATGCGAGTTTCCCCCCACCCGCAATGTTTACATTAAGCCATAGAAGCATTGTGGATCTATTGTTTTATCACAGCCTTCAAAGCAAATTCTATACACAATTATAACAGTAAATCTGGAGTATGGGTGTGGATTTCATGGATTTGGAATTCCTGATGATTATTGTTACTGAGATTAACATTGAGCAGAAATCAACCTTCAGGCTGAGCAGAAACCAACCCTTCATAAAGGTGGATGAATCTGGAAATACTGATCACCTACATAGTCCTTAACTGGACCACTGCTTAATGAAGGTTATGATTCACTTCCCAGTTCATTTGTGAATATGTACCACATTTCCTTCCTTCCCCAAACATCCCAGTGACGGCTGCTGGCATTTGTGTGCACAGAAAAGTAACTAGTAAAGTATTTAATACATTGCAGCTTCTTCAATTCAACCTAACAGCAGGAAATAGCCATTGTGTGTGTCAGTGCTTCAGGGACCAATTGCCAGCACCTGATACAATGCTGGTGGACCTTAGAAGCAGTGCAGGAATTACTGGCATAGAGTGAATAATTTGTGAGTGAACTGCACTACCTCCAAATGAAACCTTTCTACCCCAATCTTCAGCTATAAAATAATGTGCTGCGGCCATTTCCTAACATCCATATTATGCTGCTTTTTTCATGTATCTTCTTTCGTACAAAGCACATTGAAGGGGGGAGTGATGGGAAGGTCAGATTTGTTTTGGAAAAGTCCAAAAGCTCTTTCTGCAGCACAGTTATTAGGAGGACTGTGAGAAGCCCCAGTGGCAATGATATATAGATAAACATCTGCATTCCTTGCATACCACAATCATTTTTGCTTCAAGTAGAACTTCACACTTCCAATGCTAAGCAGATTGTGTATGTGTCAATTAGACACCCAAATTCTCTCTCCCCATTTGGTGTCAGGTATCCATTTGATAATTTGCTTTTGCATTATGAAGAGCCATGACTGACTCGGTGATCCTTTCTTTAGATTTGTCAAAGCTTTCTTGCATGCTGAGCAAACACTTAGTTCCCTTACAATACTGTATTAGCTGACTCTTTAGTCAAAAAGTATTCTACTACCTTAGAGTTGCATTCAAAGATCCCCAACTATTTTATGCACTGCCTACTTAAAAAATAAATAAAGATTGAATTACATTCCTGAGCCCAGGATCCTCTTGCACTATACAAATGTAAGTATTTAATTTGGCTTTCCCTGTTTATGTTAGTTTGTTTTAGTTGCTCTGTGTCTTACTCAACCACAAGAATGCAGTATAATTGGACTTATTCAGTACTGTGTGTCTTTGGCTGCTTTTTTGCTTCCCAGAAGTAAAAAAAAAAACGTTTTTAAAAGAAGGTCTAAAAGTGTTTTTTGTTCTTTAGTTGTGAAACTAAAAACTAGACAAACAACCAAAAGAAATTTCATACCGAGAGGCTGCAAATAAAGGCATAGAGTTAAAAAATGAAGCATTGGTGAAAGGAAGCAGATTGCCAGCCTGTAGAGATTGAATTCTGCTGCTCACTCCTGCAGAAACATGTTGGAGATTAGAACTGTGCAGTACCCCTTCCACAACTCTCTTGCCAGTGTAAGTTGGTTCATGGCAGGTACAGGGGAGAAGAGGAAGAAACCACACAATAGACAGTGATGGGGTGACCTTCCCTGGGAAAATTTATTCTAGCCTGCAAGAACTGGGAGGTACCAGAAACCTGTTTCATTCAGCTCCCACTGTAGGAAATGGAAAGACTGCTGTTGGCTATAGAAGGAGCTGCCGCAGGTCACAGGAGAGGCTTGGGTGGTTGTCTCAGCACCACGGTGCTTCATGCCCAAGCAGCAGGACTGACAATACCAGTCCCCATGGCTCCTTCACCGAGACTGTCTACAGTGGGCATCAGTAGATTCTAATTCCAGTGGGGTTTGTTGGTTGAATGCAAAAGGCTGGCAAATGAAAGCCTGAGCTAAAACCCTACTTATTTTACACTGGTGTCCAATAAGGTTTCATATGCTCAATCACTGGGAACGCCACCCTGAGAGACCAGAGCCTGGCACCTAGTCTGAAGAGTGGCTCTCTCTGGTTATAAGGGTTTCTCTAAATGGAGCTTCTTGCAGAGTTAGACCCTCATGATTTAGGCAGACTGCCCTCAGCATATTGGGAAATGGTGACCGTACACAAAAGCAGGTCTTTCAACTTAGTAGCTCAAGCAAATAAACTGTCAAAGGTTCAACACCTACTGAACTTTTTCTGACTTTCCATCCATCCCATCATTTCATTAAATACAGATTAATTCCTTAATTTAGCTTTTTTAAAACAAAGAGTTTTCAAATTACAGGCTGTATTTTTATTAGCAGACATTACTGGCAAAACATAAGAGGCCAGTAGGAGCATATTTGTTGGTGGTGTAAGCCGGTTCACTCAATTGGTTTCAACAGTACTATGCTATTTTGCACTTCTTTAGAAGCTGGCCTTGTTTTTGTAACTTAATTTAAAATGGTTAAATACTTCTTCTTCATCTGAGTGAAAGAAATTTGCATCAGCACCAATATCTACTATGCCTAGGTAATGACAGTCCTCACATTCAGAGAGGATCTTACGTCTCAGCTCTTCTCTGACAGTTTTCTCCTTTCTGCACTCAGGAGTAAGAAGCAGGTTCAGGGGGGGATGAGAGCGACCAGGTGGGATGAGGGACCATCTTTGATTCTGCAGGAAAGAATCGCTACTTGAACGTCAGGCTCTAAGGGAAACAGGGGGAATCCTGCAGGCCATCAAGCAGCAGAGGAATTTAAAGAAATAAGCCTGGGCTCACGGATCTTGAAGGGTGTCAGCAGAGCTTAAAAGTCGCAGGGACAGAATTTGGAACAATATGGAAGAAACTTGGTGACCGATGTTACTTTTGGTATCTTCCCTTAGATTCACACTAGTTTACAAGTACATAAAGTTTCCCTAAAAAGACATCGAGGATTCTCCTATGAAACGTGGTTTGTCTAGCAAGATAAACTCTGCATAAGCAGTCACTCACATCCAGTTCCACATCGAGCACGCCAACAGCTTTTCAGCGCAAAGTGCACGGTCAGGGTCGGGRCTGGAATGTGGAGTCCAGCCCTTCCCAGACACAGGGAGCGTGCCTGAGAGTGAACCTAGCTGAGGAAAGTTTAGGGCAGCCCTGTAGATGCTTTTGGCTATTTCTATGAAACGTGTTAAATGAACAATAACCAAAATAAAATTCCACAGGAGGCTGAAAGCAGCAGTACCCAGAGCAACTATAGTCAAATACTCATAAGTAGCTCCCAATTTGGAGATGTTCTTAGTTTTTAGATGCCTGGTAAAGATGTCCCACCCAGAATCCCCAAATCAGTTGCCACATTTTAAAAGACTGATTTTCTTATGCTGACTTCTAGCCACAAAAAGCTCTATCTAGCCATAAAGAGCTCAATAATTTTACTGAAACTGCAGGAATTTCAGATCTTTACATATAATTGAAAATTGGGTTGTACAAGTAGTTGAAATGAAAATTTATTGTAAGTATTGTTCTAGTGCTTGGTTGTTTATTAGGACTGTGAACAAAACTGATTCTATACTCAGTTTTAAAATGTATGTACAGCAAGCATTGCATTAACAAATTAAAGAATAGCCAAAGAGGAGCAACATACAGCAGAGGCACACCCTTCTGAGGCAGAATGCAAAGCAACGCCCATAAGTAAGAAATAAATAATTCATCATAAATTTTATACCCTACTGTTCTCTGTTTCAGGGGCCAATACATAAATATTTTGCAGATGCCATCTACGGGGAAGCAGGAAAATTAATTAATTGTACACGATTTTCATGTAGTAAATAAAATAAATTGGGAAACTATTCCTAAAATCTCATAATTTCTTTACTTATGTTAGCTGTTAGAAGAAGAAAAGTGACCACAACAACTGTCTCTTAAGCATTTATGATGAGCCAAAAAGAAACAGGGGAAATGTAGATACATGAATGTTAACATCACTGAGACAGCAAAGTAGAAATAGCCTTTTTAATTAAACCCTGATCATAAAACTGAGAAACCACTGATATCCTTGAGAAGTACCACATTTAAACTCAGTGATTAGATGTGTACAGACCTTAAGCTGTCATATTCTCATTGTTTATACAATGCTGCCCTCTAGCAACTGCAAACCAGTGCACAGGATTCATGAAGGTTTTTCTCACAACACGGGTTGTCTTTTCCTTTCAAAAGGCATTTGTTGTTTGCCACATCTGTGCTTTAAACTGCATTTTAAAGCTCTTATTTGGTAAATTTTCTACACTAGTTGTGTTCCTCCTGGCTAAAGCGAAACAGCAAAATTGGCTACTTACTTACAATGGTGAAAGTTAAATGTATTTGGAGATAGCTGCTGCTTTATAAAGATGTATTTACCTGACAAATCTTTGCTCCATTAGACTACCTGATTCCCTGATGTATTATCAGGGAATCTGGCTCCAGCCCTTTGCTTACTCAGGGCGAAGTGCAAACAGTCTGGTGCCAGTGGACTCAAGCAGTGGCTCTACACGCTTCCAAAGACCTAGGTAATATCTTGTTGTTTTTTCTAGCGCTACATGTACAAGGCACATTCCAGTTCAAGGCTGGAACTATAAAACCCAACCACATTAGACCACACTCATGGAGTCTGACACATCCTAACTCATTCTGCCTCTCCCACACGTTCCCCCCATAACTTGTGATCACTTTCTGCTGCTAAATCAATCCACCTGGGAATTAAGATGCCAATAAAATACATATTCATTGAAATTAAAAATTAAATCATTAATTTTTAAGGGCAGCCATAAAACAAATAGTTATAATTTCATTTCTTCTGTGGCCTGGTAAAACACGTTAAAATTTCCAAGCCCTGTGTTGATATTTAGGCCTAGGCTAGCAAAGCATCGAAGCACATGCTCATCCCTAAGGTACCCTGAACAGTACCACTGAAGTCAGTATGAGTTAAAGCCAGACTTACAGACTTTTCTGAACGCCTTCCCTAAACAGAAGTTAAGATTCTGATCTCTAATTGAGTTGAAAGCAACTGAAAAAGGGCTTCATTTAGAAAATCTTGTTCTAATTAAAACAAACCCAAACTGGCTCCAGACCTAAACTGGAGAGAAACATAATTAAATATTCTGATTAAATGGATTCCATGATTACAAAAAATAAACACAAGTTTTCTGTTAAAAAAAAAAAGCCACCTCAGGGAAAGCACCAGAGATGCTGATAAAACAATGAAGGTGAGCTGGCAGCCACTGGGCTAAGGGAGGTTCTTCAGCTACCCATAAGAACGAACTGTTCTTTGAAATGATGCAGAATTGGAAAGTCATAGCAAAGTAAAAGTCAGGCGATAGAAACATACTTCAAAAGGCAAAGAAATTTGTATTTTACAGAGTACAGTCCCTAAGGACCTAGCAAAAGATCACTGCTGTCATATGAATTCAGTTGAGCTGAGGAAGCACTGAGAGGAAGACATCAGTAAGATGCATTTGACTCCCTGCTTCTCTCCCTGCCATTACCCCAAGCTGAATTAGACTGCCACAGGCTACAGCACCCATAGGCTGGGTCACTCAAGATGGCCATACTGACCTACATGTCCTTCTTACCCTCTTTCTTTTCAATGTCTTTTGTAGACAGCCCAAGCGGAGGACAGCACATTAGCACTAGAAGTTCTCAGCTGTGTATTTGAGGAGACTTTTGTATTGCCCAAATAGGACAGCCAACTTGATCATTAAATATCAAACACTAAATAAACATATGAGGGGCGAAGGCATGGTAATGTATCTGCCTTAGGGACACCAGGATACTGAAATTGCCTTTTACAGTAAACTGCTACATTGCATCTGCCGAGAACTTCATGTTAAACTCAAAGCACTTCCACTAACCTTTCCCTCATAAATTTAAACCTTGGGAGGGGTTCATAAGTGACACTACTGAAAAGCGTGGTGCAGTAGTGGAAAAATGTGCTACATGGAACAAATCAGTAGATTAAAACCTCCACCTCTATTTGTCCAAACAAATATTCTTTTCCATTAACCATAACACAGGAATCCAGTACCACAGTCTTTGAGGCTGATTGTGTGGAACTGCTTTTAAATACTACTTTTGGGTTTCTCTTTTTAACTAACCAATGGGACATACTTGAAATACCATCGAATTATTTCCCTTGCTTAATATTAATAACAACACTTCTTGAAATCTTCAGCTTCTTGTCCACACCCAATTTGCTGAAAGGCCAGAATTAGATCCACTAGGGATTCATACTGGGTAATTTTTCAGTGTGTTATAACCAATAATTGTCAAATAGCACAGTTAAATCTCGGGTAGGATTCCACAGGCCTCAGGCAAAATTCCTACTGTAGTAATGAGAATTTTTCTTGAGAAAAGACCAAGGGATTAAACTGTTGAAGGAAAAGAATAATTTTATGAAGCCCTGCTGGCCAGTTTACACATCAGATAAACTGGTGTTGGAACCGGCAGGCTGTTTGGACAGGAATGAAAGAGCTATATCTTACCCAGTCAGACCTCTGATTCAACTATTGCAAAATCTTGTCTCTGGAACTCAAAAGTTTGCATATGCACGGAGAGATGAGAAAGCCCTAGTACCGAAGATACCTCAGAATAGTACTGAAGTACCTCAGGTATGAAAATTACACTTAATCAAAAGAATGGTTAAATATAGTCCTAAATATGGTCCTACTGCAATGTAAACTTATCTTCAGGTACTTGCTTCAGTGCTTTCATGATTCAAGATATTAAAGAACACAATGTTTCCTATAGACAGTACTATCTAAACTGAGAAATACAAAACTTCAAGAGTACATGTAGCCACAGATGTTTGACATTTTCACTCATAGGAAAAACACCATGAGCTGATAAACATACGACTGCCATGGAGAAACCAGATGCAGAGCAAAGAGCTCCAAGGGACAGAAAAGGTAGCAACAAGTCTCTGAGGTGAAGCGAAATTTTGGAATGATGGTACGCATCATGAAAACTTTCTGATGTTGCATTTTATTCTTCTTTATTCCTCTTTGTTTGTGGGGGGTTTTTTTGACTGGTTTTGGACACTACCAAATCTCCCCAGTTTCAAAATGTACCACAAATCAGCTATAGACTGAAAAAAAAGCACATGCTTGGGCTCCAGTCTGAATCCTGACATATTCTTCCCATGCAGCTCTTGACAAGTCATTTAACTTCTCTACTCTGTTTCTTCTTTATTATAAAATTGCTACCCTATCCCAAAGGACTACTGTGGTGCTATTTTGCTCTGCATACTTTCCCAGGATATTTAGATAGTCTGACTGCAGGCAGCAGAGATATAAAAAGTATGGTTAAACAAGAGGACTCTCTAAGCCATCTTAGAACAGAATCACTGCACTGGAGACAGATAATGATGATGAGAGATGGGAAAGGCAATGCAGCAACTGCAACAGCAAATTTTCCCCACAGTCAACATATCTGACAGAATGACACTGATGGGCTTCAGGCTGCAGCTGACTTTTAATGGAACCTTTCCTGATTTGTACACTTCAGAGTAAAATCAAGTCCAACAAAAAAGCCCTAATGTTTTCACAGAAGTCCCTTGGCAACTGGGCTAATCACAACTATAAGATAAAGTATATTTCCTTTTCATCATTGTGAAACTCATCTCAAGAAAGGATACACCAATTATCTAACGTAACTTCTACACTGATCTGAAATGTGTAAGTTTAGAAAGAATTATTTAGATTTACAGCTGTACAATGGAGCAGAACCAGGACCATTTAGTTCACTATTTTCCCTAACATTCAGAATAAAACTTTTGGTAATGGAGTTGTTCGTATCCAGGAGTCAGTTGCTTTGGAGTATTCTGGTTTCTACTATTGTATATAGAAAGCTGAACAAATATAGTATGGCCAAATTGAATGCTTCATAATATGGGAATAATTGTGGGTTTGGTGGTTGTTAATATAAATTTCTTACTATATTCTCTCACTTTGCTAAGGCAAACCTGCAATGCTCGGGCCAAGCAGATGCAGAATGTATCAAATTAGCACCKTAGGGCAAGGAATACAATAAGATGTTTCATTATAATCTCAGGGAAGCAAACTATATCCTTGACAGTCTGCTCCCAGACATCGCTGAGGCGATTGATTTCTTTATGTCTCATGTGAGGAGCACCAGAGAAAATCTCTGGAACTAGTCATTAATCAAACAAAGCATAGCACAGAGTTAGAATTTTTGAAATGGTGCCAAAAGCAGTTGTGGAAATTTGCAATGACAACTGATGAGAAACTCAGTGCCTAGAGGGAGGGCAGGGTTGTGGCTTTCCTCTGGTGTCATTTTTTTCATTTTCTTTTTCACTGTGACAGAAACTTGATAGGGATCTCACAAAATCTTCCAGTCAGTCCTCTGTAGAGAAGAAAATCAATTTTACAATGAGTTTCTATTATACTGGCACCTTTCCTGTAGTTACACAGGATGAGACCTATCCATCCCAACAGTAGGTTTCCAACTAAAGAAGAAAACCAAAATACAGGGCAAAAGTATGGGTCTGGAATAAAGTAGGGTGGGATGAGCCACAATCAGAATGCGCTTGGCAAGGGAGATGAGGACTAAAAGTGGGTTTTAAACACAAAGGAGAAAGTCCCAGACAGTAGGGCAGAAAGGCAAAAACTAAGAGTGAAGAGAAAAAATGAGTGAAGAGCTTCTGGTGGATAACATCAAGTGTCTATGCCTAATTGGCCTTAGCTAGAACAGGAGAAATATATTGTAGCAAGCCCATGTGAATCAGTTGTCAGGTACAGGAAGGGGCCTTACTTTTCAGGTTCCTGTCATAAAACGAGGTATTTTGCACTTTTTTGCACACTGCCTAGATAAACAGCGCTAGCTACGGATCGCTGAACTGAAACAAGGAAAAAGACAGTTGCAGTAATCGAGGCTATTAACCTCAGGTTGCCCTATCCTATCAAGCCCAGACCCTCACTGTTGAAACAACTCAGCTAGACACATTCTTCAAGGCACTCAACACTTATTCTTATGATATGCCCTTTGAGGACATAACAGAAGGCAAAAAAATATCCACATTAAAAATAATGCACACTCAGAGAATCACTGGCATTCTGGCCAGAAGTTTATTTAGCATATAATACTGAGCAACAGATTATTCCAAGATCCAGTGGACCTTAAGTTCAGGCTTTTAGATTGGCATTTTCCAAACTACTGTGTTTGAATTGTCACTTAATATCAACAAAGCATCTAGGAACATATTACATGAAAGGCATCACAGAAGAAGGTTGATTTGATACCTTAAATGAAATAGGGAAAACCTTTTAAACGCCCCAAGGAACTCTCAATTGTTTTGATTCAATAGGTCCAGTTTAACCTCACATTGTTAAACATTGGTAAAAACATTTTGGTGCTGATTTAGTGATAAAATAGTAAAAACCAGGAAGATTGCTCTGAACGCTGATATTTTTCAATCCTAAATTAGGAAAAAGACTAAAATAAAATTTCAGCAAATAAAATCTCAAGATTATTCATTTTGCTTCTTTGTTCCTATCATGCAACTTTGCACATTATTTCATAAGGAAAAGAAATACATCACACATTAGACAGTTAAATCCACCTTGTCAGTGAAGAATTGGGATTACGCCTATAACTTTCAAACAATAATTTATGCTTAAGCTCTACTCACTACCTTAGCTGTTTTAACACAGGATTTGTAGAAACTACATGTATTCAGCACAACTACTAAAATTTCACAAGGTACCGATGAACAGAAGATAGCTGCCTTTGTGGGTACTACATAGGTGTTTGAGCTGAGCATTACATTTCTAGCATTTCATAAAAGCATATGTTATTTTATTCTCAAGGCCATTAATTATTTCACCATTAACAGACACCTTCAGCAGGTCTTCTCCAAGTTAATTAGAACCTCATCTAGCACCCTTAATCAAACGGAGTTTTCCTATTGATTTCAATGGGACCAAGATTTGGTCAATGTTCCCTCATGTTATTAAAACAAGGATTTTCTCCAACCTACTAACCAACATATTATATTAATTTAATGATCAGCTTTTTTGACTTTAGAAAGCTCTCATATGAGTTTTGGTCTTTTTCTTTTTTAACGCCAAGTTACTTCAGGTCAGTTCATCCTTAAAGTTTTCATACTGCAGTGTAAGGTACTGTGCTCTTTCTCTTCCCACTGATCTTACCAGGGCTGGCATTTCAGGCCTTTTTTTCAAATCATGGTCACAGTTTTGGATAATGCAAAATGTCATTTTTGTACCAACTCTAGCATTGTCATAAAAAGATAATTATCTGTCAATCCAATGGAAATTTTCCTACTTCAGTGATTTACAAGTGCCAGACATAATTTTGAAGTTCATGCTCCAAAGAGCTCCCTGAACAAAAGACTGTCTAATAGGAAAAACAATTGGTGACATCCTGCCCCAGTGAAGTGTGTAAAACATTCACCTGCATTTCCCCGTTTATTTTGCTCAACAAGTTTCTGTGACGGAGTTCTCATTTACAGCCACACTAGTCTGGTGACTCAATTGCACTGGTAGAAACAGGACTTTGTTCCTCCAGATCAACCAACACCTACAGGCAAGGACTCTCCAACATTACTGGATGCTGAAATCCAAATCCTGCTGTGCATACAGATACAATGGCAGACCATTTATTGATGACACTACACTACATCGGAGGCTCACAGCTAAGTCAGTCCTGGTGGGATAGCACTATTTTCGGATACTTCTCCCCTTCTTTCCAGGGAAATCAAAGATGAAAGCCAATACTTAGCTTACACTGGGTGCTCAGGCAAAACTCAGTATCRTATGATATTAAAGAAATGACTGAATTGAAGAAGAACAAGAGCATTCATGCATTTAGCTCTCAAGAGCGCGTTAGATAATTTAGAGGTATCATGATATAAAACATCATACTTAGTGGAAGATGTACTTTCTCCATACATCTATTTGATAGGCACCATAAGCATCAGTGTTTCACCATAAGAACAATGAATGTATGCTAACGTCTTTGTTTCCATGCCAAACCACCCATCTGTTCTCTGCTCAGAATTCTGTCATGCTCTTTTCTTTTCACTTTTGCCCTATGTTATATTTAAGTTAAAAAATACGAAAATAGGCATTATCTCATATATATATAATTTATGATCTAGACTCTCAGTACTAATGAAATTCAACAAAGAGAGAATGGAACAAAGAGAGAATGGTTCAGAATACTAAGTTTCCAATTGTTCGAGATGAAGCACTGCTTTATTGTGTGGCATTAGCAACCTCTTCGTAACAAGGAGAGACAAAAAGAGTGTTTGAATTAATGATCTCATTTGTGGGGAAAAAAAAATTCTCATTTTTTAATGCATAGTTCATCTGCTAACACACAGACACTAGCCTCTAATGATAGTCTGATGCTGATATATCACTAGCAGTGTAATACATGATGAATTACCCACCAGCTGTCATTATTACTGGCTTTAGGTGTTATTAACTTACAAAAAAGGTGCCTACAAAGTCTTTTGTATTATCACTTGCTGCTTCAAAGACAGGAACAGAGGTTTGCATTAGGAGTTTTTAGAAGATTAGTAATCAGACTTCTTGAGCTCACCATGAAATTTATGAGATAATATAAACCAACACTAGATATGTGTGAGTGCTTACTGCCTTTTGTCTGAGAGTGAATGATGCAACATGAGTCATAATTCTTTAGGCTATAATTCCTAATAGTCTACATTTCCTTTTGGTCAGCAGAAGTACTTCAGAAAGTGCCTGCTGGGGTATAAATACAAATAAAATGACCAGCCTACTTCAGGGATTGTCTATTCTTCTAGCTCCTCGAACAACACTTATGATCAGAACAGTCAGAACTGTAGATTGATAGATAGACCAAAAGACCTGATAAGGGGCCTTTTTCTCCAAAGCACCGACAAAAGGGAAGGTCACAGCTAGGCATTCTCAGCTGCCCTTGTATATGTGCAACTTAAACGCCTATTTATTTTCATATAACAAATGCTTAACTCCTTAGCCCCACAGAACATCACTGTGAGTGTGAAACCACAGCAACTAGTATATGTTAAATATATTCACATACACACAGCATCTTCAAGATAAAATGCTCAGATACTCTTAAAGAAGTATAGCTTCATCGCGTAAAGTGGACAGTCCTATCAGAATGATTAAGTGATCACACACCACTATGGTTGAAGCACATTAAATATTTTGTTCTCCCTATGATGCCATTATTGTTTGGCACATCTTAAAAAACTGATGTTAAAACAAAAGCACATTCTGAAGTAAGGGCAATATTCAGCTCTTTTCTCAGATGCACAATTGCTTTCCAAAGCAGCAGCTTCTCATAATCCAGTCCCACGTGGCTTGAATCTAACCCAGTTATAGTACTGAAGCTTTTTCCCTTTTCAGTGTCAGTACAGAGAAAACTGAGGACTAGCTCCTAGTCCATGCTTTGGCAGCTTTAATACTGTCCTAAATAGGTTACTGAGGATTACTTTTGGCACTACTTGGGCAACTTAACTGATGTCAAGCCAATGTACCCAGCTTTGTGCCAACTGCTTCTTGTTCTCTTCTAAATCAGGGAAGTAACATAAAAAAAGTGCCAGGGAGCAAGATGAGGACTGGGGTAAAGTATGCTACGCTCTAGTGATCTGTGTAAGCACAAGGAATCCATAAGGGACATTTGTAGTCCAGAACAACCTGGAGTAGTCCTTAAGCTACTGTAATTTGTTCTGGGCACAGTATAGAGACACCAGTGCCTCCTCCAAGGCTGTGCCAAATACTCTGGCAATTCCTGATATTTTGTCCATATGTCAGTGTTTGCAGAAAATTTCCTAAAGTGTTATGTTATTCTTCCTTCCTTCCTCAAAACTCTACCTGAAATCCCTTTCACTCTGTGGGACCACAAACGGCTTAAAGGGGGTATTTAGCATATACCCTACACAAGATTGAGCTTTCCAGAAGTTAGAACTGTGCAGTTTCCAAGAGTGCTACAAAACATCAGCTTGCCTGACTGCTTTGAAATTTAGGAAATAGGGCACTGCTATAAAATATTGTCACTAAATCACAGATCTTACCGTTGAAAAGAACTTTTTTTGGTCATATTTCCTCTTCCATCTGCTATTGCAGAACTTTATTCCCTGCTGAACTCTTAGGGGTTAACTGGCATTGGGTGGAGGAGGGGGAAAACAGAGGTCAGCTCATGTTCTGATACCAGTGAACTCACAAGTTACTCCTTAAGCATGTGGCTTCATCCTAGGTTCTTCCTGCCAGCAATTTCTCACTTTAATCATACACCCACAGCAACCCAGATCTTTAAATTCAGCAATTCTTTCTCAGGTTTCAGCAAGTCATTGGCAGCCTGAGCTATTTTTGGGATATTTTCTCTACTGCAGATGCAGCTCAGGAAAACGCAGGGAGCATGCTAAAGACCTGCAGCTATTTGCCTTGTACAATTTGCTCATTTCTCTTTATTTCTCTGTTTTCCTGCACTGATCACTTAAAGGACAATCTCTCTTGCAAACAAAATCCCCGGAGCCTGATTAGAGGGACTGAAGGCTCCCAGACACGGATTGCCTGCCAGCCACAGCACGGTAAGGACATGGACACTTTTGGCTAGCCTTGCATTGCAGTTTTTTAAGCTTTGCTGAACGTTTATTTGTGTCCATCGCTTCCAAATCAACACTGCTGGCATGGCAGGCAGTCTCCAGCTCTTGGTCTCCATTTTCATTCCCTAAAATCCTCAGCACTTGTAAGTAACACATTTATACTCACCGTCTCTTTGTGTGTTCTAGAAATCAATGACTGACACTGATTTTGATCAGTTCCAGGGGTTGGGATTTTTTCCTTACATTTTAGCATCTTTTGAAGATTTGTGATTTGTAATCCTGATTGAAACTGTGGATATTTCTATTGCCTGATCTTCCCTATTTTAGGTATACTGCTAGTCTTAATATTTAGCTCAGCAAATTATTCAAATCAGGGAATGGTTTTATGTATAGTAGACGGAAACATTATAAAAAAGACCTGCTACTGCTGATTTACAGTTATATACATTGCTTTCTTATCTTGTGTACCATCTCTGCTATAATACCTTTAAGCTGCCACATAGCAGTGCGCTAACACTACAAAGACATATACAGCATAAAACCAATGCAGCAGACCAAGCTGTACTAAAAATGAATAGATTTTATCATGCAGTTCTTTTTATATATGCTCACAGAAATGCATCAAGTAACCTCTGCAAGAATGGTGAGATTCCAATTTTATAGGACATACAATTTTATTGAAATACTTGTAAAAATAGTTTAACATCCTCAGGGACATTTTACTTATACATACTACTGCAGAAAGATGAACACAGTACATGGATAATGAATGTACAAACCAAATTCTGGTGACAGAAGCTGGAAGAGGGATTCTTTTGGTCCCTTCCTGTACTTCAGGCTTTTTAGAAAACCTGGAATTACTTTATGCTTTATCCTTTCATGTTCAGTAATCTGATGATTGCAAACAGAGAATTCCCCTGAGGACTTAATGTACATCATGCAAATACTTGACTGCAACTCAGTGTTTGTTGTCCTATTAAGAGGGGTTTTAGAAAGCCTGACTTTGCACTAGAGGTAGGGAGGCCTTCAGATGGAATAAGCRATCAAAAGCTACCTGTGTCTGCTGCCAGAACAGACAAAAGCATACTGTACAATTGTAGCTCCATAATATTTCCTATCAAAATGCTTAGACATTACAGCCTGCAGCAGAACCAAAAGTTAGCACAGCCTTTGAAACAGTATTTTAGGAACTTATTCAAACCTCACCTTTCACCTTTTCAATATGGCAGAATTTTTTGTTCATTTCCTAGCTTGCAAATGTTTCTTGAGTGATTTATAAAACCGATGGGAGGGATGTGAGAAATACTGTATATGCACAAGTGGACTGAAGCTCTTTAAGGCTTAATTTTCAGTATGGAAAAAGTTCTGATGTTGATAACCAAAGAATTWAAAAAAAAAAAAAAAGCCATCCATGATATAATGACTTACAACGCAGAACACTAGAAGCAAAAAGGGAAAACCTAAGGTATCAATAAATTTAGGATCAGGCTCCTGAAAGTGGTATTTTTGCTTCTGGCAGCCTCTCGTCAATTTTGAGACAATTTCTATGATACTGTCTATGTTGCTTCTGAACATGACTGATCTCTGAGCCTGGGTCTCTTCTCCCACTCGTGAATCTCTGCCTCAGTTTCACTGAAGTCACTGATACTAAATTAGCTTAATGAGAAATATGAATTAATCCTTTAGTCCTTAGTTCCATCTTAAACTCAATCCCGAATGTTAGCACTCAGCTTGCTGGAAATCTTGAGACTCGACGCATTTCCCAGAGACCCCAGGAAGAAAGAAATTATTATAGTTGATTGTGTTTTGCTAAAAGTTAGCAAAGCATTTGATTGTTTACTGTAACAGAGGAACGAATATGTCATTAGGCAAGTTACAAGGCATGTGTGTAAATTTAGATCCCATATTTCTCTCTCTCTCAAAAAAAGTTACTCTCAGCACAAACAGAAGTCGATTGAAGGAAGTTCTACTGACAGGACAGGACTGTGCAGGATTGTGTGCTTTGGGAATTCAGTGAGATAAAACTCAACACAGTGATACACCTGTACAGATAAGGATTCGAATGGTGCTTGTTTGGGCTCATTTTAGAAAATGTCATACTAAATTGTGCCATTGATAAAAATCATTGTTAGAAAGATAATGCATGTTATTTCACAATATGTGCAGAAAGGAAATAATCTGAATAATGAAAAAGCAGATGCCATCCAGGATATATTAACTTTTTATTTTTAAAACAAACTGTTGCATACAGGAACTCTCTGGAAGTTGAAAATCCCATCTTTGTTAGAGACCATGGGGATTAGCAACTCTCCAGATGTTCCCAGCTGAGGATACACTCATGCTATGTTAATACACTTATTTTGGCTTGCCACAGCCTCTTGCACAGCCTTTTCACAAAAAATCTTCAAGCTAGGACCAAATAGCACCCAACTCTGCTAAGTACAGAAGTTGCTGCTGTTCCCTGTGTGTGATCGGGATCATACTTTTAGTATGCAGGCCATGTCCTTGAAAACATAGATGTGGCTCCTCATAGATGCCCCTCCTCTAGAGGGGCCAGTGGAGCAGAAGAGAGGCTGATTGTCAACAACAGATAGAAATCACCTTCTGATCTTCCACTACAGCTGCTGTTCAGATTCTGCTGGTAGCACCCATTAACTCCACAGCTCCTAGTGCAGGTAACAGCATGTACCTCTTCCCACTCATTCTGATCTGCTGACTGAGGCCCTGTCTCATACCTTTAGTAAAAGAGCACTAGATGAACACTGCCCTTGCACTCCCTACTGGGGTTTGTGAAAAAATTGAAAATGTAGGGGAAGAAACCAATAGCTCTCCATGCTGTTCTTTCTTCTTTTTTTTTTTTTTTTCATATACATTAAATCAGCCACACACAAGATACAAAAGATTAACTGACTCTATAAATGTACTAATTTATAATTCAGCAGCAGCTATGATGCCAGGCACTCCATAACTCATACTTGATGGTCCTTGCCTAAAGACAGCTATATATGAAAGGGTAATGGATATAAATAAGCACAATGACTAAAGTGGAACCCATGATGACTTACAGTAGAACTTGTTCTAGAGTCAGAACATGAGTCAAAACCACAATTATTCCTTCACTTGAACAATCACAGAAGTGGGTCTCTCCAATTTTAATGACATCCTCAAACACACGCTAAAGTTACAATAAATAAGTTACTGTGCATGAGCACAGCCATGGTAATTGGCCAGTTATATTCTCTTCACCTGACTGTTTTTTAAGTTTACTCTTTTCAACATTAGCTTAAAATTCAGTTTAAAAAAGGTTCAGTTGATCCTGCACTACTCTGTAAATGGCTAGACTAAAAGTGCCTAAACTCTCAATGGCTCCACTGACATACAGTAACTTACTACTCTGCAACAACCTGATCAGATGGCTGAGCCCTTCATTAAAATTGAAGGAATAGTTTTATTTTTCCTGGCTGTCACTTTGCACCAGACTAACTCTACTAAATCCAGTTGAGGGACTGRGTTGAAAGAGGAATCATCACAAAAAGAGAATAGTACAAGAACTCTTCAAGGACTGGGTCTGAATTTTAATAGTCTCATAGAGAGAGGCTCTGCAACAAAAACCAGGAATATACTGACAAATTTTGCTGGTGATATGTTGGGAAGCAGCGTCAATTTAGAGGAGAAATATCACAGAAATGAGAGGAAATGTAGTAGAAATTTAAGGCTCATGGGCGGCAGGAAGGAGCAAATGAGAGAGCAGCCTATAGTGGCAAGCTGCGGACTTGTGTGTGAGGAGGTAGCCACTAGCTTGGCTAGTCTGAGTAGCTCAGCTTTGTCTTCTCTGTAGCTGCTGACCCCTGGCAGCACCAGCAGTCCCCAGCCTTCTCCCGGGTGGCAGCAGAAGCATGAAGGTGCTCTGCAGCCCATTTCTCTCTGATCCTCCCATTTCCATTTCTTCCCTCATCATCCCACAGCAGGAGTAGGCCTTGGCCTGCTTCTGGCTCTCACCTCAGCCTCAGCCTCTGCCTCTGATAACAGTTAGAGAAGGACAGGGAGGTAGTAAGGGCTACCTGGGAAGGATGAGAGAGGGGCTACAGGGCCTGGACAGCAGGGTGGGAGTGACACAGGGATGGAGATGTAACAGGACATCCTGGGAGGAGTGTGGGAGGAGACGGGTAGACAAGCAAAGTGYAGCTGCTTCCACCCAACACTTCCCAATGTGATACAGCTGAGAAAAAGACAAATCCATTTTACACACATCCATTTATGCCACTAAAAATAAAGACACTAGAGACAGTATAGCACTGATGGCATCCCATAAGTATGGGTGAGTCCCTATTTGGAATATTATATAGTTCTTGTCACTCACAATACAGAAAGATCAATACATATCATAACAATGAGACAGGAATATGAGTGCTATTGGTAAAGATATAATCAGGGAAATTAATTATTTAAGATGTATGACAATGTTGGCCCAAGAACAAACAGATATAAATCAAGCATAGCAACTAGAATTAGGAGAATACACTGAAGCAGTGAGATGGGAGCAAGAATCCTAACTTTCTTTTTTTTAAGACAGAGATGATCAATTACCAAAAGCACTGTATGTTTTTGCAAGTTGCTGCAACACTACAATCGCTCCAGGACTGTTTTCTAGGTCACTGTGATACATGTTAATATAAGTGAGATAAGAATCAGTTCCTGGATGTAATGCATGGATGAATGAATAGGTGCTATAATTTACTTCAGCAGATGTTGCTCCTTTTGACATCACTTGTATCTCTGTACAAAGAGTAAGATAACATCGGTGCGATAACCTCTTTAAGACACTCTTTTAGAGAGGAATGAATGGAGCAAACTTGGTTCTTGTGGATATTCTGAAGAATCTAGGAAATCTGTTATGAGGCTGCACAGATTAGGGTATATTGAATGTATTTTAAGTGTAAACAAGTACCAAAAATTTATTTTCATGTTAAGATTTTTCCTCTTTTGCTCAAAAACCAAGTTGACCTGGTAGTCCAACAGGCTGCCCTCACTGTGGAGGGAGAGGAAGACTGAGAAAATGAAATTGAATGCCACATGGACGAGAAACAGAGACTACAGTATAGATCTGAACTGATTTGTCTGTTTGACACCAAAGCAACAAACCTCAAGCACCAAGGCTAAAATTTTTGTCAAAAACATGTCAGAGTATCATAACTCAGTTTCTATGTAGATTTTACAACTGCCATATAAATTACAGTATGTTTGACTTGTATACTTCAGAGGTCTTTTCACAGGCTGCAGTATCAATAAAGAGAAGGCTCTAAGTAGCCTTCAACAAATCAGCATTTCTGTTGCAATTAACCTTTAGAAATGGATGGYTGTTCCCTTCAAATTAACTTTTGAAAGACATCCTTGCAAAATTTATAACTGAAATTCCATCCCTAAAACTGGAATCAGTCACTGCAAATTCCATAATATTCAAGTATTTAAATTATCTTGAGATTGTAAGGCAGTGAGCTTTCACAGAAGCAACAGGGAGTACAATATATGAAAGTGATCTGTTTAAAGACGTCGTGTCTGAGGCTACATAAAACACTGGCTACAAGAAACAATTCAGCTGCAGTCACTGGGTAATTTTACCTTAACTGCACTGAAAAGAAATAAATCCACTGGATGAAAAGACTAGATTTCTGGCATTTAAGATATCTAATTTGTTGCCAAAAAATAAGTAAAATTGTTGAAACAACTAAGCTAGATACCTTAAAATGTTACCTATATAAAGACTGACTTAGTTGAATCACTTAATAATTTTCCTTAAAACTAGTTGGGAAAACAAACCATTGTCATTGTTTCATGAATTTCAGTGATAATGCTTTGTAGTCTGCAGGATAGATAGATATAATCTCCGATACCATCTTTTGGCTTTCTAGACATTGGCTTCAGTTAAACACAGCTGCAATAGACTCCTTAACCTTCCCCATCAAAACTGTCAAACTTTCTTTAGTCGGTTCTAGTGGATATTTCTCTAATCTTGCTGATTCTTGATTGACTTTGGTTTTACTACATATGGTGATCAGGCCAGCAATCATAAGAAGGAGGACCATTAGCAAAGGCATCTAAAAATCGTATTCATTCTTGAAAGTCCAAGCCCAAGTCACTAAGGCAAGTCACTGACAGATACCAATGACATACAGCCGATCCTAACTCTGACTTCTCCTCATTACGCAGTATCATTTCCTCTGCCACCTTCTGTTAGTAACTAAAGTCACTAACTTTATCTAAAGCTAGATAAAGTATACAAACTCAAAGAATATAATATATCAATGAAGCAATGGTCTACTAAATGTAAATACTACTTTTAACAAGGATTACAAATGCAGGGAAAATTTGGCTCTCATTAACACTCTCTCATTTATGCTGTGACTATGTCTTTCTTGATGCCAGACGCAGTCCTCAAAATCTGAAGGTATAAAAGGGTTGAAATGAATCATTTTTCTGTTTGCAAAGGAAAAACAAAAGGCCTCAGCTAGGAGAGAGTAAAGAGATTATTACCACTCAGTATGAGAAGGCCTTCAGATAAGGTATTGATTTAGTCATATTTACGTTTAATAATTTAACCATTTTAGAGTTAAACAGAAACAAATGATATTTCAGCCTTGCAGAGCATGCTGATATCACACAGCCCCCAAATTTAGTTCTTTCATGTAGTTTATCTGTGCTGGTGTTATTAATAGGCACACTAAAATGGGAACTTCACCCTGGCTCAGCTTTGACTCACTGAATGGCCTTGGGCATCACATAACCTCTGTCTCCAGTTTTCTATCTGTATAATGCATTTGTCTATCATCTAGTGACTTTACAGAGTCATAGGGCAAATAAATGGGCCACTTCACAGAATTTTTAGATTGCAATACACTGGCTTCTCTTATAATCCCTGTGCACTATTATAATACATTTCCTGAATTTTAACATAAACTTGCCTTTTTCATGAAGGCAACCAAACTGTTTAAACAGAAGGAAAAACTATTTAAAACTTCCAAATTAAGCCTCCTAGGATTAGTACCTTGAAGTAAAAGAATGGAACCGTAGCCACATAACAAATCTTGTAGTCTCAGAGGCTAAAATATCTTTATTTGGTGATGTTTTTAAAAAAGCTCTTCACTGTTCAGGGGAAAGGGAAGAAAGAAGGAAGCTTAATTTCTCACCTTGCAAAGAAATGACAGATAATGTGGTTAGTAAAATCTGCACTGCAAATTATGGTCTGGGCATACCAGATGGAAGAATCTGTCAATCAATCTCCGTTATTAAACTGGCAGGGAAAAGAGCTATATTATTTTGGAATCCAAACTTGCTCAGAGTGCAGGACAGTCATATTCATTTGACTGCACCAGAGGACATAAACCCTCAGTGTAGCTGTGATGATTTGCCCAAAGTTAATTTTAATGCTTAGTTAATTTTTTTCTTGTTGTCCATTGAAACTATTCAAATTTTCTAGCCTTCTCTAGATTGTAACTTCTCTGCTCCAAGTCTGACCCTGTCTGTCTTAAAGAGAGAAAGACCCCCTCCCATCAAGGAAGCCCCTGAGAAGACTTTGAAGACATTGACATGCAGTACTCAAATGTTCTTTTATTTATAATGGGAGCTTAAAGTAGATGCAAAAATAAATTATGGAGTCATCTGACATTAGTTTAAAATGCAGAGATGGACAAAGCAAGCACATGAATTATCAAAAGTTGAATAGTTCAACACTGATTATTGCATCAGTGAATGCCAGGAGATAATCTCCGTGCTGCAGCTTTACAAAGTCCAGGCATTAGGGCTAACTACTGATGCCTCATTAGATACAAGTGATTGAATCTTTCAAGGTGGTATTCTTTGGATGCTCACTCATCCATCGTTTTCTTACTTTTTCTTAGGACTTTATTTACTCTTTGCTTGGATAAGGGTCTAGATCAAAAATGAACAGACAGTAATGTAAAGGAGTATTTATAATCCTGGGATACATGAAACATACGTTGAACAGTGTTGCCTTAACTAACTGAGCAGTGAGTTGTTCCCCAAAGTTAGGCCCTCTCAGCTATGCTAACCAGGAGCACAGATCTCCAGATAGCACAACTGCCAGAGAATGGTAAACGCCATTCCATCTCTAATTATATCACTACAGAACAATGAGAAAAAATAACATATTACCCAAATAGGGCTACATGTATATATACATGAATGTGTAACAGATGCCTGGTGTTGGAAGTGCCCTGTCCACTCCACAAGAAAAAAGAATTCAGAGGTCCAATTTAACTCACAGCTTGTGTCCTCATGGAACTTGGCAACAGGACAAGAAAAAAAAACTCTAAAGCTGATCTAATCACTAATAATGACATAATTATTATGACATAATTACAAATTTATGATGTATCTGGTCTGACAATGCTAAGTTAGGACGATAGTTCAAACAATGCAAAAAACCCAAGGTCTAATTCAGTATTCCCATTGACTTCAATGGGAGATTTACTTGTTCACCTCAGTTCTAAATTTGGGTCAGCATCTTTAGGATTGAGTTGCACCAATATTTAGGATTGAGTTGCACCAGCCTAAAAACTACTCACTACTACTACTCACTAAATCCAAAGCAAGCATCTCCAGGGAGTTGAGGGAAAAGCATATTTTCATGTAAGTATCTGCATTGAGACAGAACATTTAGATTTACTGTTATTAGAGTAACTTACCCATTTAAAGAGAAAAGTTCTTAAAAAAATAAAATTAAAAAGCCTCAGAGGCAGAGCAGCAAGAGCCTGTCTAAAATATCTATGTGACTATTTTTATCCGGATAACCAGAAAGCAAGACTCTAAAGTTGCTTAATGGCTGAGCAAAATAAAGTCTAACATACATAGAATTTGATGGCAATGGCTCTGAACGTCAGATGGAAAAAGGTACAAATCCTTAGCAAAAAGAGAATGAAAGATAATGGGAAATTTGGGTACATAGAACCCCCCACCATGATCCTGACTAGTAGACAGGTTTACCACAGAGGAAACCTGCGGTCATGTTAAGCTGAGGAAAGAATGGAATGAGTCCCTAAAATAGAGAATAATGAGGAAGAAAGAACAGGCAGAGCCTTAGATATATGTAATCTGCTTGGGTTGTGTAAGTAACAATAATAAATTCAAACATTAAATCAGAATGAAATGTTTCAACTTTTTTGTTTTGCAGGAAACGGGATTTTGTTTTCATTGTGATGCAACCAAATGAGTTTCAAAAGAGCAAAATTTCCTGAGGAAGGGAAATTTTGAGTTGTACTATGCGAAATACTTTAGTTATGTTAGTGTGTGAATTGCAGTAAAACACAAAAAGATACTCCACCCTACTGCAACCCAAACTGTAACAGCAATGAGGCAAGAGGATTGTAGTAGCCCACAGCCAAACCAGGAGTATTGCAACAGAAAGTTCTTGATCCTGGAGAAAACACTTCACCATAGATTGGACTACCTTTATAATTGCTGTGATGATAAAGCATATATTTAGATACTTTACTGTATTGTCTGAGGGATTTTGCCACGGAGTAGCTCTATGAAGGGAAAAATGAAGAGAGAACTGAGGCAGCCAAGTGGTCCATTATGTCTTCTCAGAAGACAAACAGTGAATCACTTATGATTAGTTCGATAAGCAAAACCACTGGTTTTAGAGCTTAGCTATAAATACATTTTTTTATGTGGTTATTGATTTACTATTTAATGATGGTTGGTTAAAACATGAGGTTGCCCAAGATCTGTATCCATTACCATTAAAGGATAAGTGCCTAGGACTTGTGGATAGGTGCTGTTTATTGACTTTGATATATTGCATTAATATTGTGGCCATACCTCAATGACTCAGTCAGGTCAGGATGTGTTGCTCAAGGCTCTCTACAAATGTCAAACTAGTGAAATCCCTGAATCAGTATTTTATACATTAAAACATAAAAAGTAATACAAGTTTTATAAAAGCACAGGACTTGAACAGTAGTTTCTGAACTGCTAGGTTACTTTCAATAATTATCACCTAAATTTTCATCCACTGTAACTACTGCTTCACATCAAAAAGAAAAGAAATCGACTGGGCTCCATTGCCTAAATGGCACTGCAAGTTTCTGCCACTAGAGTGTGTCAAGGCACACGTGAGGACTAAACCTCTTCGCACTCTGTATCGTTGAATTCAAGCTACTACCATAGCATTGGACAAAGACAAGCAGCTTGAATGTACTGTTTTTCTCATTTCCTGCTTGACTGCTAGAACTTGTCTTAAAGGTTATACTGTTGAGAACAGGTCTCACCCCATTACTCTGCTTATGCTGGGCATAGGGATTTTCATACGAATACTGAACAACACAGGCATCCAGAAACTGTCCAGCCAATTTTAAGATCCATTACACTGTGCCTATGCTTTCAGTTGAATGTCAATTAAAYATCCCTTCCAGGCTAAGACTCTTACTTTGATGCAATACAATAACCCTGTTATTTTGTATTGAAAAGTCAGCACATCCAGTCAATGTATGTAAATTGGTCCCTCCCTGCTTCTCTCTCTGCTGAATGTGTGCTGTTGAACAGTTGCAGTAAAATTTGGGGAAAAAACCCCACATGCCTATGCAAAAACTGAAAATGTGYTGTTGTGCTGAGAATGGAGATGCTCTGCTGTATTTAAGAAATCAAACTGAAGAGAAACTATAAAARCCCCTCTCTTTGATAGTAAAAAAAAAATCAGAACAGTTAAAATTAGAAATGCGTAGGCATAAAGCATTGCCAGTATCAAACAGAATATGTTGAAATGTACACATTTGGAAATGCTAAAAATCAGGTTCTGCCTCCATACTTCACTGAATCAAGGACTGGCCCCTTCTCCRTCTGTAAAACTGCACTGACAGCGCTCCCTTCCTCTCTTTTTGCTCATTTTTGTCTCTTCAGATTGCAAACTCTTATTAGTTGTTTTGATTACAGAGGCTAGCTCTTAGTAATAATAGTTTTTCACTATCCATAGCACCACCCTCTTGCTGAAGATTTTAGCTACTAGACCAACCCTATTAACTATTCTTTAAAATACATGAAAAAAATAAAAGTAAAAAACACCCAACACCCAAACAACTACCATATGAGAGATAGGAATCCTACACACAAATTTGTAGTCACATACATGCTCAGGTGGTGTTCTGAATGGAGACATGTAGCACTTGATTTCATGATCTACTTTACTTCCCTTAGGAAAGGTCTATAAGGCTTTCTTGGAAACTGTATCAGCTTTCTGAGCCTCCAAAGGTCCACAGTGTTGTAGTGACAATGATGACTGAGCAAAACACCTTCTGAAATCCTTAAGGATCCTTCCAAGTCAGCCACATAGGGTCAATACAAACAATGGGAGAAGAACCCCAGATCTGAAGATTTAGCCTTTGAGTTGCCCAGATCAGCCTGAGAAAAAGACAGTCCGACTGAGCATCTGGACTTCTCATCTCCTGCTCTGTAACTTTACATGAAAATTTTAAATGTTGTATTTATTTGAAATTAACTGGTGGCTGACAAGAGAACGAAGAACATGAAGGAGAAGAATAGGAACATGAAGTATAAGGGAAAGATCTATGACCGATAAGGTCTTTCTTACTCAGTGTATACTGAGTTTATGATACGTTAGGTAGGTATCCCACAATCACGTCAGAACTAAGAGACCCTTCTTTTCATGTGTAGCCTGCTGAAATCACAAATCGTTGCACACTACATTTTCTTCCCGAAGAATAAGAGTACACCACAGGCAGAGTATGCAGCAAGGCTCAAAGTCTAACACTGGTACAGCACAAGAGAGGGATTATATCCTTACACACTAACAGAGGTGTAAGCAAATGTCTTTTCACAGGACAGTGTCTCATGAAGATTTCATAAATAGAGCTGAGCAAGTGAAGTTTTCTCCAGTTCAATAACCAAACCAAAAAGYCAGAAAGAAGCAATCAGAAACCTCAGTTCTGACAAAGCTCACACAGAATATTTTTTTTTCTTACAAAATAAAAAACTAGCAATTTTAATTTGGGGTAAACCTGAAATATTACATTTAATTAAAAATAAAATGCCATTTTTAAAAAAAAACATATTTTACTTTTTTTTAGACAAATTTTGAAGTGGAAAATAGTATTTCAGCTTCAAAAGATGAAAAATTTCATTTAAGCATGTTAAAATATTTCCTTTAAAAACTGAGAAAATGTTTTGCTATATTTCCTGTTATTTCACTTGAAACTATTTGTCTAGTTCAATCTAATCTCAAAAATGGTCCCAGTCCTTTCAAACCTCTGTTATTCTAGGAATTTAAAAATAATTCAAAATTTTTGTCCAGCTCTATTCATAAATTCAAGCAAMATTCTGGCCCTACGATCTTGGGAAAGGAAATATTCAAGAGCCTTTCTAAAATACCTTTCCATTTCCTGCCACCTTGTCCCTAGCTGATATTGCTTGTATCCTTGTGCAGCGGTAGCTCTGCCCTCACCGCGGCAGAGTCCCTCATTAAACATTTTCTAGAATTAGAGTATGAAGGCTAGAAAGTGAACTTTCTGCTTTTATAAAGAGAGAAGAACTCCCAGGAGAAGGTATTTAAATTATGTCCTGAGGCAGAATGAAGTTGATTTATGTCAGGGATTATTTTTATCTCTCCAGTCAACTAAAAGTTATGCAGCAAAGTCTACATAGGCACAGACATGCAGCACTGTTTTGTACCGGACTCTGACAGTGTTTGAAAATAAAGGAAACTTAACAGCAGGCGGAGCTCTGGCTTCTGCAGCCCTTCACGCGGTTCTCCGCGGGAAGGTGTTTCCCAGGCCAGCCACCCAGGAGCTGGCTCCCTGCTCAGGTGGGCACCAGATCTACCCAGTTCCCCCGGCCCAGGCAGTACAAGCCAGACTTCACTTGCAGATTGCCAGTGGAGAGTCTCTGTAGAGGAAGGAGGCTGTTGGGTTTGGCTTCTGCAGCTACCACTCCACACTTGTCCCGGCATAAYGATGATGGAAGAATGGGATGGTTATGGCAGAATCCCATGCCCCGTTCTTCACTCGCATACTGACCCTAACATCTCTCATCTGTGCTGAGATCAGGATAGTTAAACCATGAACACCTGGGATCTTTCTCCCTCCTTTTTGGGCTGGCTCTGACACAGGAAAGAATACATTCTTCCACCCGTGAGACCTCAATCCAAAGCCCATGACCTTTCCACTGATTTCAAAAATCCTTGGATAAAACCCTAACCAATTATCTCTGCAGAATAACAATAGGAAAACAAAACCAAAACCCCACAACTGTGAAATTACCTCTGGAAGAGGAATGGCTATTTCCTCAAGATTTTTTTCTTTGAAAAAAGGCAGTGTATTTACTGAGTTTTTAACATGTAGAGGCATTTATTCAGTTGCCTGGAAGAACGTGATTTAAAACATTAAACCTCTGCATTTATTTTTCATGGGTGGAGAAGGAAAATCAGTAAAAAGCTGCTGGAATAAAAAAATAGAGCAAATGTTTCCAAGCAGCCTACTAAAATAAATAAATTACTTGGATTTTAAAATTCTCTTGCAGTGTTCAAAATACAAACATTGCACCACACTTCCAGTGCTTGCGAGGAAGAACAAATTCATTATAAACTAACATAAAGCTATATTTTCCTGTTCCACTGGTGAACAAGCAGTGATGTGCAAGCTCATAAATAAGAAATTTAAATGCATCTGTATGTTAATAGATGTAATGATGTATATAGCTGAATTTTAATCATCTAGTGAATATAGTTCCTAAATTACAGAGGGTAAGGAACTAATTGGATTCTCCTCACCTTGTCTGTTGGCTCTGAGTAGCATATTGTACGTTCCCTAGAACTGAGAAAGAATAACACCCTGGGAAAGGAAGGAGTTACATCCAGAGGCCAGCAAGTAGCTTGAACTTTATGATGAGGAGCTTCTTATCTTTTTTCTTATTTTAAATTTTCTAAGTAAAAATACCACTTATTTTAAGTGTTACTTGAAACAAATACAATTGAGAATCAGTGAGATATGTTATAAAGAAAAAGATAATTATCAAAAGAGTAGCTAAAAGGAATAGTTCTTAGAGCAACTCACATACTTTAATCTCTGAAATTTCAGACAGCACATCTTCACAAGAGCTAAGATGTGATTTTACATTATTTAATACAAGCGTAGAGATGCAGTGGATATATATGTTTTCCTAATGAACCTATCTCTGAGTTCGTGACATTTTGAATCACAGCAGCAAAAAGCACTGGGACATAAGATGGGGTAATGCAAAAATAAAAAATTTAAAAAAGAAAAAAAATTCTGTACCTGTTTTCTCCTAAATATGTGGTATATACATACTACACTCACAAGCTTTATTCCTTTCTTGGCATGAATTTTTATGGCAACATTACTTAGAGTTAGAACAGAAAGATTATAACATATATTACAGATTTAACACATATAAATAGTGTTATGCCAACTAAAATCCAAAATTTTTTTTTGAGTCCTATAATATATTTTGTTATCTTTTTCCTGTTATGAGAGGAATCTCATATCATTCCTATGAGATAATGACATCTAATAAGAGCAGATGAAATTTGCACAGCAGTTTGCAAGAAAGAGAACTATTTTTAATCCCCATTTTACATAAACAAAGCTGATAATAGCAAACCTCCTGGTGAATAAATTATTAGCAATTAGCCTTAATTTGGGTAGTGTATACTATCGGAGCATTTCAGTGGTAGACAAATGCAATTTGAGAGAGGTTTGTTCTCTAGCAGTAAAATAACAGGCTGAGGTCACTTTAAACAAATGTTTGAAATGCAGTGTATTATTAGTATTTCAATCACTGCCAATTGCCTTTACTTACTGTAATTATTGTTTCATAAGACTTAGAACAAACATGTTTTGCTATCTGCTGCAAGACAACATATCACAAATTGAGGTGATTCAGATTGAGACTTGTCTTACTGTAAGCACATTCTGAAGCCAACACTTCAGTCCTAATATAAATTATTCAAATCTCCTAACAACTGTACCTGTTCCCTTTAAAAAATTAAGTAAATCTTGTATGAATTTTGCCGTTCCTTCTCAGAGATGGCTGCTCCTCTGATTCTCTCAGTCAGGACTCACCTATTCCAAGTATTAATTCCTTTCTACCGCTTTTCCTTTCCTAATTTTCCAAAAGGAATCTTAGTGACCACAGTTGTCTGATTTTGTCAAAAGTAACTAATTTACAGCTTTCTACAAGTTTTGTGGTGTGGATTCTCTTTTTCCACAGAAGGGTGATGCAACAGGCCACCCTGTTTTACCTAGCAAATTAAAAGCAAACATTGGAATAACTTACTTGCAATCTAATGCGTTGGTAATGAACAGAAAACTACCTGGTAATGTTTCTCATGATAATTTTTTGCACACTGATGTTGGATGATGACCAGCAGTGGCCTTGCTTAGGGCGCATATGGTTGGGACACTGATGACCAGAGATGATGTGACATTGACGTTACTGACTTACCCAACATTTTTAAAGCAGACTGTCTTTTGATGTCCTAACTTCTAAATTGTTATAGTAAGATAATGCCATCAGATTTTCACAAGTAAAACGTACATGCATTTTCCATTGTCATCAGCTGGAGAGCTATCACAGCATTTCTCTTCTTGCGTACTTGTTTATAATAACAATTACCTCAAATACTGACAATCATAAATACATAGYAATATTAAATGCTGTATAAACAAGTAACTACCTTTCCAACAGATGTTAATTTTTAAAAAATAGAAACATTAATAATTTCATAAGAAATGCATTCATAATGTATCAGCTTTGCAAAAAAAMCCAAAACCCAAACAAACCTCCAAACTTTTAATTTATCTTTCAGGGGAAAAAAAAAAAGTGTATGTAGGATAGTTAGCACAAATGACTATTATTATCTCCTTGGTCTTGGAATCTGTGAATGTATGAATACAACGGTTCATACCACTCACTTCATCCATCACAGATAGAACAGGTTTCCTGCATTGTCCTCATGGGGCCCATAAGAATTGAAACTCTGCATTAAGGCAATAATTGTAATCAAACCACATACTTCAGCCAGCAATCCACAGGACTCAGGAAGGAGTTAGTTTCCCTGATGCACAATTAGTTTCCCTGATACACAATTAGTTTTTATCTATTGGATTTAGGTTTGGATTTTTTTCACCTCCCTCTGAAGCATCAGCTCAGCCCTAGTTGTCTGGACATATATCCAAACTCTACCCACCCAGATCAAGTCAGAAGTTAAATCAGATAGTGCCAACAGACTTTTAAAATTAAAAGCAATGTAATTCAGCAGTGTATAAATCATATTCTTCCACTGGCAGCTATGCAACTTCTAACGCTCACCTACTGATTCTTGTTTCAAAGCAGAAATAAATAATTTTATCTTCATTTAACAGTTTCTCAAATATTTCCATAAACTTTGTATAGCACAAATGGCTTTTCTGATATTTTGATTTCTTTTTCCCTAGTAGTGACAACTGTGTAAGTAGGACTAGAAAAGTGTACTATTATGTTACAGAATTCTGTTTTGGTTAATATATTTCTAGTCTTTGTGACCCTTTTCATGACTGTACAGCATGGCCCTCACCTTCCACAATCCTGAGACCCTTCCCTCTCTACTTCCTCCCTACTCTGCATTTTTTGTTTTTACAGCCCTTTTTCTCAAGCACACAGCCTAGGTCGGTCATGAAGTCCACCTCATGATGGACCGCAGTTTCAGACCTCTGAGTGAAATACAAATATGACCTCATTTGACATGGCTTCTTTTCCTCCTGATAGCAGCAATACAACACAGTTGATGGCAACATACCTGTTAGAGCCTGGGCTGCTGCTAAGGAGAAGGGAACTTGGGAAAACACAGTAGCAATGCGACTTTAAAATCTATATGCACATACGGTCTTTCACACATCTCCTTACCTCTATACCGGGAAAAGGAATACAGAAGTCACATATGGCATTATTTCTCTATTCCTGTATAACCAAGGAGGGCTACCCATAGCGTCAGAATTCATACAGAAAATCCCAATCTTCTTCACTCCACCTCCATAAAGGCTATCAAGATCACATGTAAGATTTGGGGGGACAAGAATTCTGCATCACTTTAGGTGCTGACAGCACTTAAAACAATCTTAATTTGATCTACTTCTGATCCCTTTTCTGTTTATGTCCTTGGTGCAAGTAGTTCGAGGAACAGGATTTTCCTCATCCCTCTTCTCCTCTGCAAGTCCTCTGTGTTGTTCTCTGAACTTTGTTCTTGGCACCTCTTACTTCCMTCTCTGTCTGGCAGAAAAGGCAACCTTTGGGACCCTTGTGTTCTTAGTGTCACCACAGGGCAGAGGTTACGATTCATAGAAGAGCTGTCCCCTGCCAGGTTGTGAGCTGTATGCCAATGTGACAGCTTGGCAAGTATTTGAGAATGTCACTTCTAACAAAATAACTGTCCCGAATGGTACTTGTCATATATACAACCACAAATCCATCAACAAAAAAGCGCTACAAAATTCAACTCTAATATATATTTCAAATGAGATGCCCACAGGCACTTAGAACATGAGTACATGTCAGTAGCCATATGTGCTGTAATCTTCCTCTTTATACATATACCCAGCATAATCCTTTCATGCACCATATATCTAATCTGTATTCTGTGCTTTGGAAGCAAGATTAATCTAAAATTTCAGAACTAATTCAAATGCATTAAATACAATATGAATCTTCATTACTTTGGCTACCACGCAGTTAAAGAATGTGGCAAATGACCAAATCATCAGTCTGCCATTCAGTTTCAGCTATATGCTGTGCTACCATTTCAGGTTCTTCAAAGCCCTGCAGCTGAACTACAGCCGGGTATTTAATGCAGAATTGTATCTTTTTGGGGAATGTGTTATTTTTAAATGCTTAATAATTATGAATTCATTTGCCACTCTTTTTATAAGCAGGGGATCATAATGAACTCATCTGTTATTCATGTGAATGTCAAATGTGTTCCCACAGGAGTTTTATTCTAATTCACTATTAGTTAGTGGACTCATAAAATAAAATGCTATCCATTTTTTACTCTGAACAATTACTTGGTAATTGTTCATCAAAGGGCAAATATAATATTTTTCTTTGCTAACTTTCAGCTCTGATTTAACCAGGTAAAGAACTAGGTTTAAAGTAAGGGTACCTTTAGAAACAATTAGAAGTAGATTTGATAAGCCGTGAGTCTTCATTTAAAATGCAATGAATGAGATTATCATGAGCTAGTATTAAAAAATGTAGATGTATTATACTATAAGCATACATGCTTGAACTACATGCATTTAACATAACAAGAAAAACTGTACCCCAATATATAATGCCTAATGATAGTTCAATGAAAGACACATTTTTAGTGTTCATGAGGTGATCACAACAGTTTTCATGCAGCTGTTCTATTGCAATAGAAAATTTAGAGGTGAGATACTTACAGGTCACTGCAGGATTTGAATGTGATGACACTGGACAGTGGGACTTTGACCTGTGAAAACAAACACAAACTAAGCAATAGAAAAACAGAGAATTCAGACTTTGATATGTTTTTTTTTCAGAGAGTTAAATACATGGGTTTTTTTATGAAATTGTTTTCAAATTTCTTCTAAATCCCTAATCTAAACTGAATGTTAGCTGTAAGGATTTACCCTATGGAATGATAGCCCTGAAATATTTCAGCAACTGTTCCTTAGATCTGCTGTGGCAGGCTTCTCCTCAAGTATGTCACAGTGATTCTTCCAATCTTGAAATTCTCTTTAGAAATGCTAACCAAAATGAATGAATTATTATAAAGATGCATTTTCAAGGGAGATGGTAACAAATCCAGAATCACATTCGTAATTGGAACCACTAGATGAATATATTTACAGTTTTACTTTAAAATACACAAGCAAAGGAATTCTTTTTTTTCAGTTGGAGTAACAGAAGGATATGTTTTTAGTGTTAAGGATTGTCTCAATTACTTTTTCCTGCATGGAAATGGTCATCTCCTCAAATCAAATGTACAGTGTTTAAATCAAAATATGTTACCCCTGTGCAATATCTGGCAGTCAGTAGGTTATTAGAATATTAACCATGAAGAAACCACTGAGAAAAACAAGCRTGCAAACCAAAGCTCAGATGCGAGTCTTGATGATCACAGATATTTGATAAAATCATAGAATGGTTTGTGTTGGAAGGGACCTTAAAGATCATCTAGTTCCAACCCCCCTGCCATGGGCAGGGACACCTTCTGTTAGACCAGGTTGCTCAAAGCCCCATCCAGCCTGGCCTTGAACACTTCCAGGGATGGKGCATCCACAACTTCTCTGGGCAACCTGTTCCAGTGCCTCACCATCCTCACAGTAAAGAATTTCTTCCTTACATCTAATCTAAATCTACCCTCTTTCAGTTTAAAACCATTACCCCTTGTCCTATTGCTACACTCCCTGATGAAGAGTCCCTCCCCATCTCTCCTGTAGGCCCCCTTTAAGTACTRGAAGGCTGCTRTAAGGTCTCCCCAGAGCCTTCTCTTCTCCAGGCTGAACAACCCCAACTCTCTCCGCCTGTCTTATGTTACAGATTGTAACTTCACGTTTTATAACGGTTAGCAGAAAAACATAATAAGCTACAGTGCTTCCTGAATGCTGTGACTTCTTTCATAGTTGAAGAAATACTATTTACTTTACTCTTTTAAAATACTTTTTACTTTATTTAAATAATGATCACGTTAAAAACAAAAGGTCTGTCTTTAATTGCTGTAATGTCAGATAGGAGGGACTGAGTTATATAGATAATGTGAAAATAGGAATATCAGAAATAGTGAATGAAAGGAAGTGTGCACAAGAGGAGTTACATTACTGTGCCAAGAATTGGGTGAAACTTCGTTGAAGCTTGCATGTTTATCAGTTGCGTTTTATTCAAAATGAATGTAACAAATTTATTTTATACATTAAATAACTGTGACAAAAATTATCATCACCAGCAGGCAGCCTGAAGGCCCTTCCCTAGAGCAAGAATACAAATGTTGGAGATAAGAAGAATGAGAAGACATACAGTTTTGTTTAATGGAATTTGTGTGTGCATGGACGTGTATCCATATAAACACYACTTCCCTTGAAAGCAGAGGATAGCTTAGGAGACCTAGGAACAGACAAATTTCATTTGACATTCATCAATTTACAAGGGAACTTACAGGTTTAAAAGGCCTGATTTTGAACTCATCATTATGTAACGGTGAAATTCTATTGACTTCATTGAAGTAATTTGATTTATACACGTCTGAAAGGAGAACTGATTTTTGCATTAGAAAGTACATTAGAAAATATGATGCTGGAGAACATGAATTCTACAGAAAGGATGCAATAAAACCAATGAATAAGTAACTATGAATAAGTGAGGTACTGAATGCTACCAGTTCCCACAGATTCGATTTTATTCAGAAGCTTGCAGGACTTGGGGTTCAGGCTTGCTAGTCTCCTCTAAAGCCTTAATACAAGAAAGAGTTATGGATGCTATGCACATGAGCTGTTTGGCTTTTGCTACCACACCCAAAAGAAAAAAAAAGAAGAATCTGCAGGACTGAATACGTGAAAGCAGATAGGGGTGAGGGTGAGAGGTGACTCCGAAGTGCCATGAGGATCAGCCTTACTGGGGCTGCACTCACAAATTGCCAATGATGAAAGTAACAACTGCAATGAGAAAGGTTTTGCTGGAGCCCTGCTGGCTTTTTGCCACAAAGGGTAACATCTGCTGTTAATTAACATTCTATTTATATCTCTAGGCTCTTTTAAGACAATGTATTTAGTGCTTTTAGCAGTTATAGGTTGGTAGTGCTGGAGCACCAACACCTTTATGGCAAAACACTAGCATTTGTCAGTTTTTTCTTTGTGCAGAAAAAGAGAATGGTAAGTGCACCAAAGTGACATAAATGGTGATTTTATAAAACTAGTCACAGAAAGGAGGATTGACATGACATTCAGGGTGATATGTACAGATCAGAAGCACTGGAAGGTATAAGGTTAAGTAATTTAGGCATTGAGTATAAAGAATGCTAATACTTCTAGGGAAAAAGGAACAGAATACATTCAATAAATAATAATATGCTACAATATTGAAGAAGCAGAAATACTTATGACTGACATGCATATTTTTATAGGCTGCAATAGTCTACTGCAGCTAATGAATATTCATTCAAAACAATAGCCAAAATATTTCATGAGGCGTGACTAAAAACATCCAATATAAAGTGATAAGAAGTTCACACCTGGAACAGTGGAAGCAATTCTTGGCCATTTTAAGATTAACAGGTTCTTTTACAGAAGTGAGAATGGTAAAGGGCAGGCAGAAGGATTCACTGATTTTTTTGCTGCTCACAAAGATTAAAGAAAAAAGTTCTTCAATCTTTGGAGAAAAGAACAGTATATCTCTTTTCTCTGAAAGGAATAGAGAGATGACAGCTTCAATGCTATCTGAGCAGTGTAAAATACCAGAGCCAGGGAGCATGAACCTAAGCTAAGAATTGGCCATTAGAGGAATGGAGGTGGAATTCCTTCACACCAAAAGCTAGATAACATGTGCAAAAAGATAGCAAAAGCATCAGCCAGAAGAAATTAAATCATTTCACGAGAATTAAATCACACCTGAAAAAGGAAGCTCAACAGTGTCTTACATCAAAAGGAAGATCAAAATTTATGCCCATTAGCTTCCTTACATGGGAGTATTTCTGTCACCCTAACCAGTTGTTAACAATCAATTAACATTGCTAACATTCCCCTCTTTTCTGAAATTTCTGCTCCTTGCATTAACTGAATTTACATKAAAGTTTCATTTTGGTGTTTTTAGATGAGACATAAAATCAGCTGCTGACCACTTGGGATGGTTGAAGATCTAGTGCAATTCTTAGAAACAAACAGGCATGTAATTGTGGTGTCCTGATCAGATTTTAATTCTCAGCAATTGCATTCTATCCTCCTAATTTACTCATTCATTTGAAAATTAATGATTACATTTTTTCCTAATACACCTCAATTGTCGTGTCCTATTAGACTGTTGCATCCTATTAGATTGTTGCAAGGTTTCATTAGGGGTGGCTGTATGACTGCACCGGATAAACAGACACCTATATATTGTTCTAAATTTATTAACTCAAAACTCTTAAAGCTAGCACTTTAGACTCTTCAGAAATGAGAAATGCTATTAATACATATGGTTGCAGTAGAAAACATTTTGTGAAGGAGATCAACTACAAAGAGCCATGTCAAAAAATACGTCCTAAGGCTTATTATTAATGTATCAGCTAGCATAAATCACTGTAGCTCCACTGACCTCAATGAAACCATGGTGAATTTATACTGAGAATACAGCTATGTAAGCCACATCTTCTTTTATCACTGTACAATGGAAAAATACTTTCAAAAAGGATAGGMTATTGCATTAACATAATATTTGAGGAACATTCCAGCTCACAGAATTAAAAGAATTCCATTAAAAAGCTCCTACTAGTCTCACCTTTCACTCATTGCAAGTGCTTTGATCCTTAGGTTTTTAGTTAAGTAACTTTTCTGACCCCATTGACACATTTAATGTTTTTATCTCTAGTTAGAAAACTGTCCAGTCCTAGACATGTAGTTTGACGAATAACATTTTAGAATACATGGTGGGGTTTTTTTGTTTTCTTGTTTGTTTGTTTTGGGGGGTTTGTTTGATGGGGGCTTTTTTTGTTTGGTTTTGGGTGATTTGTGGTGGKTTTTTTTTAACAAACCAATGCCCAGTTTTGCAGTGCAAGCTCCATGCACAGATGGTTTAACAGGACCAAACCCTAAATTTGCGTAAGAGTGAAAAATGTCAGTAAAACAGTGTTAATTTTAAAATAACACGGACTGGATTCACAGTATGGTGAAATTATAACATAGCTCAAAATATGAAACAGGGCCAGGATTCCAGTAACACAACATGTGAGGACCTTTTGTCTGCTGGCTGGTATCACATCCTGAGATGACTTTTTGTACAAGACTTTTTAGAAGAGACTTCAATAGGGGCTTGATATATGGAACAATAGCAGGATATGGCCTCTAACTGGTAGGAACAATTACTGTTCTCAGACATGTGCAAGTTAACTTTCATTAACTTTATTGGATTTTGTGCACACTTTCTGGCCTAGATTCAGAGCTGCATCTAATTTCTCCTGGGGACAGCTGAGACAGGGAGCGTACTGAAGAACAGTAACTATTCTGTCTAAGCAGAATATACTGAGGAAAACTCACATGGACCTCAAGAGTGTGATAGACCAGTTTGGGAATAATGTGAGAAAGTAATACAGGCAAACCCACTTTCTTCCCAGCTACACCCATAATGCCTCATAGGCTGCAGGGCAAGGGAAAAGTTGTCTAGACTGTCTCCACAACGGGTGGAAACTCCTCAGGCCAAAGGAATTCTCAGCATGTAAATCTTCCAGTTTTATGGCAGGCCCATCCAAAAAAGATCATTATGATGGGAAGACAGAATTTAACGTTTGAATTTTGGGAAATGTAAGTACAGACTCTTCTCTAGAATAATAACTAACTAGAATAATAACTAACAACTTCATAGAGATGCTAGCTGTTTACACTGTTCAATTTTGGGGGCTTAGTTTTTACAGCATTAACTGTGGTATAATATTTTGTTTAGTTCTAAGAAAGTGGAAAATTATATATTTTGAAAAGAGGGTTTTCTTTCATTCCCTAGCTCTGACTTTTCTACAGTCTCAAGCATAAACTACTCTACTTTCAAGGCCCTTTATCCACCCCTTATCTTTCCTATCTTTCCTCAACTGGCTTTCTTCRCCTATTATTTAAAATTCAAACTCTTCTGTGATTTCTGACAGTTTCCCCATAAATACATTCAATGGCACTTTAGGCTGCATCTTCTCATTTTTCACCAGTACTGTTTAAGCTGCCCAAGGCTATTAATTCCCGATTTTGTATAGCCACTCCAATAGGCCAACACAGATTTTTGTGCAGCCCTCTGATAAACCAGACTGGAGAACTGATTTGGCTGAAAAATAATCGAGGGAAAAGAATAATTGTTTTTCAGCTTGATCTTCTGCCTCACATCTGCACAAACAGCTGCATGAACACAACAGAATGGGTGGGACAGGAAAGAGAACAATTAGCTGAGGTAGAGCTGCTTAAACCAACATTACTATTACTGCAGAAATGCACATGGAACCACAGCCTAAACGTGCTATTTTAAGTACCCTTTAAAATCCCTCACCTGTCACAGTGCCTATTAAAAGAATTGATACTAATAAGGCAAGGATTATATCACTCCTGCTTACTGATGCAGCCCAATTTTGGCTCATTGTTTCCTTGTTCTGGTTGTTCTTGTCTCGTAATTAGATTGTAAGATACTGAGAACATAGATCATCTTTTGTCCTACTTGAGAACAATCTCACTTCTACTACAGTCAGTGCAAATTTTACCTCAGATCCAAAAGGAATTGGATCATGTCTGTTAGGATACCATTTCTCCCAGATACTATCAATTCTGACTTTTTGTTTAAGAAGGGCAATCCTTCAGAGCAGCTTTGGGTCGCTGAGAAATATCTTTCTGCAAATAATTCTATTTTTCTTATCATCATTTCTCTAACAGCTGTTTTCAAGAATCATGGGTTGTGATTTTTAATTAAAAAATTAATTTCAATCTCTCACTGGTAACAAGTGACAATTCTAAAATCACTGGGGCTTTAGAACATGAGGTGAGCAATAGTGCTAAACAGCTGGAGTCRTAAAGGAGAGCTACAGCACACCTAAATTAAACTGATCTAATTGCACTACCATACTGACTCCGCTCATACTGCTGAAAGAGTTTGGTTTTTATACTGAGTTCACTCAGTACATTTGACTGCATATGAGGCACAGCATAGTCATCAAGCAACAGGAGAAAATCTGCTAAAGTTAGCAAAACATCGAAGTGCTATATACATGAAGGAACTGAACACATTCAAGGTTCCTTGTAATAAGAAAAGGTCCTTGAGACTTAACTGAAGCAAAGGGCCAATGAAGCAGATGTTGCAGTTAACTGAAGCCATTTTATCCAAAGAATAAACTCTTCTTCAAATATAAATGGAAATTTTCCATTGAGCTATGAAAAATGTTTTGCGAGTCTGAAGTTCTCTCCACTTCAAGATACTGACAAAAATATTTGATAATACAATTGTCTTCCTGATTCCACTAAACATTAATTTCCACAGTTGTGTTCATATATTTCCTGTTATCTCTACAAAAGAGAGATTTGGTATACATTACATTGCACTGAGGTAAAATAGGAACACAACTATAGGCAAATACAGCAAAGAACATCTGCAGAGGTGGAAAAAGTAAGGTGGTTTTAATTAATAAGTAATATATTTAATTTACTTTTTCATTCAGGGATCATTGCAATACAATATTTAATCAAAAAGTGATCGCTGTGCACTATCAGTAGTCTTGATACTGCATAAGGATATCAGTCCTGTCTCTGAGACTTATACTGAACCTTACAAATATCTGTCTCAGTGAAGTGAACAATTTATATTTGTGTCTGTATCATAAGCTTTTGCAATTACTTGATATTTTTATAAATGTTGGTGTTAAATAATGTAGGATGGTAAGAAAAATTGGAAAAAGCCAGAATACCTGGAGAAACTGTTTTCCCAAAAGCAACAGAAGGTGTCACTGCTAACTGATTTTAAACAAATGAATCCCATAAGTGGAAAACACTGGCTTTGTTTTGAAACAAACTTGAAAGTTGTTTGAGAGAGGGGAACTGGGTTCCCTTCTCAAGTATTCTCCAGCTCCAAACATAAACATTACATTTAAAAATGGAAAAGACTGCTTCACATCATCTAAATCTCCTTTCTGTTTGCTATTATTCCCTGCAGCTGTTTTACCTCAGGCTATGATTCACAGTCAAAGCAAGGGAAGTTTAGGCCAGTATTTGGACAGAAACCCTCAAAGGGCTTTTTAACCCATTAGTATTAGAGCTCTACTAACTGGGGATTTTCTCTTCAAATCCATAGTAATTCAAGATCCAGACAAAATTAAGACCATGAGGATGCTGGAGAAACCAACACGAAATGTAAAACTGAGTCTCTAAGTAGTTTGCAACTGTGAAAACTTTCTGTAGACTGCACTTTAGCTTGGATAATGACTCTAAACTTGCAATATTATTTTAACTTTATGTGGCAGTCCTCACTCCCTTGTCTTCCTTGATATCGTAGTGTTGCTATTCTATGTTAAACAGCTGTTACATCCCATGCCAGAGATGGCTGCATAACACTGACGGGTGAGGTGTTATTTTCTAAATATACATACACACAGCTTTTGAAGTACTTTATGGCCGTTTGCAAGTCCCTCAATAACTTCTGTATCTATATGTGAGGCTAATATAAAACACATTTCCCCTCCCACCCCAGTAGCTTGGTAAGCTTAATTTTAGATGTCTGGAGCACTGCAGGAACTCACATCCTTTTCCCTCTGGACTTCCCTTCCCTAGAGGTCTCGCGGTGTGGAAGCCTGGGCTGCAGGCACCGAGGGCCGTGGTCTCACAGRGTCACAGCCGCTTGCCCTGTAGCTGGAGGCCTATGCTCTGAACCGCTACTTATTGGATGTGAAGTAATTGCCAAAGCTGTAATTAAAAAACGAAAATATATATAAAGCCCGTGGCTTTTAGCCATCACGACTGCATGTTTAATAGGTGCATCCAAGCACTCTCTGCAGGCTCCCAGCCTGCCGACTCCAACACCGCCCCTCGCTTCTCTTCTTTTTTCCCCTCCTCCCTTCTCTTCCCAAGAGAAAGGCATCTCAGGTCACTTGAATTATTTAGCGGGGTGTTTTTAACCATCTCAAGGGCTTTGCTTCTGCCGTGCGGCTCCTGCGGAGCTCGGGTTTGTGGGTTTATTTTTATTTATTTTTTTTTTAGCAGGCGGGGTGGAGTTGCTCCACTTCCCCAGCAGAAGGAGAGGGAAGGCGAGAGGGGTGGTTCGGCGTGTGGAGGGGAGGGGAAAGGCCGCCAGGCCCCGCCGCGGCCGCCACACCTGCGGGCCGCGCTGCCCCCTCAGCCCCGGCCCGGTCAGCCGGGGCCACTCACCGTCTCGCTCTAACGCAGCTCTCTCTGTCTCTCCCCCCCCTATCTTCCTCTCCCTCCTGCTCCTCATTCATTCTTCCCCCTTTCCCGCCGCCTCCCTCCCGCCCCCTCCCCGTTGCAGGCGGAGCGGGCCCGGCAGGAGGCGGAGCGGGCCGCCGCACGTCCCCCGGCCGGTCGGCCGGCCCCCCCGCCATGGGTCGGAAGCGCTGCGTGGGGGGAGACGGCTCCAAGATGGCGGCGGGTTGCTGCGGGGTGAAGAAGCAGAAACTCTCCAGTTCCCCTCCCTCGGGCTCGGCCGGCCCGGGAGGCGGCGGCAGCGGCTCCCACTGCGGCGGGGCGGCGGGGGGCGAGCCGGGGGCGCTGCCCCCGCCAGGGGGCCCCCGCCTCAACGGCCTTGGGGGGCTGGCGGGGGGCGCCGCCGGCTGCGCCCTCTCCCCGCCGCTGCCGCCCAGCTGCGGCGGGGGCCCCGCCGGCCTCTCCCCGCCGGCCGCCTCGCTGCTCTCCTCCCCCGGCGCCGGCTCCGGCGGGCCCGGCTGCAGGAAGATGGTGGTGTCGGCCGAGATGTGCTGCTTCTGCTTCGATGTGCTCTACTGTCACCTGTACGGCTACCAGCCCCCGCGGAGCCCCCGCTTCACCAACGACCCCTAGTGAGTATCGCCGCCGCCGTGCCCCGGCCCGCCGCCCCAAGCCCGCCCTCGTGGGCGCCTCGTGCGCGCCCGTTCCGCCCGGCTCCCCCGGCCGGGCGCCCTGCCGGCACCCGCCTCCTCGCCCGGCACCTTCCCCGCCGCCGCCCGGCCCCTGTCCTCGCCTGGCTCCGCGCGGCCCGCCTGTCCCGGGGCCTGGCCCGCGGGCGCCCCCGCCCCGCGGCCGTGCGGGCGCCAGCCGGGCTCCCCGGCGTGCCCCAGGAGCCGCGCTGCCCTCCCGCGCCCGGCTCGCCTCAGGAAGCGCCCCGCTCCGCGCAGCCCGGCTCCCCGACGGCGTGCCCCCGTTGGCCGGTCGCGCTGTTAACCCCTGCCGGCCCCCTCTTGGCCCGTCGTGCATGGGACTCGCTAGGGGCATCCCCCCGCTGTTCCCTGACACCTCTGGCCGGGCCGGGCCGKGCCTGCCCCGGCAGCGCCCTGCTGCGAGCAGCCCGCCTTTGTGCGAGCACGTCGTGCCGGGGTCCGTGCCCCTGCGTGGGCTCCGCGGGGCCCTGGCTTCGCGGCGACGTCCGACTGCGGGCGCTTCATGCAGCACCCCGTGGTCCGTGCCCTCTCCCCGCTCCCGGTTTGTAGCGCCTGAGTAGACCGCTCCAAGCTCATTTYACTAGTAGTCGTTACTGGGACCCCTTCACTAGGCAGCCTCTCTCTGTCCATGTGTTCTGCATGAGTACGGGCCTCTGCTTCACCAGTGTTGGATGGTGAGTACCCAGTGTAAGAGACCTGTCGTGCGAAGCCCGGATTTGTGGGCACTGGTGTACCAGTACGTTCCCTGTGCCAGGCACTCGTAACGCTACTTTGGTCTCAAACTGTGCAGAGTCCTTGCTTTGTAACCCCTGAAGATCACCCAATGTTAGACATCCCGAGTCCCTGAGTAATCCACCACATCAAATTCCCAGAGTTTTGAACAGATCACATAAACACCTGTTACTCCCATCTTCCTCCGCCTCYCAAGCTTCCTTGCAAGAGCCTCCGCCAAGGGCCTGCTTCGTTCCTGTCCCTGGCCGCTCTTGTTCAATGTTTGTCTTGAAGCCCATGCCCTCCCACCTTCGGAAGTGACCCACCAGGACGGTGTTGACCAGCATGTCAGCACCTGCAGCCTGCCTGTGCCAGGGAGCCAGGCGTGCTGTTGCAGATAGAGTTCAGACACTTCAGGGAATAACTTCTCTCTGACAGGAAGTTACTTCCTCTCAGCTGGGATGAGTTACCCAGTTGCTGCATGCTCCAAGTCTGAATGCAAAGTTAACGTAACGGGTTGTTGAAATTAAGTTTCCGCTGTTTTACTTTGCTTTTAAACGGGATGGAGCTCATGTGGTGAGTTTCCAAGCTTCAACTGAGACTCGAGTGTGTTGGTCCACCACAGTGCATGTTACTTGTTTCCTCTTATGTATATCAAATTTGTGAGAACCCGTACTTTACCGGTACTTAATGAATACAAATTTTGTGTGTGTCCTAGACCCTCGTGCACTCTCACCAATGCAAATGGTTATCATGCAGTCCGTGTTTCATTAATAAGATGTAGTGTATGCTTCTCAGTGTTTAAAATAATGTAATGTATTAATGATCTTATTTGGAGTCCTTGCTATTCTAACACCCAGGATCTATACATCTCTTGCATACTTTCAGCTGCTGTCATGACAACCCAGCTCTGTGGATTCCTACTTAACCTGCCACCCCAGCAAGTCTTCCCTATATGCTCTTCATAACTCCTATGTGATTACATCAGAGTACCAATAATGAAAGGAGGGCAGGGAGACTCCACTGTGAGTTTCTTTACCCAGGTCTTTTGTAAATCCATGTCTGTCTTTTGTAGATACCAACTGTTTAGGAACTGCTGCTCTAAGTAGCCATTTTGCTTTGCATTGTCCTGTATCTGTTCTCCATCCCGGACCACTATAGGTTACAGCATCAGCTTTGTGCCGTTTCGCTCTTTCATTGCTGTAAGAGAGTTGAATTCTGTCTGTGTCTCTCTGTAATGGTATTACCTTGTTGTTGTTATGTTTTTAATTGTACTGCAGAATGTTTTGTTGAACAGATTAGTGCTACTATCTCTGTGTTATTAGTGGAGGAAACTGAGGCAGGGGTGAAGATCTCACCACTGAAATGTTTTCCAGTAAGCACTTTGATTCCTCTTAGTAAYGAGACGATCACTTCACCTTTCTTCTCCCATTTCTTAACAAGAACACAATAGCAAATTAAGTAAAATGATTTGTATTTTTCTAAAATTCATATGTGTGCTTAAGTGTTCTTCAGATTTAGTTGCTAGACCTGGTGAAAAGTTGCTGCGCCAATGGACTTCTGAAAATGGCACTGCCATTAAAATTAGTGATATCATTTCTGCTTATTCCTGTGCTTATGCCGGCATGCACGGTTGTACAGATTGAGAAATGATCTAATCATAATTTTATTTTTTTCCCTGGTTAGTTTTCACAGAGATTGGTTCCCTCTAGATCATTKCATGGCTTCACAAACACTTGTGCCTGCACAAGTGTGAGGTGGGAATAAGCAGACAGATGGCAGAACTGCTGTTTTCAGCAGCCTTGTGAGCTGATTATGTTTGTGCAGTTGGGGAAGCAACTTTGAAAAAGTTGTTCAGTATTACATGGAAAATTCTAGGTCGGTGAATAAATTGCTCCTGCTAAGTGTTCAGAGGCAGCACGACTTCTAGCATTCAAGAGATTTGCAGGCAGTCTTATCGATAAATGGGTAGTTCACAAAGATATGATGTTGTCTTTGAAGCTGAGCTTCATCCTGTACAACAAAAAAACCTGAATGAGAACAGGCATTTTTCAGTGAATGTATGTTGCAGCTTTCTGCCTGGAATCCCTTTGGAAGTTTTGTCCATAGACCAAAATATCTGTTCTAAGAGTAGTAGTCTAAAATAAGAGTTTGTATGTGAATTCTAGAAATATTTTTTTTTTAAATTACATTTAAATTACATTACAGAGAGGATGAAAGACCTATAAGCAGGTATCCTCACACAATATGTGACTCATATTCCTTGCAGGTCTTTGAACAATGAAACTGGGCATGATCAAAGAAAAGCAGGTGGCTGAATCACTTGGACAAGGGGTTCTGGTGTGTTTTCTTTTGAACAAAACCTGCTTGTGACACCTCCGGATTTCTGTAACTTTTTGATGCCAAGATGAGGACCATGGCAGAGCTCAAAGGGAAGGAAATTTGGAGCAATTAGTAGGAATGAGATGAAATGCCTGTTTTGAAAGAGTGCAGGTTTGGGGATCTAGCACAGCCCATACATGGATGAAATAGTTGGCATTTTCTTACTACAGTATCTTGGACTGTAGTTCCTAAAGCACAGGATACAGCRTGTTGGTCGAGGGTATTGCTAGGGAGCTGTTGGGTTGGACAGAGTGACTCAGGGGGTYAAAAGAAGGTAGCTGGAAGATACTGAATCTGTCTAGCAGTGTCTTGGTGAGAGTAGGCTCAGCAAATCCTTCCAGCCACAGGCTTCGTCTTCTCTTGTAGGCTTCCATTGATCTGCCAACATTTTATTCTATCACTGTCTTAATTGAAGAGCTTTCTTCTACCTATAATTTCACTTAACTTTGAGTTGGTTTCTAAGCCACCCCTTCCCTTCTTCCCGGGGTATGTTCTGCAGGGCATGTGCTTTCACCTTGCTTCTACCAGTGTGGTGGCTCTCAAACTATAGGTGCGGAAGGAATGTAAAAATTATCCTGGAGGTGTGGAAGCTGATTCAAAGTTTGAAAATTGCTGCCCCAGACAAAAATTGTCACTTACACAAAGTGTAATTCAGACACTGTTTTTGAAACTCAGTTTCATGAGTAAAGTTATGGAACACTGTAATTGATTAAAAACAGGTTTGTTAGAAGTGGCAATAGAAGTAAATTGTAAGGGGATGCAGGAAGAGTTGTAAAAACATTTTACTCCACTCATTTATGGAGAAGGAAAACTGAGTAGCCTTTTTTCMTGTGTTTGTTACCTTTCTGACAAATAACTTGCATCCCTTTATTTCCTTTCTGGTTTGGTCTTTTGCAACACACCCTGTGCCTCCGTGATCGGTGGAAACAATACCATGTCCTGCCTTCCATTGTGGAAGTGGAAAAGTGCTGCCCAACAGTGCGAAAGGGCTGACGGTTCACGCTACTCACTACTATTTTTCTTCTAGTAGGAAAGTGAGCAGAAGTGCAAGTGTGTGCAGGAAGGTTGTGACAGGATGGGAAGGGCAAGTGTGTGAAGAGGAGTTCAGTTGAAGCTGTGCTGTGGGGAATGAGGAGGACTTTTTTCTTAGATTCTCACATATCTGCTCACTATGAAGGTTTCCCTTGGCACACAGAAATCACCCTTCTGAGTTTTTGATCCTGCACAGTGTCTGCCTCAAGCTCTTCAGCATGCCTACTTTATTTTAATGTCGACATCTTTGTGGGGAAGACATTGTATGGCAATCCAGCAGGTTAACTCATTTGCCAGTTGTTTGCTTCTTGTAGTCCCTTCCTGAAGGTCGCCTGCTAGCGAACAGGATTATTTTAGTGGTGACCACCTGTACTTGACACAATTTGTAAGGGRTATCGTTTGTTCTGCCCCTGTCATCTGGTACGTAGTAACCAAGAACAAGATTTTGCAGCTGGAATGGCTAATGTGGCCTGTGCCGTGCTTCCCATCTGGCTGAGGAGCTCTTGGGAAAGGTGTTTACCATGAGCGCCTTGCATCAAATGCCTAGATGATGGCTTGCTCATATCCTCCTCATCTGGCGGCAGGGGACTGTGCCAGAGGCATTAAATGGTGTGTATAGCTGATCTGCGTGCCTGTGGTAGATCTGGTGCTTTAGGGAAGCATCAGACCTGCTGTGCCTGCACAGGCTGCCAGCCCTGTGCACGCATGGAGGCTCCAGCCATCAGACAGAAGCGTTGCTGGCAACCACGTTCTTTGCCAGGAATGATCTGTATGGCTTGACCATCTTCTGTGATGGAAGGCCTCTGGATTAAAATATTTTCTAGGCGATACCCAGTCTTGACCTAAAGACTTAGCTTGGAAATCCATCAGGTCGTTTCTTCATTGATGACTTGTAGTATTTGCAGTAACTGTTCCATTTGGCTACAGGACAGAGATACAGATATGCTGCTGTGTTGATGTGCCTGACCTTTGTATTTCATTGTGTTTTCAGGTCTAAGAYCTGCCATTTACATATTGTAGAAGGGTGTGGGGTAGCAGTACTACACTACCTTAATTCTTTGTTAGTGAAGTTTGGAGACATTTAAATTCAATACAGTTTAAAAATGTGGAGCTAGCTAATCTTGTGCCCATTAGTTTCACACTCTCAAAGAAAGTTGTGATTCTGCTCAGAGTGAGTGTAAATTGACCCTGTAGTAAATAAATGGTTCTAGGGTTTGTTACTGGCCATCCAATTTTTTGCCTTAGTTACTGTGTCTTGATATTATGTTGGCACTAGTGGTGGTGATTTGCTAGTAATTTAGATTGAAATAGTTTAAAATCTTCCTGTACAGTCCCAAAGCTGDTTTTTTTTTTTCCAAAATGTTAAATTACTGTCTGATGCTTTCTTTTAAGGCATTGAAGAAAGATCAGGCTTGTCTGTAGGTGTGTACATACGCTTACACATACATGTAAATAAAAATGTTATGGCTTGCAAGTTCATAGGTTTACATGGTTTTCTCAGTTTCTTGTTTCTTGGCTGCAGCCCGACTTCCTGTTTTAGTCTTTACAACTTATTGTAATGTTTAAAGTTGGAGCCTTGTGCTTGACTCCTTGCTTGCCTTGGTATATGTTTCGTTACAGACATTTTTGTGAAACTTTGCCTGGAAGCTTACCAAAGTATGAATTTCATATTGTCTTTAAAAAAAACAGCGTTCTTCCTCTGCAATCCCTACTCAGAGTTCAGCTGTACCTATTGACATTACTATTCGTGATGTCAGAAGTTTGAAATTTTGTTGTTTCTCTGCAGGACTTAGTTGTATGGCAGTGGAGACTTTCTTGTGTGGCAGACGCTGTGCAATAATTTGTATTTATTGTCACACTCAGTAACATTACACAACAGCTATAATGATTGCTTGGTCATGGCTAAAGATCAACACCAGTCATAAAACAAAAAACACAGCAACAAAGCACGCAGACAGGGAAGTGTTCTCTCGTGTCTGTCTGTCTGACTTCATTCTGTTTTTCATGTGTATGTCATGTGGTTTGTATAAGCGTCAGTATTTTCTTCTGACTTAACATGATCTTTACGGTTGAATATTAAATGTTGGAATATGAAGTAGTGGTTCTTTCAGAGTGGCATTCTGTGGTAGACATTTTTAAAATACAGTGTAGTAGAAAATGTGTATTTTGGCTGGTGTTGGCAGTGCTCAGCAGGGAATTTCCAGCATATTTGAAAGCAGGACTAGTGAATGCATCTTGGTACCGCAGAGAGGAAAAGGGATAAAGCTGCATGGCTTCAGAAAGAACTTACCTTTGCCAGTATGTTTGTCTTCTGATGTGATTGCTGAATGGAGAAAATATTGCTATGATAAACTCCAAATTAGGTTAACTATAATTTGAGGGCTTTTTCCTTCATAAGCTCATTTTAGTGAGCTGTTCTTATGTCCAAATGAGATAGTTTCTATTAGTATAGGAGATCACATCAGAGACAGTCTTGAGGATGGACCCTGGTTTTGTTCCTTCAGCTAAAAGCAGTCACCACAAAGTTATAATAAATGCTCTGATTCACTACAGTACTGGTTTTGCAGAAGTGAGTTGTTCTCATACCCCTTGTAGGGTGAGGAGGAGTCAGCAGCCACCTCTCCTTGTGCCATCAGTCTGGTCATTCATTTTTATTGCCTCCTTTRTTTTAGTTACATTCATATCTTTTGTCATGTTTTCTTTTACTCTATCTCATACTGAAGATAACTGCCTGGTAAAGATTTCCGTGTATTTTGCAAACTCAAATTTTGACATTGTTTTTGACATTATATATTCCTATTTAACCTGTCTGCCTGTAAGAAAAATATGTTTTGGGTCTGGATTTGACTTACTTCACGTGTACGTCTAACTCTAATATTCTCTGCTAGAAACTGTTGAGAAGTTAATGATTTAAGAATGCAAATATTTATTTGGTGTTACTAAAGGAGTGCAAAGCTCTGCCTGTTCTTCGGTTGTGAGTTAAGCATGTTGTTTCTTATGACACCTTTATAATTGTAATGTTATCTAGCATTGAATACTAAAACAAGAGGAATCTAACGTTGGCACTTTTTTGTCATATCTGTTAAGAAACAAGTAGATATCATCTAAGTGTATGGACAGTTCTGTTATCAAGCCCTAAACATCCTTTTAACTGCCCGTCTCCAGATAGATAGGGAGTAGTTGCTGTTGTTGACAAGTAAGAGATAACCAGGAAATAAAAGTTTGGAAGACTGGGCTGGCTCAGTTTGCTTAGTTTACAGATCTAGACTGTGACCAGTCAATGAATGACATGTATTTATCTAATCCATAGTTTTTGGTTCTCTCAAGACTCATGCCATAATTAATGGAGCAAACTCAGTATGCCAAGCTGTCTATTTTTACATTAAGTACTTGTTTACAGTTAACTGCAGGTTTTCCATAGCATCAAATTATTGTCTTCAGAAGTGGAAGTGCTAGTATGCTAACGCAGAAGTTGTTTGAGCCATATACTGGTGGTTTCTGTGGTAAGAGTCTCTATGGAAGGCAGGAAAGATGCGAATTATTTTAAAATAATAGTAGACTTGTCAGAGTTTGGCCAATACAGAAACTGTTGCTAGGCTGGAGGCCAAAACAAGTCCAGTCAGGCCCTGACCCTCATTAGCAAAGCGTTATGAAAATGCTTGACCTTTTTTATGATGTTCATGCTCCTACGGAGTGGGGTATTATATTGGTACTCAGTTTAGCATTGCAAAGTTTGCATTTAAATAACAAGATGGGGCAGCTCTACTGCAGTTAATTCACAAATTCTCAAAAACATGTCCTTAATAACAAAGAATGTTAGGGAGGGCAATAGCTATAAAATGGAATGTAGCTGTTAAGTTGGTCCTAGTATATGCTGCCTGACCAAAAGCTGTGGTGTCTTTCAGCCCAGCACTGTAAACAACAGTATGTATCTTTCTGGGGCTACTTGTATGACCTTTTAAAAAGCCCTTCATTTTCATGAATGGGATCTTGGCAAAAGGGATCAGTGTAAAGGGCATCGTTTGTTAAGTGGGATAACCCCCTTCTCCATTGGCCATAAACATTTATTCGGTGAGATACTTGTTGCATTTGTCACATCTCTTCACTCCTGCTGTCCCCCTTCCAGACTGCACGTACATTTCTGTGTCTTATAGGATATGCCTTAAATTTTTGTGATCTGACTGGGCTTTGATAGCTTCCTGGAAGGCAGTGCTTGTTGTGAGTACGTGGATATTGCTTTGCCACACCGAGTTCTTGCAGCCAAGGTTATTAAAGTGCTAATTTCATGAGAATGACATCTTATGGAATGCAGAACAGCTCCGCTGCGTTGTGGCAAGGTCACTGGGACAGCAGCCATATAGAGTTGTGTGTGTCTTCCAGAGCACTCGTGCCTTTCTGTGTTATAGGGAGTAAGTTCTCACAATTCTTAATGCCACAGAAATCTCATTTTATGCCCTTCTTCCCATTAGCTTGAACTCTGTGGCATTTTTGGCAAGGTCCTGCCTAGGGCTGTGGTGTTTGTAATATATGAGCCATAGACATACTCCTGTAATTTATCCTTTGCCCCTCTGCCAGCAAAGATGTCTCCAGGCTTCGCTGGCACATGATGGATTCCAGCATCTGCACCACTGCCTGCTTTACTGAGTGGTATTTGGAGTCCATGTTTGAAGAAGAGAAAGGAGGGAAGGATCCTTGGCATAATCCGCTTCTAATCAGCATCAGAATTGCTTCTGCTTCATCCTTTCCAGAGAGTTAAATCACTTTCCTTGTTTTCCATGTGGCGTTTTGCACAGAGATAAGAATTGTGTGGATGAAGCTCTAGAGTTCATGAGCTTTAGGTGTATTAGGAAAAAAATGTGTGATCCCCCACTGATGGGCAACTATATGGGCCAGTGAAGTAAATCTGGTCGCTTCCAGCTCCTTTTCCGGGTGACTGTAAGAATATAAGGGCTGGGTGCCACACCAAGTGAGTAAGTGAGTGAGCACAAGGGTGAGTTCAGCTGCCAGTGAATGACAAGTTGCAAGGCAGTTCTTTTCTGTATAGATGAATGTGCTAAAAGATTGACTTTTTGGGAAGATGATGTGCTAGGTAGAGGTCCCTTGTAAGCTTTATAAGGAGAAAAAACATATTTTTCTAGTCCTCAGTACTTTGACTGCCACATTAAGCAGGCAATGAATGCCAGCGAGAAAAGTGTTGCACTGGCCTTCTCTGAGTAGTCTTTCTGCAGAGAGAGTATTGGAGGCTGAGGARGTGGTTGAAAAACCCACAGAAAAGGTGTAGTCATAGTGAGGAGAGAAGCCCTCTTTGAAGAGTGCTGCAGTGCCTGAAAGGAGGTGTGTAATTGCAAGTGATGTATCCCTTATGCATGAGGGGAACAAAACTTCAGCAAGCCGCTGGCCCAGATGAAAAACTGCAAGCCAAGTGATAGACAGCAGATTCTTTCAGTACAGTGTTGTACAAGCAGTTATCCAACCTCTGAAGAACCAAATGGAAATGTAATACTAAAACYAATCCCTATTAACATGCTGTTAGAATGTGAAATTCCAGTGATTAGACCCACTCTTCCTTAAGAAATAGGAGCATAATTCTGGCTCTGGTTCAGTTTAACTGCAACTGAAAAGTAAACAGATAGAGAAGAGGCAGGTGGCAAAAATCTCATGTGGGATACTCGCCACCATAATATCTGAATTCCTGTAAAATACTGGGAATAAAAGTTGAAAGAAGATAAAGATTGGTGCTGTTCATTTGGAAGGAATGCTGGATAAAACCAAGCATTAAAAATAAAGGGTTATAAAGAAGRATAAATAGAATACAATCTCATTTTATTGTTTCTCTTTCTCTTATTTCACAGAAAAAAGATTCAAGTGAGACARATATTCCCATGTACACTTACCATTGTGGTCTCTTTTCACCTCAAGGATGAATTATTGCGGTTTGCTGTGCTTGGACTGTATTTTAACATAAAAATCTAAGCCAYTGCAAAAAGTAGTTCCCAGTAGTGCCTCTTCTTGGGAGAATATGAAATCCGTGCTTCAGGTTATTTGCTGCCAGCTGCTTTTTTTTTTTCCTTTTTTTCATTTTGGAGGATTTCAAGGTGTTAAGTTTTTTTACATATGTAATGTAAGTGGCTTGGAATAACCTACTCAAAGACTGCCTATTACCCTATACCACTCTGCTAACTTAAGTGTGTTTTCTTCCTCTTTAAATGTGCCAGAGATGCTCAGCAGCAGATGCGTCTTCTATGTCATAAGCTGAAAGTAGTTACACTAGACAGGATAGATGAAGATGGAAGAAGGTGATGAGCACTCAGCTGCTACAATGTGTTTTATGCTAAGTTGTTGGAAATAAGAAACTTTTGTCCCTGCTAAATAAGTGGGCTAGTCCCAAATGGTTCCTAGTATGGTTTCTGTAAATTTTTGCAGCCTGTTTGAGACTGTCAGAATTCCTAAATTGAATTATGGAGGCTATAGGTCTGATTATTTCTGAAGCTTTAACTGAAATTTTGTCTGGGTTTAAAAATACGTTCTTGTGTTTTTTCCCAAGGAAAAGTGCTAAGCCATTGAGACATGCTTAGATATGGTTTCATCTTAAAAGTCCATATGCTACAAATTGGAGATGTGAGATATTTACTCTTCCTCTGAGCAGTAGTCATCTAAATGTATGGATTACAGACATACATCCAAAAGTTAGGCAACGTAAGCATAATATACTTTCTTGGTTGTCATTTTATGTAGAATGTTTAATGGAAATTGCTCTGGAGGAGAAAACTAGAGCAGTCCWGAGTGGTCTCTGACATTTTGATGCTAAAGTTCAGGTTTTTGGAGATGCCAGAAATTTCTTGGAAGAAGCCATTGCAGAGAGATCAGTAATCTTCAGATGGTTCCACAGATAAGGCCTCTGTTTGTTTTTAAGTGATTGGATTGGTCTAAAAAGAAAGAGAGAATCTTACATAAAAACACTGATTGGCCATTGGACCTCTGAGTGTTTCTAGGGTTTTGCAGGTTCTGCCCAACTTCTCTGTATGCAAGTTACTAGAGGAGGCGAGTGTGACTTGGAGGATAAATCACTGCAGCGAGGTTTGGAAGACACATATTTTGTTCCAGCCCGTGTCATTATGGTGGACAAACCTGGATGAGACCCTCAATTTCTCTGCCTTGTGTTCTTACTGAAAAAAATATGGTACCTCAACCTACTTTTCTTTGTTAAGTTAGTAGTGAGGGGGACTACAGAAATTGGCTATTGTTGTGATTGTTCTTTCCCTTRACTGGATTACCCTTAAAGGCATGCCAGGAAGCTCTCCAGACTGGGCTCAGGATATTTTTGCCTAAATTGGCAACTTGGAGGCATACACTTTTTTTTTTTAAACTGTTATCCATTATATCTGAAATGAATCATGATTGTATTCATGTTAGCTTGAATCCTTCAAAGGCTATTGTTGCTTCTCAATTAAGTCACAGGATTTTCAATGAATTTTTTTTTTTCAGGATAGTTTTCTCTATTGCACTCTTAGTCACAGTATCCTCCTTCATCTTTTTAGGCTACTGTTCAGCGAATTCTTTCTCTGAGAATACCTTAGACAGTTTTAAGTCTGCTAGCACAAGTTGAAGACAAGACCTTCCAAAAATCATACTGCATAATTGTTTCTGCTCTAGACATCCTGTTTGTCCTAGTAGCATGAACACCGTTCTTCTATGGACATTTTAGAACTGAGAGGAGAGTATGGTTACCCATTTACTTCCTCTTAGAGTCAGTAAACTATGGTTCTGTAGTGAAACAAGGTTCCTTGATTTATTGATTGTTGAAAAATGGAGATGAGCAGAAAGAGTAGGTAGGGTGGCAAGGAAGGTACAAGCAGTGACCGTWTAATGATACTTTCCCAAATATTTTTCCAGTCTTCAGCAACTTGCAGTTTGGGATGTCTTGAGCCAGAAGTGATGTCTTTTATCAGTAATCCTCTCYGACACCCCCCCACCCCACCCCCCCCAGCAATGGGTAGATTATAATGAAATTTTAATGAGGCAAAGTTGGGTGGAAGATCAGAATGCTATTCAGGAATGATTGAAATACTTTAGGGGCTATACTGTTAGAAATGGGATGAAAATCAATATTTTATAGAGCAGCTTCATGTACTTCAGGAGTAATTAAAAACTGATTATGCAAGTTAGGAGTTTGTTTCTCTCCTTAGTGGCTTCCAGGTATTATCAGTTGACTGCCAGTTGTCTCTTAGCCTTCATTGTGCTGTAGATATGTAAAGGGCAAGTGGCTATTTTAAAGACAAATTATCAGTAAAAATAGAAAAGTATTAAATACAATTGTAAAAGAGAGTGGCTAAGATCTTATTTGAAAAACTTTACGGTTTTGCCACTCTCAGCAGAAGGACATTTTCTGTTCGCAGAGCAGGGCAGCCAGAGTGCCTGGAAGAGGTGTGAGATCGTCTTGCAAAGGAAGATGAGAAGWGCTAGGCTGCTTTAGAGGATCAGAACAATAGCTGAGAGGTACAAAATTTGATTGGGGGGCGGTGTGTATGTATATGTGTGTATACATACTGGTGTATGGATATATATGTTTGTGTGTTCATATGTATGTGTATATAGGAAGAGAAAGACACAAATTAACTGTTTAAACTAGATACCAGTACTGTCAGAAGAACAAAAGGATATAAAATGACTGTGAATAAGTTTTAGATTCAGAGTGTAAGGTTTCTACTTACTGGAGCAGTATGGCTTTATAGTAATCTTTAATAGGATTAGTGGGGGCAAGCAATCCAAATAGTTCAATAGATCTTGATCATTTTATGGTAAGAAATATATGATGCATTACCTTTGGTAGTGAGCTTAATAGATTTGRTAGTTTAAAAGGTCCCTCATTCTCTCTGAGTTCATTGGAGTGGATTTGGGCTTTAGGCATCAGTGTGGATTTTCTTCCCTTCTCGTGGTCCCCTTGTGGAAGGGGACTGATGGATAGCAATAATCCTGGTCCCTTGCTGGCCTCTGCTTTGGTAATATGTTCTAGATTGAGAAATCTTCTGGTGATGAAGTTTTCAAGAATGAAAACATTAGTTTTGCCATTGAAAGGCTTCAGTTATCAGGCTATTGTGACAAAGCATATCTTCGTATTATTGTCAGTTTATTTCTAGCTTAAAAATTCCTTTTTTTTTTTCTTTTAAGTTGACACTTGCAGATGTTGGTACATTGTTCATGTCCTCTTGTACAGCTGTAGTAGTTAGTAATGATCCACAGATACTTCTGACATGGAAGTTCAGTGCTGTCACTAGTAGCTTCTGTGTCTGAATATGGGGATAGGTCTTTTAAACTGTGACACTTTCTTTTTTTTTTTTTTATTTTAAAGGAAAGATTATCATTGGAGAATGGTGATAGATGAAGTTTAATGTCTTATCTCTAAGGACTGTTAGATGAAGTCTCTGTAGGCAGCTTCTGATAGAAAGTGGAATAACTTATTTTTGAACAGGTTATTTGTTTCAGTGTGAGTTCAGAGATGCCCATGTTGGCTCTCTGTGACCTGTTTAGGTCTAGCAGGATTACTGACTTAGTAAGTGGGGTTTGTTTTCTAATAAACTGTTTTGCTTTGGCAGAGAAACTTTTACTGTTCTTTCCACCCTGCTTTTGGCTTGAGTAAGATTTATGTCTTTCTCAGGGTGGAGAGGCAAACGCTGGTCAATAAGAGAGCTCTGTGGAGGTAATGAATTTGGAGAATGTTATGTGTATAAATAATTTTTCACTGAATTGGAACTGAACCATAACTCAGTAATGGTTCATGTTGAACAGGGAATGGGGATATTGCTTTTCTGAACACAGTATCTTTGCTGTTAATAAGCGTTGCCAAAATAAAACCCAAGGAAATGACAGTTCAAATGGCAAACAAAGTATTTGTTAAGCAGTAATTTTTTTTGAATTAGTGATGCTGRAGACTTTATTACTTGACTTTAGCCAACTAACAAAAAGGATTTTGATTTGCACAGCAATTCATGACGGCAAAGAAATGGAGCAGTTCAGGAGCACAGGTTCTATGAAAGAGAGTAATGGGGAGCTGAAATGACAGGCTCACCATGAGGTATCTGGGGAAGTCGGGGCTTCCACGTTTACTTTGAGATGTCAGAAGACTTCAAATTGTTAGGTTTTGGAGTTGTGGTATGTGAACAACTCTTTAAGCAAAGCTGGGTTTTGGTGGGGGGTTTTTTTGTTTGTTTTTTTTTTTTAAAAAAAACAAAGCAGCAAGTGAGGTAGTAGGTGATTATTGCTTCCACAGCTGATAATGATGTTTGTTGTTTATCAGTGTTTCTAAATGGTTGTTCTTCTGTTTCCCCTCATCCCAGTTGAGGTTTCCCCCATCAGCTGAAGGATGGCCACTGCTACCTGTGTTTTGGGCTTGGATGCAGTTGAGGGAGTGGCAACCTCTAACGAGATAACGATGGTCAAAGGAAGAGTTTGGCCTCRCACCATGAGGTAAACTGCTGAGGTGGAACGTGCCACCTCCTGTTCACATGTATGGTCTGGCACAGAGCTGAGTGCTGTTGATGGGGTGGATGCTGTACCAGTGGCTGTATCTGAGCAAAGTCAAGTATGTAAATCCATGCTTTAGTTTTCAGTAGAACTTGCGAATCACAGTGTAGACCCACCTGTTACCAAAAGAAAAATAGGTGCCAACCTCCAGCTGTCAGGTCTGGTGAGTAAGAATTGTAGCCTAGAGTCTGGTCAATGAGTGAGGCAATAGCTGAATTCTTCTGCCTTGGAAGAGGTGAAAATAGGAGGCCCGGCACCTTGAAGCATTGCATTGAGAAATCCAGAAAGGAACAACTGAGACATCTCTGCTGTTTTCAAGGAATTTATAGCCTTTTTCATAGTCCTTTAAAAGCCATCTACTATTKTAAGAGTATTGATTTTAAATAGGCAGTAGGATGGTTGAATCTTCAGTCTTCTGGAATAAAGATACATCTTCAGTGGTTTGGCCTTTAGAAACTTAATTGACTAACCAATGTACAGATTTAATAACAACAAAATAATATTGCCCTTTAGGTCAGTGATTTGGTCCACAGCTGTTTTATTTCAGTTAATTCCCAGAATAATGATTGAGTTGTGGTCGTGTGGGATCTGCTCATGGATAGTGAGTTGTTGGGGGCTTTTTGGTGGTACAGCAAATAACTATCTTGAACAAAACTAGCAATTTTATACTATATATTTTTGTGACAGAGTTGTAGCATACAGTATTTTCAGAGAACTCTGGTACTACTTTTGAAAGGCTATATATATTTTGCTGGTAGTATTTTGCACAATGTAGTTGTAATTTCGTGTGAGATAGCTTCAGAAATGTTGTGTAATTGTTAATTTGAAAATGTAGTTAGCTTTTTGCTTTCATAAAATGGTATCTAGTGAAGAAAAACAAAACAAAACATGAACACACGGGTTTTAATGCGTCAAAATTAAAATGCACCCTGGTTATTTTCCAGTGTTTCCAGGCTGATGAGATGGCTTTTAAAATTCAGTTTTGACATTTGAAGAAATCTTCTTCTTACTGAAGGTGTTCTCTACATAGTTATGAAAGACTGTTTGTATCTCATGTGGTGTTTGAGGGAATATTTAATTTTAGAAAGAAATGTTTAAGCTTTGTTGTGGAAACATTGTAGTCTCTTTGCTTGAGGTTAAGTCTAGGTTTTCCGGAATTTTGTTTTCCTTTATTATTGTTATTGTTGAATTGCTGACTATCTTATGCRGTGTATTTGTATCCTGTGAGCCACTTGAATGACATTATAGAACTGTAGTTTCACAATCTGACTTCACTCACATACCAAATCTATTGCAGGCATAATTAATGGTGTGACTATAGTCTGCTGGTTTGGGGAACTAATGTGAGTTAAATGCAACTTTTGGATGAGACTGCATGTCCATGGCAAAGAAAACATCCTCATATATGTGCCCCACACCCTCACTTGTACTATTTGCATTGATCAGTGTCTGCTTGCTGTGCTGTTTCTGCTTGATAAGTCAGCAGCAGATACTCTGCTGCTTTTTGTTAGGCTATTTTTTTGCTGAGTTGTAAGACTTTTTTTGCTGAGTCTTTTAGCATGCTAAATGCCAGAGCTGGCTTAAGGGGTTGGGTCTTCCCATGCAGTCTGGGAAGGAATGGGACCCTTGCAACCAGCCGTTATTAATTTTAGGCTGCCAAGAACTGCAGCTTAAGTTACTTTAACCTGAATTTGTTTTCTGCTCTGAGAATGTAACTGCTCTCCTGGTTGAGACCAGTAGCCTGCTATCGTCTCCAGCGGTGCTAAAGATATCAGTGGAGACAAATGCTTGCGTTTCAGCCTCATTTTTTTTGTGGACTCACCTCGGTGACTTTTTCCAGGTTTTGGCACCATAAGCAGGTAGATTGATACCTGCRAGTACATCCAGAAGCTATGGAAGAAAAGGCAGTCGCATATGACAAACTTCCTTTCGTGTATCTGCTGTTGGCAGTATTGCCAATTCTTTGCCCTATATCCAATTCCCCGGTCATCAGAATAAAGCTTACAGGCTGSAATATAAGGCTAACCAAGGTTATGGGATTTTTTTCCCCTGCTGAGTTCATCTGGGTGCTTTTAAGCATGTAGTTGCAAACATTGCAATGTACAGCAAACCTGTGCATCATGGTTTTAAGATGGTGAAGTTTGCCAGGAGCCTGCAATGTGTGACAGAGGAATGTGCAGGCTGACACAGAAAATCTTGAGTCCCTTTTGGATGGCTGAAGATTACATTTGCAAGTTTTTTCCCAAATAATCCCAATTGATCCCTTCCATAAGACTAGCTGGTGTTCAACCCAGATGTTCAGTGGATCCAACAGCTCAGTCCCCAAATTCAGAGGAATATGTAAGCTGGCACTAGCTGTGGGGAAGAGTTGTGGTCTTGGTAGGATTTCCTTTTACAGAAGCTGTGCATATGCTTTCCAACAGACTGTGGTTGTCTAGGTGTACAATGATCTGATCCGCTGTTACTTTGCAGGGATGGAAATCGCATTTGCTTTTCTGTAGTGCCGGTCCCTTTAGGGTCTTTTATGTGCACTGGAGTTAGGCTGGCAACCTGTTGCCCAACAGTTCTTCAGTTTCAGGTTTGGAACTGTCCTGTAAATGCCTGGTCTAGGTGAACTATGTCTAACTTGTCCATTCAGCCTAATGCCTCCTCTGTACTTAATTCAGATTGACCTAGTCCCTCTGACCTATATATTATAGGTGTGAAAGTCTCCCCAATCACTTCACCAGTAAAGACTGGGAACAGAGTGTTCAGCGAGCTTCTCTGCACTGGTGCCATCATCCTTGTATCCCTTTCTCACCTTGGTCTGTAAGAGATCCCACTGTTTTTTCTAGTTGGTTTCCTGCTTTTGATGTAGTTAAGTAAGTTTGCAAGGTGCTACCCAAACATTTTTAGTTCTTTATTTACTGTTTACTTTTGACCTACCATGTGTTTTATAATCTCTTCTGTTCTCATTAGGCAAGCTTTCTGTTTTTAAAAGCTGACCTCTCTCTGATGCCCTCCTTAACTTCCCTATTCAGTCATGCAGGGTGTAGGATTTTGTTGCCGGGGCTGAGGTATTATTTTGACTGCTTTTGTTTTCTCTTCTAACTGTGGTGAATGTTTTACCTGCTCTTTTAATACAGAATTTTGTCATCTTTGGGGTTTTTTTGTAGGGAGTGGTGGTTTTGTTTTTAACAACCTCCAAGCTGTTGCAGTCTTTCTGCTGTTTGGATTGCCCCTTCTAGGGTTCGGGTCGGTTTATTTGTTTGTTTGGAGTTTTTTGAGGGGGAATGGGTTGGGAGGATTACTAATTACTTCAATTTTTTTACACTGTTCCCTTTCTTGAAATTCGTTATCCATGTGCCAAATATTTTTATTGCCTGCTGTATTCAACTACAAAGTTGAAATATAATTGCATTGCAGGCACAGTTACAGAGCAGCTTTCTTATCCATACCCTTTAACTAGGTCTTGTGTACCACTCAAAACCAAACCAAAAATGGCMTCTTTTCATGTAGGTCCTAGCACTAATTTCCAAAGAAGCAGTCATTACTTGGGGAAAAAAAAAAAATTCTCTACATGTTGTTCTGATGAGGCACAGGGTCCACTTTATATCAGGAGACTGCAGTTGCCCACTGTTACTACCTTTCCTAAACTTGCAACTTTATAATCTCCCTGAACTGGTAGTACAGTTGATGATACTCGATTATGCGACTCCTGCCATAAGAAGTTCATTGGGTTTCTCTTCTCCTGTAATACTTTATGCCATTAAATGTTTATATGTCCTTCACATACAGTGCCATTCCCCACCTGCCTGTTTGTCATTCCTGTTGGAATTGCTGAGTAAGCTGGTAGCCTCTCAGCGTTGTACTGTATTGATTTGTCCTCCTTCCACCAAGTCTTGGAGATGCTTGTTATTTCGAGGGTGTCAGGTGAGGCCAAGCATTTGGGCTTCCCATGTGTTACTTCTGAAATTTCTAGCAGTAGTGTGGAAGTGTTTTTAAGTTCCAAAACTCTTATTAGTATGCCAGTCTGGCTGACTCTGGCATGACTAATGTGCATGCCTAACAAGTTCTTCCTGTTCCCATCATGCCTAAATCCTTTCCCTCAGTATAACTGAATTCCTATCTCAGCCTCCCTCTCAGGCCTTGCATGTGGAACTGGCAGCATTTCAGAAAATAACACCATGAAAATCCTGAGTGTAAGTCTTCTGCCCAGTGACCTGAGCTTACTCTCCAGAGTATCCATCCTGTGTTTTCATACTCTACCCATTCTAGCATGGATCCCGTGGACTACTGTTTTCTTTGCTGAATCACCAAGTAGTCAATGTAGATGCCCTGTGAGGTTCCTACCTTTGCATCTGATGGGCGATGTGCCAACTGATTGTCAGATGCCACAAATACAGCTAGCTGCGTGTCTAGTAAAGTTGTTCGATGACCCCCACCCCCCCTGCTTCTTCCTAGTCTTTAAGTCTATGTGCTGCAAGGAGGATCCCTAGTTCAACAGGATGCAATAAGATCAACTGGAGGGTGGATTGTTTCTAAGAGATTAGCTCTGACCCAACTTATGACCACATGAATGCTTGAGATGGCAAAAGACATGATGAAGTGTGGAACAGAAAACAAGTAGGCAACATGAGAGCACCTTTTTCAGTGGCATTGCTAGTTATCAATTATAAAACTGCAGTGAGATTCATATGAGGCAGTGTTTTGTGGTTTGTTTGGTGTTTGGATTTGTTTTTTTTTTTAATTTTTCTTTTTTAGATTTGTTCCCTTGTAATGAAACCATAACCCTAAACTTGTCAATCTTCAAATATAAAAAAGTGCATTTTTTGGAAGCAAAATTACCGTACTGTAGACAGCATCTCTGTATCTGTGTGAACTTGTGTTTGATAAGAGACAGTGAAAGAACTGATGTCCCAAATGAGGATCCACTTAGCCCTCTGTGTTGTCTCCCAGGGATAGCCAATGGCAGATACCGCTGGAAGAATATAAGAACAGGGGAAGCCTGTAAAGATGCTGCTGTATCCTCCAGTAATTTCCTATACTAGAGCTAGGGTCTTTGTGTTTATTGGTTGTCTAATTGTATGGCTAGTGACAGCATGTAGTAACCAGTATACTTGCTCAGAAAATGGTGCTTTGTCTGTTGTCTTGACATCTGAGAGTAACTAAGGCATGTCTGCTACATACTAAAAATTGGGGCCTCAACTAGATACACTGGCTTTATGTATTACTGCATCATTCCATCACTAACTGCAGTTTATCCCTCTTCCAAAGAGACCAGTGACTGGTCATCTGGCCTGTCRCTAACACACTTCTCTGTTGCCTTTTCTTGTTCAAGGTTACCATGGTTATATTTACATTATGAGCAGTTTTGTTCTGTCTGAACAATGTGTCTGAAAGCTCCTCTGCTTTTTCCAGCAATATAGGCTGGTCTAATAAAAGTAATTATCTTTCTTTAAAAAAATCTTACTGCTGTTCCTTTTTGTTTAAGCTGTACTGCATGCATTTCTTCTTGTGGGGTGCAGATGTAAGCGGTAATCATCCTTGCCCTTTTCCACTGCCCCTTTTGCCTCCTCCTGTCTTTTTGAGCTGATGTCCCTGCACGTGCCCCTGCACAGTGAAACAGAGCAGAGAAACAAGCTTGGTCTAAGACAAACTGGCAAAAAGGAGAGAGATATATTTTTAACCAGATCAGTTCCCCAGTCACACGTTTGTTCCAGAACAAGAAAGGAGGCTATCTATCTGGGGATGGGAAGGTTGGGTGAGGCTGTTTTTATTTAAGCAACAGCTCTGAACTTCAGTTACTCAACTATCTATGTAGTCATTTGTGATTTACGGGGTGGAAAGGCATTGAGAGATCATCTAGTTCATCTGAAGGCATATCTCTGTATTTTATACCTATGCTGACTGACAGATGTCTGTCTTACTTAAAAACATTCAGTCTCCATAGCAGACATTACTTTCAAACCAGTGAGAACTCCCTGATTTTGAATCATCTTTGTCAGTCTTAAAAGCGCTGTCTTTAGTATGTCTTTTCTGTGACAAAAATATAAATTCCATTTGACTCATTCCAGCACCGTATTTAGTCTGCCTTTGAACCGTTGTCTCATTGGTTAAATTACATGGCTCAGTTCTATACAAATAGTGCAATCTGGAGTGCATTGATTTAATAGTAATTCTTGTGATCCAAAAGATTAATTTACTCCAGCTGTAGAGTTAGTGAAGTCTGAATTAGAGGGCAAATTCAAATTCTGCTGAGGCTTGTTTTTCAGCTCGTCTTGCAACATTATCATGAGCTTCTTAAAACCAGTACCAAAATAATTGAATGTTTATTAAATTTTCAAAGTTATGCATTTTAATAATATTCAAGTATACTCTAATTATCTTGTTATTGTRTAGTTCCTAGTGTATCAAGTCACTTGCAAACTACTGTTATGCAGTGGACCTTTAGAATATGTAGTTTAACATGAAAAAGGATCAATGATTTTTAAAGGAATAGTTTTGAATGTTTGGCTGAATTGCAGTCTCTCCTGTCAGCAGACACCTTGGCATATAAGTTTTGTAAGATATATTACTGCTATAAAAAAAATTCTGTGTAGTTTTTTCTTAGGTTTCTTTAAATATTTCTCATTCCTTTGAACTAAGTTCCACTTAAGAAAAAAACTCCTGTGTGTTAATTTCTCACAGGGTTGGCAAATTCTCAGTTATTGACATAAATTTTTTGTTCAGCTGTTTATGTTGTGCCCCTAGGTGCTTACRTCTCAGCATGCATCGTGCATTTGGCAACTAACAAAAAGCATTTTAAAGGTCCAAATGGATGCCTTTATGACTGTATGTCTAGTGTCTTGTATGTATAAAGTGTGTGAATTTAATTAACAAAGTTACTTTCCAGAATAAATTGCGTACGTTTCTCCCTGCTTCAACTCATTCATCTAATATTTTGAAAGAACAACGTGTCTCACAGTTAGCTGAAATTCATTAAAACAAAAGTTATGATTTGTCTGTAGCAGGAGAATGCCAGTTATAGCTCTAATAAAATTTTGTGTGAGTTCGTAATAACTGCAACTCCTGGTTTTCACTGATGTCTTGACTAACTGCTTCAGGTAATATTCCAGCAGAACCAAAAAAAAAAAAAAAAAAAAAAAAAAATTTATGAAAACCGCGCATCCGTGTTACTAATGGTCACTGGCAGTTTGGGTAAAACCATCAAGTAATCAGAAGGAAAATTCAGTATCTTCATTGGCAGTGAGAACAGACTTTCTTTTAAGGTAGTATGTGTAGACTCTAAAGGTATGAGTTGTGTGTTAAGCTGCTGTCTGAAATCTATGCAAAACAATATTCTCTGGCTCTTGGTTTGTAGTTAATATGCAGCAACTACTTGTGAGCATGGAATTGCTTACTCTCTTAGAATAATGGAAATGGTGCTGCGGTGCTAAACTTCCAGATTTAGTGCCTAGAAAATGCTTTTTCTCTATCAACTTTCAAAACTAATTTTATGCCTGAATCATCCTGCTAGGGATATAAGGGGAAACATTATACTAGCATCTCAAAACTAATGTTTGCTGCATTCTTGCTAGTGACATCTAAGGAAAGAAAGACTCTAGGAGCTGGAGCTATTCTTACCTGATCTCTYTAGCATTGTCTTCACTGTTCTTTTATGGGGTAGAAGTTCTGCAGATTTTAAAACTTTTTGGATGTGGTGTTCTTAAAACATTTGGTTTTGGATATATTTTACTTCATGGAATTTTAGGAAAGGGTTCTGCTGAATCCTTTCAAAGCATTAATTGCAGAAAAATGACTGTTCGAAGGAAAATGCTTTCACTGGAAATATTTTGTCTCAATTCCAGTTTGTAAGTAGAATGATCATAAACTATACATGAGATCTGTGGTGGTACTGAAATTGTTTCAACTTTGACTTGCAAAGCTTCCAATTATGTATTTTTAGGGTGACTATGTTGCATCCTTTAAAACATTTTTTTGTTTGTTTTTTTTTTTTTTTTTGTTTTTTTTTGACATTAGTATTTCTAATTCAGGTCTACTTGCTGCTCCTCAAGAGAAGACTGCATAGTGTTGCTGTGGGAGGATAAGTAGTGCCAGTCCTTTTAAGTGCTTGTTAATTTGAACACTTGTTAATTTGTTAACATGTTTGTTAAGCTGACTATACTTGAACATGGGGTACATGGGTTTTGAGCTCATTTTTAGATATGGGAGCAGCATGTGGTTTTAAGTTGCTCACTTTCTTTGAAAATTGGGTGGGGAGGTGACTTTGTCTGGGACCTATCCAGTTCAAAACACTTAAAATGTAGCCAAAGTTACTTGATGCAAACTATTTATTGGATCATATGCAGTATTTTCCTGTTTTTTCTGTCTACTGCTACGAAGGGAACATAAAATCATTTAACATCTTCTGGGGTATGAGAAAGGTGGGAATAGCCAGGGAGAAAAAACCAGCTTTGCTTTAATAGTTTTTGTGAATAGTTTTTGTTAACAAACCAATAGTTTCAGTATAATCTGAAGTTAGTTTAAGTTGATTAAAAGAAGTATGGCTAATAATAAAGTATTGGGAAGCAAAATCTATATTTCTTAGAAATATTTAAACATGCCCCATAGAAAGTCATAATCAGGTGACTGCAGACTCTGAAGTAATAACATTAATAATTTCTAATGACACTGAATTGATTTATTAACTTTATAAAGTCTGATTTTTCTGCTCTGGTTCATAATTGTGCAATTGGGGAAAAACAATTTGCTTAAGTAGGTCAGAGCATAAATGTGAACAGTTTTATAATGTAAATATACATATTCTTATATAATTTTATTAAATGTTACAAATTATGGTGTCTTAATAACCTAGAATAYGTTAACACTTGTTCTTGGTTGCTTTTGACATTAGAGCAAAAGTTTATCTGTAGGTACAGTCCTTACTCTGGATGCATTTAATAAGCATGTGTACTGTCTTGAAAGATTAAGCATTATTTTGATAAGAGGAGTTAAGTCTTCATGTTTGCATTCCAAAATTCAAAATCCACTTTCTCATAACTTTTTACTGAGTTTTTGGGAACTCGCTGAATGSTCCAGAGTGTTTAATCAAAATGAGGGTTCCAGAATTTATGAAAGCAAATAGCAACCCATTTAGGGAGAAAGGCCTCAACCCTCGCTGACTTGTAGTGGGCATGTGGAATACAGTAACTTGARTATTACTTCCTTTCTTCTCCCCCTTTTCAAAAGCTGGTCACAAAGGGAGGTAGATTAAGTATGAAAAGATGGCGGGAGGACAGAAATGGAAAAAGAGATGGAAGTGGAGGGGGAAGGGAAACAAAGGATAAAAATACATGAAATACAGAAATGAGCACAATAGGCAGAAGAATGAATTTTGAGGCATAATGAGTTCAGAGTCTGATGGAGGCAGGAGTACACACTTAAGCTGTCAGTTTCCAAATAAACAATTGTTTTTTAAATTTGTGTATACCAATGGTATTTGGCATTGAGGATACATGAGTGCGCTACTACTTCCCGTAAGGAGCTGTGTAGAGATGGGCTTCTGTCGCTTCTCCATCCCTGCCATTCTGATGCTGGGCTGCCGAGAAGGCTGGAGTCCCATGGGTCGGAGGGCTCCCTGGCTTGGTGAGAGATGGGAGCTGGCGAGGCCAAACTCATACCTGCTTTTCATCACCGTTACCTTGAGCAGTATCAACGGTGCCTGTTACTACTGGATTTCAGTAGTGTTTATTGAATAAATYGTGATTTTTTTTTTTGGTCATTTATTCCCATTCTGTAATAACCTTGTCACATCTCAAATTGCATGAGGCTGGTAATGCTGATCAGAGGSGTGTTGTGTGGTTATGGCTTTGTTACAAAACAGTGTACGGTTCAGCAGTTCCTGATTTAGTGCTTAATAAGAGCCAGAATCAACTAGGCTAAGTGCAGAGCCATCCTATCTGCTTTCACACCTATGGCGCTGTACTGCTCAGATAAGCATGCTTGCCTGGAAGTGGCTGAGGGATGTCTGTCTTCATGCTGCATTGCTCCCTCTAGACCTGTGCTGAGAGACTTGTAGGCACCTTTAATGGAAAGAATATGTATAAAACAATAAGCCTTTTAAAAAAAGCGAAGCTGATTATTTATTGTCTTTAGTGATTTTTGGTGTTGGAATAGAGGTATTTGTTGGTTTGGTTTGTTTTGAGGAGTGTGTTCGTATGTTTACCTTGCTGGTCAGGACTTGGGTAGGATTAGCAGAAGTTTGCAAGATAGAAGGCTAAACTGACTAGTCAGAGGTAAATATGGAAGAGCAAGGGATCATGGCGTGCATGATTACAGAAAGTACTGTGATAAKACCCTGGTGAGGAGCCTTGGCATCACAATTGCTGTGTTTTAAAGAGGATGTAACCCCTTGTCCCATTCTGGTAGTTCCTTTTTACGTTGTTAGCTCTTATTATTTAAGGTGAGCAGACTCATTGTAGTTGGCATTCAGTGGAAGATGAAAAAACTCTTCCCCACTGTTCCTTCACTTCCACAGTCTTCTGGAGGAGCTATGAATTTTCCGTTTTACTTCTTGCTTTTTTCTTCCTCATGTCTACTCTCAAATCATGTTCTCCCCTCCCTCTTTGCATCGTTGCGAAGAGTATTTTAAATTTGAWATGACTAATGGTTTCCCTGTTGCACATATGATTCTGACAAGAAATAGTAAACATTGTGTTAACACTGCTGTTGCTAAGATCGACGGCCAAGGTGCTGGAATAACCTTGTGATATTGCATTGGCTAATACTTGGGTCATACTTGGAAAGTTGTCTCCACAGCTGTATGGGCTAGAAATATTTTTTACGGTTTGGGGTGTGTTTTGTGGTTTTTGGTTGGTTGTTTTTTTTTTTTTTTACTATAGCCACGCCTATACCCTTTTTGGCCTAACTGCATAGGTTCTGTGTTGGATCCTCATTTAAACTTGATCTTAATGTCTTGGAAGTACAAATGGCTTTAGGGCTGAAGTACAACCCTAGGGATTGATGTTCTGAAGATACTCAATTCTAGATGACTTAATTTAACTTAATGATTTAGCAGCTATCCAGATGCATAAACCTGATATCTGCTGATTGAGATATAAAACTGCTTGATGATCTTGGGTTTGTGGTGGACAAGGATTGCAGTTGGAACATTGTTGAAGCATTGTAATTTGAAGCAGTATGAGCTGATTAACCGGTATGTCCTCTTGGTTAGTGTATGCATACTCAGCAGTTTGTCTGTGCAAAAACCGTGACAAATCAGTCCCTCATACAAACTCAATTTATATGCACTTGAGGTTGTCGGTATGGGAATTTGGGGAAGAAACATTCCATTCTAGAGGAAAATTCAAGTGTCTCACCCTAAAATAAGATGTATAGACTTAAAGATGCATCAGTAACCCTGACCAATGAAGTGAGTAATTGGATGACCTGTATGGAAGGTGCCGTCCTGAGGAATTTCCAGGTGCCCTGTGACCTGTGGTGCTGCAGACCAAGTTCTCTGACATTGTCCCCCGTACCGCCCTGAGGAGTATCTCCATGGGGGATGTTACGATTTTGAAGGTTGTTTCTTGAAAGTGGAGTTAGGTTGTGCTGCAAGTCCTTATGTTCAGTTTCAAACACACTTGTGGGCTGGCAACATTAAAAACTGTCTTGAGTATAGAGGTGGGTAAAACCAGTTTTGTCCTGAGCCGTGATTCTCTGCTTGCGTAGACCGTAACTTTTGCTGTTGATTTTGTTTCGCCGAGGAACTGTAAATACTCAAACCTTTTTTTAGCAGTGTTAAATAAGCCTACATAACCAACTTGTGTGATTTCTGAGTAGTTCTGGATTTTGTTACATGCAAATATTTATTTTAGGAAAGTGAACACCAAATTTAGGAACATATGACATACAAACTCATTTTGTTTCATGAAGTTGATGGATTGTCTTGTGAGAGTTGGAGGGAGAAGGTGCAGAAGAACGACTTTGCAAATACAGACTAGTGTCTAACTGAGCATCTAACCTGGGCATATCTAAAAGACGTCATCTGCCCTCTGTAAATTGTTACTTTTACCTTCTCTTTTCTGGAATGCTGCCCATATTGCCTTAGCCCGTCTAATCTAGTATACAAGAACAGCAGCACTGGTCCTGCAGCCGAATGAACAGCCACATCATCTGGGTGTATTTGTGAATTTATGTCCATTTTTTAAATGAATTTTAATATCTTGAATGCAATCTTAATTAAGGTGTTGTAGGTTCACTGTAGAAAAATGACCTACTGGTAAGCAGTCCTCTTATTTTTAACCTTGATTATGCTGTTGTTTAAACTAGATTTTCTTAGAACAGTAGTTGCTTTCTGACCTTCCTTAAGATTAGCTGCTTAGCTAAGCAGAACTTGCTAATAAACTCACACCTAGCAGCTCAGGTTTTGATTGTGAGGCTGATCTCTCTAGGGCATGTAATGATTTCAGGAAAACCACCAAATATACTAACTCTGTTATATGGGTAAAGAAAGAAATCTCTAAATGTTTGTTTCTGAAATACAATGTTTGGAAGAGTTCCTCATTTGATAATTTAGTCCTGAGAATGACTGAAAGAATATGCTGTGCCCTCAGAAGTATTTAATAACTTTTTCAGTAATTATATAGTATTTTAAATTTTAAAAATGCAGATCTCGCTTCCAGTTTCTGAAGCCAGTAGATTGTGGCGATTGTCTTGGGATCATCATGTATTGGCAGTAATGAACCTTCTTCATTGACTAAATGTATTGAAGGAGTAATGAAATATAGACTGTTAAGAATCTCAGCGTATCTCCTACAAGGAAGAAGAATGTTATCACAGAATAAATTTCCTTTTGTTTGGGGAAATCTATGGGGGTTTTTTATGTGCTCTGGTCTTTATGAATTTTGCTAGATGAAGTCATTATCCTAAGTTGGGATTTTTTGTGTATATGTGTGTAATTGGACACAGGCAGGGTAATGGATTTCAGACACTTTACTCAGTAGCTAATTCTTTTTCCAATTGTGTAAAAGTAGCCAAGCAAGTAGTGCTTTTTTGACTCATGTCAAAATATGTGTTAAAAGGCACTGTAGTGGAAAAAGGAGCTTTTTGTTTGCATCTAGGCTAACTAGGCTGAAGGAGAAACTAAAGTCTTTAAGGTGAGCTAATTCTAGAAAAAGAGTGATACTTACCCTTTGCCCAAAAGGCTCTTTAGATTGCCTTTCAGAATAGGAAAAATATCACCCATGCACTTCTCTAAATTTTCACTTCAGAGCCCACTTTGAACTTGTAGGTAAGTTGCTGAAGCAACTGGCTTCTATTCTTGATTCAGAAAGTGCTTACGCACTCAAGTAAATGTTGAATAACACCTTGAACCTCGCTGAAGCTGCTCAGTCTTACATTCTTTGAAGTAATAAATAAATTAATGTTTTCTGGTCTTTAGAATATGGTTAATGTTACATATCTCTTTTTCTCTCCTCACTTCTGTAATACTGCTACATAGAAGGAAGCATACAGAAGTGTAAGATGAATGTGTTTTTTGCTCAGATTTTTTTTTTTTCCGATCCTGGAGGTTTGTAATGACAATTGTCTCTCCCACAATTTAACAGATAGTTTCGTGTGTGAATTGTCCCTTTGTTCTTTTACATTGCATCACACAAAATCAGAAAGCAGTCTGCAGTAAACATCAGGAGGCCATTTGGTGTTGTCTCTTGTTAAAGGGCAGAATCAAATACATTTACAGTATTCCTGACACTGGCCTGGTTTTGGAGGCCTTTGAGGATACATTGTAATGGCAGCTGTACGTCCTCCCAGGCAGTCAGTCCCAGTATTCATGTTTCTTACCATTAGGATTTTTTTAAATTGAACATTTTACAGTTTGGGTTTCTTAGCATCTTCTGTTGCCAGATGTTCCCCTAAGTCTCCGAGTTAAGTAACTGGCCAACAATTTCCTTGTCGTTCTCTTTCTTCTCATAAATGATAGTTGTTTTTCCTTTATACTCATTAATATTCATATATCATGTTGCAAAGTTATTGTCTTCATTGTGCCTCGTTTTTCTTGTGCTTTGCTGTTTCTCTGTCTTTTCAATAACCTGATTTATTTCCAGTTTCTCCAAGTGGATCTATTATTGTGATTGTTGGCCTTTTTTGCACTCTTGCCTGTTTCCTTTGAGGAAATTTCCTTTCCTGTGAGGGGCTACTGATGACCTCTTCCTTTTTTTGCTTCTCTTGTCTTCCAGAAAATCTTACGTACTAATTGTCTACATTTATCAAATCCTGTCTTTATAAATTGGGGGGGGTGGGGGAGTGGTGTTGCCCTTCTCCCTTATTCCCCTTTGGAGGCTCATGAACTCTTGTCTTGACTTTCTTGTATCTTTTTTTTCCAGAATATATCTGGTAAGCTAAAATGTCCTCACACCACATTGGGTGCTTGTATGACCTTTGCAGAAAGGCACTCACCAGATTTTTTTGTTGTTGTTGACCAGCTCCATAATATCATCCATGAAGTTTCCCCTTTCATCACAAAATAGATACTTTCAACATACCTGCCCCCCTCCTGTGCCTCGGAGCATATGTACAGATGCCCTTGATAAAGCTATCAGTGTACGTGCTCCTGCCCCCTTCATTACTGAGCTGTATTCTCTTATATTGAGTAATGTGAATTAGCTCACTGAATTGTGACATCTGGAAATGCCACAGCCTGGAGTATAACAAAGTTTAGAGTGCATCAGTTAGCGGGGAGGCTGCTTTCTGTGATTCTGAATAAGGCTGGCATTGCTTGTGCGAGGAATCGCAGTGTACTGTTCTAATGATAAACTTTAATTTCTCTTTCTCCAGATGCTTCTAGTTTGAAACAGTATTATGTGAGGGTTTAGCATTATTTGAAGGTGTAGCATGATCCCAAATAAGATAGAGCAAGCTTTATGTTAAAAAATACAAATGTTAACATTTCTAGAATTTAGAAACAATAGCACGGTCACGTGTAAAACAAAAAGGAAAATACTGCCATTGCAACTTTGCTTGTTTAGAGTACTTTCTGGGCGTGTTGTAGCTTGGAAATCCTCGGAGCTGAAGTGGAAGCACTCTGGTTTTACAAAGGGATGAGTGTGCTGACTTTTCATAGTGTCTGATCCTACAGCCCTGGGTGTCAAGTAACATTAGGGCTGTAGAGACTTTCTTCCCTTCTCTGGTTATAAAGGATGGTAGGTTAAATTACTATAATGAAAATGTCTGTCTAAATGTCATTTTACTTCTCAGTTCATCAAGTTTAATCCTTTTCACTTCAAAGTGCTACAAGTTTTTTTTTATTACTTGGAAGTCTTCAAGTGAAACCAAAAAAGTTCTCACTCATCTTTTACAAAAGTAGAGGAATATTCTTGATCTGTTACCCTTCCTTTCCCCTGTTCTTCCCACCTTCATCCCCTTTCTTTTCCTCCCTATCCATAACAAGGAAGAGAAACTTTTCATACTGCTTCTTCTGATGGTACCAGGAAAAGACCAATGTATTCACACTTCTTGCCTTCTCCCCCACACCCCAACTTCAAGAATCGCTTCACTTTTTTGTTAAATGTACTGGTAAATAAAAGGCAGCTTGTATCCAGTGCTACTTTGTATTAAAAGAGGATATTTTTAACAGTGCTTTCTACATGATGTCAGTGTAAGTTACGGGCATGCTGACTCTTACTGCGATAGCTGACTGATTACTAAAATAGCTTGCACGCTTTTCCTTTACTCTAAATATTTTCAGTACCATATAGCAAGCATACCTTGTGACCTTCATGTGAAGTGCTCTAATTCTCCAGAAGTTGTAACAGATTAATGCTCAAGTACAGGGCTGTCCTAGTTTCTTCATTAATGAAAACAGTGTAATAGTAGCTGAAGTGACACATGGGGCAGCACTGTGATCGGGTGACCCATGCTCCTGTGCTTCAGCCACACATTTTCTGGCTAGCCTTTAAGGTCAGTGTTTAGGGTGTTGGATACATGCATATATTTCAGTAGTCTGTCAAGGAGACAGACTATGTATGCATGCCTCTTTTGATTACAGCAGTTGTATATAAGGAAGCAATATTAGTTTAAACTCTTACTGTGTTGCAACTGTCTCTTTAATTCAGTTTTGCAACTGAAAGTAGGGAAAAACAATATATATGATCAGGTGGTTTTCGTGGAGTCGTGCCCAACAACCTCTACAGTAAATAACTGATACAGTTGCCTGCTATTTAGATTAGAGCTGGGCAAGACTTTTCAATAAATAGTAAATTAGGCAGTGGCTGGATGGAAAGTTTATAGTCTTCAGGTCACTTGTGAATTTGCTGTGGCACCTGGAAATAGTTTTAGAAGGAAATATTTTTTCAGTGTGTGGCTCACAAACAAATCACAAAATACAGACCCTTACGAAAGAAGAATGATTAAGATATTTACAGATGCTTCTAAGGGTCTGGATTTGGTCCCTTCTGCTTCTGTACAGTTTGAAACACCTTCAACCAACTTTCAGCTACTGAGTATTCGGGATGCTCTGCATCACTCCTGTTGTTAACACTCAGCAGGGTATGTCAGAGGTTCCTGGCACCATGATGAGAAGCTGGGTAACCCATCAGACAAGTAAATTTCCGAGTCTCTTGGTTCAGGAGGGCTCACTCCCAAGCTCGGAGCTGTTTTGCTTTTTAATAAGATGCTTCACSCTAAATTGAGTAAGAGAACTACTTGAAGCTGATTGATAGAGTCCTCCCAGGGAAGTGCAGCATCTGGTTTAGTGAATGTTTTTTTTAAAAAACAAACAACAACAAAAAACCCCACTGGCTTTCATACTAGATCAAGAGGAAGCCAGCGTCAGAAAGGTGAGTGYACTCCACCCCAACATGCTTTCTCACTCTTGTGGGATATGTGGGTTCAAACTTCTTAGGCAAAAAGAGGACTCAGATCTCCAGCATGCAATGCATATCCTTGCTGTATGTCATTGGATAAAAGGGACTCCTAGYATCACATCTGCTACCTCTTCTGCTTTTTGCTGAAGATCTTCTCTTCTGTTGTTCTCTTCTGTTCTCTTTCAAGTGCCTGGAGGTGCAAATTTTCATTTTAGGTCTAACAATGTGTTGCTGAAAAAAAGCCCTCCTTTTTATTCTAAGAAAAACAGATAACAGGTGAAAATAAGGATTTTTTTCAAGTTGAAAATATACATATTTACTTAGCTGTTCTTGACATCGATATCTGTGGAGTTTGGCACTTAGCCTCAGATCTCAGATTTGCAGTTATGTTAGATGGCAATTTTATTTGTGGTTTATTGGCTTTAAAACACAAGAAAAGCATTGCAGGCTTGGAGAAAATAGGCAAGCAGCTGGAACCAAGGATGCCAATAAAAAGCAAAAGAACACCACTAGAAAGAAACATTATTTTCTCTGCATAGCTTGTCTAGGTTCTGTGAGCAGGTTTTCTGTTGTCTTTGTTTAGTGTAAGACTAGAAATGCTCTTTAAAGTTTTGAATGGCAGACTTGGACTCTATATTAGGCAGTGAGAATTAATCCTAAAATGTAGCAGTCAGTGTTTCTAGTTCAGAGACAGAAGCATTAACGCAGGTGTGAGACCCTCCTCTGTAATTCTGCGTACAGTTCTGGACCCTGGTGTTCAAGAAGGTGAATTGAAACTGGAAAAAGTTTTAGAGACGAGCTGTGATGGTCAGAATGGAAAGATCCCCTTTGATAGCAAACCGAATGAACACAACCCATTTAGCTCAGCAAAGTGAAGTCTGAAGAGGCATACAAATTCTTTCTATAAATACTTTGGGGAATAATAACCGGGAAGGGAAAAGAACTATTTAAACTAAAGGACAATGTTGGCACAAGAATAGCTAGGTACAAGCTGACTGGGAAAACATTTTGGCAGGAAATCGGAATGTTTCCAGAGGTTYTGAACTTCAGTGAGGTTTTGAGGCAACCTTCTAATTTTTCAGTTTGGGGGTTTTGTCCCGATTATTTTCTAGTAATCTTTAAGATGGAGAATGTGGATCATTTATGAACAGAACTAYATAATATAATTATTCGTTATGATAGCAGGAGCCCTTAAGGTCCCTTTCAGCCTTATTTCTTGAATCTTAAGAGTTAGAATCCTATTGGGTCACTGACTGCTCTGAACCTTTGGTCCCTATTACACTTTGAAGACATCTGTGACGGTAATTAAGAAAAGTAATTCTGTTCAGTAGGCTTGTATCTTCTGTGTAGACATGCTGATACCTTTAGTGGCTTCTGGGGAACCGGGAGGCAAGTGGGTGGGAATACAGAAGTTGAAAGGTTGGAAAAAACATCCTTAGTCAAATTTTGTGATGTATAACATGTATGGCTAGTAGTGGTGGTTCATTTACCCAATGGACAGAAGTTTAAATTTAGTCTAAACAGTATGTTTATACTACTACTACCACTAATACAGAACTATATGTATATAACCTTTACTTTTTCTGTTGGTACTCATTGACAAGGACCTTCAAAGCATATGCAAATGTTTCAGTAATCTATTTGACATTCAGTGATGGTCTCTGGACGTTTTCTTCTATTGTCCTTTTAAAATAGCAGTAACGATGCATCCTAGAAGGAATTCCATTTTGACAAGAAAGTAAATGCATATATGTTTCCCCGAATTATAGCCCTCCACTAAGTGTATTACAGCTAATAAATCTCATAATCCAAAGATAAAGGTCAAGAGAATAATCCTAAAGTCCAATTTGAATCTTATTCAGGCTTGTTTCTGTGCAAGGGGAGAGAGTGTCTTCAGTGCCGTTGCGATCTAATAATTTTCTTGATGCCATTTAGGGGAACTGGGATACCTTTCTTGAAAATGCTAGTAAAATGCTATTTGTTGATCTGAATGGAGAATAGTATGGAGAATAATAACCTGCATTCTACTAAATGTGAGGTAGTAGTCCCTTCTGGCTTTATGCTCTTCAGTTTTTATCAAACAACTCGGAAAAAAAAAATGGGGGGAGGGGGGGCCAAAAAGAAATAAAAGGAAATCCAAATCCAAAAGAAAGATATGACTTCAGCTTCCGCTTCTATTCACCATCATTGAAAGAAGGGAACTTGTCCAGTTTAATCAAATAAGGAGGAAGTTGCTCTACCAGGAGGCGATAACAACAGGTTTTGGAAAGTTGAGAGGACTGGATGCTGCTGCATTGGTGCTGTAAAGACTGAGAGGCATATACTTTTCTGCCATCTCACAATGAGTATCTTGTGCCACCAGACAAAGCAAATGAGATGGAAGGAGAAAAGGAATATGAGCTATTCCTTGGGAGTCCAAAACCACACACATACCTATGTATATACCCCCAGTATAGTTATATCGATCTCTCTTACACTGTGCAGTAATTCATGCAGTTGTGCAGTGGCTGATCTGCTCATATAATAAAGCTCTTAGCCTTGGTCTATTTTAAGAATCTCAGCATAGCTAGAAAGGAGTTTCTGTTTCACAAAATACAGAGAAACTTGCAGGTTATATTTTTACTGATCTTTCAGATGATGAATCAGACAAGACATAGTTATCAAAGATTGTCTTGCAGTGCAGCATTGTTAATCTTACAGTGCACTGTTGTAAATCTGCTCATTATTTGCAGCTGATAGTAGTAACAGAAGAAGATTCTAATTTTTTGATGCAGCCAACTTGACTTTTTGTGATTTTTTTTTTTTTTTTTGATTGCATCTATGCTTCTGGATCTGCTCCCATCCTTAAAGGCACATGTGGTAATTATGTTTGCTTTGTAATCTCCTGCTTCTCAGATGCTAGCCTGAGGTAGGTTACCTCATGTTAGACTTCTTGATCTTAATAGCAATGGCTATGGACTATATAGTAGGGACACTGTAGGAAACAGCTATAAAGAAAAACAAGATGAATTCAGCACCATGACTTGTACATAATGCTGAAGAGCAGTGTCTGATCAAATAGCTTTGGAGAGAAGTCAGATGCGCATCCTTAAGTGTGCGTGTGGAGGCTGCAGGTGCTCTGAATGTCAGAGATGCACCTTGCTTCTGTCAGCTTTAATGAAGCGTGGCTGTAGTCTTCATATCAAGAATGATATATATTTATGCCTGAATGGCCTATGACTTTCCACAAAAATTAACACCAGATTTACTTCAGGATTAAAGGGGGAAGTGCTTCGCGGGTGGGGGGGGGGGGGGGGGTTGCTTGTTCTGCAGAAATGTGAACCTGTTTGTGATCAAGAATACTCTGTGTCAAGTTGTTTAACTGAAATGCCTTTTTTAATTTTTTTTTTTTAAGCCTAATAGTAAGGGAAAGTGCACTCTTGTTTGTGTAATCTACTTTGATCTGTCTCCTTTCTGGAAAAAGAGTAAATTGTATATGCTTTTCTTCTCTATAAGTCCCTGTTCATCTCAGGATTAGAAATCCTTGTTAAACTTGAGAGGACTGGGTACCCAGGAGCCACGTGTACTCCCTTGAGAAATTCAAGTTTGTGTAGTTTTCTGGTGCTTGCATATTGATGCAATGCTCTAGAACTGCAAGGAAGACTTTGCTCCCAAAAAGTTGTGTAGTTTGTCTCTTTCTTGTTAACTTAGTGTATASATTGGCACAAAGTTGTTTGATAGTAGAAGTATTTCTTTGAAACTGTCACACTCATATAATTGAGACATGTTCAACTCACTAGAGATTTTGCTCCATTCCTGGTCTTTGAGTTTCTTAAATAACTAACTTGGGATTCATGGAGAAAATATCCTTTCCTCAGGCAGTTCTTTAAGTTTGGAGAGTGTTCCTAAATTTTCTTGTCTTCCAAGGATTTCTGGTAGTTTCTTGCCAGCAGTGTTAAGGACCAAAGAATTTGTGTTCAGGTGGAGGGGCAGCTAGTGTTACAGGGGTATTTTTCCCTTCTGTAAAGGGTTACTTATGTACAGATGTCGAAGGCAAGGCTTTTCCCATTGACAGGAGAAGGCTAATGGGTAACAGTGAGGGACACTATGCATATCATATCTGTTACCACGCAGTTTCATTCTGTCCGTTAACTATTCCAGTAATCTTATTTTCTATTATATCACATGAGCAACATTTCTAGAACAGTCAAAATAATTGAAAAGGACATTTCTAAATACTATGGCCTGCTCAGATACAGTTATTTTAGAGATTTGGCCCCCCATTGCCTGAAATGGAAGGGCACTGTTGCTGAAATTTCACACCGACTGTCAATATTGCTTCTGTGATCATGTCTTTTTTTCTTCCCTAAAACAGCCCACTGTTTGTAACGTGGAAGATTGGTCGAGATAAACGATTGCGTGGATGCATAGGTACTTTTTCTGCCATGAACCTGCATTCAGGACTCAGGGAGTACACACTTACTAGGTAAGATTTTGTTTTCTGTAGCCTTGACTTACGTATTTAAATAGTCTACTGAGGAGATGATAGGTGTGCTTTGGTTTGTTTTGGGTTTTTTGACTGTGTCACTATACTGATCAATGAAAACTTGTATCTCCTTTTGATGCTAAGCGTATTGCCTGGTTATTTGACTACTGGTGTCTTGAGGCTATGGTTTCAGTTAAAAACCATAACTTGAGTTTTTTTGTTTTGTTTTTTTTTTTTTTAATTGGTCTGGAAAAACTACTCTCCAGTAGCTTATTGTAACTGACTATTACAGTATTTTTTCCAGTGTTTCAGACAAATTTTAACCTTAATAGTTAATGTCAGGGCAGAAGACCAGAAAGTCAGATTTGGGGATTATCCTATTCACACTTCTAAAACAGCAGGTATTCTCACCTCTTCTCCATCAGGTGCTTCCAATCAGCTGCAGTTAATTTAATGCTACAAATTTCCATTACATGTTACTCTTCAGATACATCCCAGCCCCTGAGTGGGAAGCTTCTGGATGAGGGAGGTAAGTGATGATAATCCTTCACTCCCTGGCAGCATAATCCTTCATTTTTTGATCTACACCTAAATTCATTCACCTTAATATTGTTCCATTTCCTTTGCATAGAGTGAAAACTAATAAGTTTATCACTAGAGCTAGTAGCAAGCTTTCTACTTGTTTTTTCTAAGAGTTTTCTTAAGTTTATTTTCTAAAGAATCAATGGAATTTTGTTCCACTCGGTTACAATAGACTGTTTATAGTGCTTTAAAATAGAAGCTACATTCTGGCATGTGTAGACCTCTAAAACTGTCATCACTTAAAATAGTTGGTGCCTCCAGATCACTTTAGATTTGAGGCTTTCCTCCATTGCAGGATCTTCCTCTTTGCTGTTAAAATGCCTTGTCAATCCCAGTATTAAGTAATATTAAAATGGGACATGTTGTTTCTTATGTCTCACTAGTTTGTTGCAAGTTGAAATTCATTTCATGCTTCTTTCTGCTCAGCTTGAAGAAATCAACTGCTCATCTCCTGGAGTCCTTACAGAATTCTGAAAGACCTAGTTACCTTTATCGTTGGTTTTATGTTGGTTTTATTTATTATGTGGTCTGGAATGTTTCTGGTTCTGTCCTTTAAAACCTCAGCAATCAAAATGGTTAATGAGAAGAAGCTTATAATAAAATTCAAAGCAATTTCTCCGTTGAAGGTTAAAGGCTTAMAATCTTAACCATTAGTGAGCCAGACTGGAGGAAAAACAACTTGCCCCCTGCACTGGAGAGCAGTTTCATTTAAGTGTATACTTTATAGTGCCTGATCGAGAACAATAAGCTTGTACAGAAAATTACCCCCAAAGACTAGGAAGAAGGTGATAGCCAAAAAAGTAGTCTTTGTTGCTTATAGATTTTTCCATTCTCACAAATCAAGTAGTGCTGTACTCTTGCATTTAAAAACACTTAGAAGGTTCCTCTCACTGCATTCTAACTCTGAAAGCTGAAGTCAAAATACATGAGAAGTGATACAAATTAAAGGGAACTGAAATATTTTCAGTGCAGTATTTAAGTGATGGCCACATGCTGTGGAAGTTTATATTAGGCTATTCAAAGGATAGTTCAGGAATTTTCAAGATGAGAGAAATGAAACTATATACCAACCTATTTTTCAAAAATCTTTGTGAGATTATCAGTTGTTTTAAAAAAAATATATAATAAATTTAGTGGCATGTTGGATTTTATTACCTTTTATGGGGAACCTTTTTCATGTCTATGGCACCAAAAATGTTTTCTGTTGTTTTAAAACAAACAAACAAACAACAAACAAAAAAACCCCACACAACCAAAACCAAACTTCAGATATGACCACTGAAATGTAAAGTTCATATCTGAATGTATGAAAAAGTTGTTCCCTTCTATCAGTCATTATTTAAAAAAAGAGAAGGTTACCTGTGATCAGTTTCCTTCATGATATTAGTCTTTTCAACCACAGAGCTTCCAGAGGAGAGCATTTGAGGAATAAAAGAAGCACCTTTAAAATGTCTGTGAACTTTCAGAGTTTGGAGCTCCACAGGCCTCCCTAGGAGGGATCAGAACTAGGACGTTACAGCTTGATCCAGCAGTATGTGGGCAATAGGCTGCTGCAGAAGATATGACAATTCCTGAAAGAGGAAAAAAAACTTCAGGGAAGGCAAAAATTAATCAACAAAGGAGGTAGAATGAGAATGGACTCTCCACTTCAGAAAGTGGAACCTGACCAAAATTTTCAGTTGAGGATACAGGCAGATACCGTCTGACTTTATTTTACTGTGACACTGAGAGGCGCTTTTCTTCAGTTATTCTGAAGATACAGCATGGATAAACAGAACCAGGTTGTTTGTCTAGTTCATTCTTATCTTTTTCAGCACCTTCTGTGGAATTGTGGCCCAACTTTCAGTGAGTAAAATGGTACAGAAGAACAGCTGTTCTTAAATGCCCTGGTGCTGAGCGATCAAAATATCCTCAATTTCCTTCGTGCGTGATTTTATTACAAATATGCTTAGGATCATGATAAATCAAATTTTCCTTAATTCTACTAGTGATCTCTAGTTGTATATTGTATACAATGTGTAGCATAAACATCTCTATCTGCATACAGTAGTGTAGTTTCTTCGAAATAGCATAATGATAGTTCATCAAGGAATCCAAAGTGAACAGTTTCTTTCTTGGGACACCCATACCCCACTTAAAAAACACCTTTTGGGAGTCTATAAACAAAAATGGTGATGATGTGTGACCAAGTGAGTTTCTCTTCCCCGTTTTGAGCTCTGTAGGTTGTTACGCTGGTATTGCCAGTATGTTCTAAACAGGAAATTTATGTAGAATGATTCATCATTAATTGGATGCATCTGCCTAAGTTGTGAGGAGGGATGAGCATACCCATAGTTAAAAATGCTAGTACTGTATTCCTAATAAAATCTACATGTTAGAATTCAATTTTCACTGCAGTTATATCAGTGAAACACAGGGGAAAGGAAGTGTATTATTAAAATATTCTGCAGAACTTTATGAAAAGATAGATTCAGATTTAGTGATTTTTATATCATTTTACGAGGAGCTTAGTATGTTTTATAGTATTGAATATTGTATATTGGGACGTAAGAAGTTTATCATGGGCAAAATAGTCCTTTAGACTGAATGTGTTAATTGAATATCCCACCTGAATGCGTAAAAATAAACCAATCCAGATTATGAAAAATACCTTGTGTTTTACAGCTCCTTCAAGAAAATACACTGAACTTGGAAGCAGGTTACCACAGAATTTCGTAACAGGTTGATAAATTACTTTTTCATGTATTCTGTTCAGCAGTAAGACTTAGGTTTTGGCATCGAAGTTTTAAACTCCTGCTCTCTTACACTTGAGATACTGAATGAAATGGTTTCATTTATTTAGTTTAGTTTTTTCTACCCATTTCATATAATTTGAAGTCGTATTTTACACCTAGTAGATACAACAAGTATAGGTGTATAAATTAAGTTTTAACTCTGCATTGGTTTATCCTGTCAAGGCTAGAATATATATCTGGGGAGGGAAATAGTAGAGAAGAGGCAGATGAAGGGAGACGTTATATGACAGAGCCTTCGGTCATAGAAGAAAGCAGTGAAGAAAAATTGGAGGACTCCAAGTCTTAAGTGGATTAGCATAATGGCTGAAAACTGGATTTACATTTTAAAATAGTATGTAACCCATCCTCCTTAACTAGCATAGGCCTGTCTCTACTGACTGTATGATGTAATCAGTCTTTTTGTTGTGTGTTCACCTGAAAGAAGTATGACTGCTGTCAGACATTCAGCCTAGATGTGGTTGATCAAGAAATGAAAAAAAGAGGGAAGCTTGGGATGAGAAGCACAAGATTGAAGGAAATGAAACCTGCGACCCAACTTTCTCATAASCGAATTCGGGTGTAGATTCCATGTGAGGATTTGCCTACCAGTGGCATCAACTACTGCTCTATGTTTGTCTGCAATTTCAAGAGTCTTAGTCCTTGTTACTGCCATATCGCCTGCCTGCTCTCTGTGAAAAACATTGACCCTTTCCTCCCGTTCCACACAGGAAAGTTAACCAACCAACTGYAAGACTGTAGTATGGCAAACTTATTTAAGGGGTAAAATTGAAAAATACTGAATGACTGATCACATTAATATTGATGTTGGCCTTATTTCTTAAAGACCAGAGGCAAGTATTTGTGCAGACAGGGCAGCTTCCCTCTTGTGTTTAGCTGAGATTACTACGCTGTTGAATTCCTGTTTCTTTTTACTAATCACAGACTTGTTCAACCTTCCCTGTAATCAGCCCCTACAACTCAGTGCTAACTTCCCAAAGCCTTTACTATCAGGCGGTGTTGCTATGGGTGTAGATAGTCATTGCTGTTGATCCAAGGCAAAGCATATTCATGTATCTGAGTGCAATTTTTGAACTGCAGAGTTGGGGGAATTAYATATGTTTTTGACATTTGTTGTGACCTTCGCTGTTCACAGAAGTCATAGTCTGAATTAATTTCTGCAAATAGTATTTCATGTAATATTTCAGAGCACATTGTTGCTTCTGTATTGCCCACTGATAATACTTTGCAGGCTGTCTTATTCTGTGGCTTTGATTTATAGTAGACCACTGCTGAAAGGCAGCTTTTTTTATACTATTACTACTCTGCATCTGGTGGCCACCAATGAAAAATGCCTGATAATGTGAGATGAATCTTACACTATCGCTTTCAAAATTGAACTCTGCAGAGAGCAATGTAGACTCCTGACAGCCTGAACTCACCASTGTTATGCTATTCTTGTATGTTTAACATCGTCTTTAAAGCCAGGAAGCATCATGTTGCTTCCTTTTCATTTGTATGTTTCTATGAAAAGCAGGAGTCTGCTGGTTGCCTCTGAGTTTTCAGGGTCGTCTTATTGAGGCAGAGAGCATAGATTTTGCCCTTACTAAAGGATGACCAGCAACAGAGGGAGGATCTCAAGGTGAGAATAGGTGCTTAGGGAGATTTGTGGTAACATGGGTCTGTGTCTAGTTGAGAGGACAGACAACCAGTGTGTCCCCCTGAGCATGTGAGAAGCCAGTGGCAATAGCCATCTGGAACGTGTAACTCCCAACTCCCACTTACCCCTCATGACCCCAGTTAGTTGTTAAGTTTTTAGTGGGGGTTCAACTTAGAAAATCCTCTAAGCTTTAATAATMAAAGTGCCGTACATGCTGCCAAAGCCTTTTGAGCCAATAAAACTGCAGGCAGCTGGAGCTCCTCAGGCAGTCACAGCACGTCTTCCACTTACGCCATCACATCCCTTCGCTGAGTGACAAGGTTGTGCCCTAGAGAGCCTGCAGTTAGGAGTGACGTCGGAGCATCCTGCGTTCCTGAGGAGGTAGGAAGTGGGGTACCAAACTGACACTTAAAACGGTGTACTGAGTGTTTTTCCCTCAGCCCAGGGTGGGGTGTATCTGGCCCTAAGGAGGATTCAAGGATGCTGAAGAAGTTGCAGGACTGCTTCTCTGCTAATTTGTACCGTGGCCCCCATTGAAAGATCTGTAGTTGAGGAKGTTGCCATGACATAGACATCTTCCAGTGACCAGTATAAGGCAGATCCTGCTTGTCATGTAGKCAGCAGCAGGGAGTGGTTAAGTGATTCTCATCACTTTGTAGCAATCTCCAGTCACTAAAACTCCTTAGCAAAAGAAAGAGGTGTCTGAGCCAAAGCCATGTTTGAAAGAGATTTGGAAATAYATAAGCACTGCAACCTTGCAGCGTTACTGCTCTGAAGGGAGGAGGGAGTAGCTGTTTCAGAGGAGATGGGAATGGACCCGCAGAAACAACAGGCCATATCAAGGCAATAGATTAATTTAAACCAATATTTACTAGACCTATTTTTAAAACATATTCTATCGTGACTCAGAGATAAAGTGCAAGGGCTAAAGATATGGCATCTTTAAGGTTTTTTGTTGTGTGGCCACAGGATTTGTGAGCTGCCTCAGCTATCAAAATACAGAATAGTTGAGAAGCTCCTGTTCTATTTGGTGTTTTTACTCTTCTGTAAATTCTAGGTCTGCTGTCCCTGTCTGCTGGCCTGTGCTACACCTGATTTACATTTGTGTATAAATTATTTTCAAAGGTAGCTATTATTTTCAAAATAAAGGTATAAAGGTAGCTATTATTTTCAAAAGGTTTGCTTTTGCTAACAGGCTTAAATGAGTTCTGTTTTTCAGTCCTCAACAGTTGTCATATCTGGGCCACATGCTGTTTCTCTTCCCCCAAACAAAGTGCAGTGCAGGAAAGGGGTGGGGGGGGAAATTCTATCGCAAATGAGTGTATTTCAATTAAAATCAGTAATAGGGGACAGAAGTATTGAGATTGATTTCTGTCAAGCACAGTTAGACATCATATTTGTTAGAAAATGCATCCTTTAAGTTTCTTAAATTGGTGAGTAAAGGCAATTTAATCAGGTTGTTCTAGTTTATAAGTGAGGTGAGATGTAATCTCTTCGGGCTGATGCAGTCACATAAAATTAGATAAGCTTTTTGCATACAAGCCTTTCTGTAAGTTGTTAGGAAAACCTTTTTTAAGAAGGCAAGTTAATCTTAAATGCAATAGAAACCCGTTCAAGTTTTGAATTTTTTTAAAATTATTATTTTATTATTATTTTGGTTTGTCCTTTAATTTACATTTTTGTTCCCTTCTCCTGATTATCTTTTGAAGTTATAACTTTACATGTGAGATGTACAGGGTTTCTCTTGGTGTTCTAGACATTTAATTATAGTGTTAGTAATGAAAAGGTACATTGTGTTAATATTAGTATTTTATTATAATCTTTATAGGAATTGCAGCTGACTTAATAGAATTGTCTTAAACTGCACGTCAGAACTGGGTCAAAGTATATTAAGACACTTCAGCAGTAACCTTTGCTTTACAAATTGCAAGATATATAGATATGTATATATTTATGGTGATGTTGACCTCCAGAGATATTATTAATAATCTTAGAACCCCCTTTTTCTTTTCCAAAATGCTCCTGGTAAAATATAAAATTAAGGTATTAGCACCTTAATTTTTCAATGATGAATGACTACCTTTAATGAAACTGGGGCAAAATTATTTTAACATACAGATATTTTGTACAGGCTCATGTGTTTTGCCTGCCATGTCATCTGTATAGAGATGAGACTTTACTGAAACCTGGAGCTGTTCATATTTCTAAATTTAATCTAAGCCAAAAAAAGCTTGTTGCTGAACTGTTGTTCACCACTTTAATTTGGGTAAATCCTCAGATCTGTTACAGTGGAATATAATTGTTTAGTAGTAAAATGGATTGTGATGTAAACTCACAGTACCAGAAACTCTAAATGAAGTATACAAATTTGAATTTATTGAGCCAGGCTTAGTTACTCTATGTGAGTCAATTCAGTAAGTAGGTCTGTAATGATTTTGTGCACRCAGTGCCAGGTCGTTATTTCAGGGAACTGTTGCTTAACAGAACTGTCTACTGCCTTTTCTCAAAGGGCAAAGCTAAATACCATACTGGCTCTAGAAGTGGAAAAAACCCCAAACTTTTGCTTTAATGATGAGTTAAATGCWGCTTCTTATTTCATTATGAAATGAAAATAAAATAATGTTGTTTAGGAAGGAGAAGGGGCATGCCTTACTGAATATGTTTCTTGCACATTATGTGTGTTGGGGATGTAGGAATTTTGCCTTAATCTTTTTTTTCTTTATTGGGGAAAAAAAAAAAGATACTGGTTTAGTAATTGTTGGTCTATTTTTCCTGACAAAAACCTTGCTAGACCCTTGGACCTAATGGTAGATGATAGTCTGTTTCCTTAGCAACACTTCCTGAAAGAAAGCAAAAGAAAACACTATAAGTGGAAAGACAGTCCTTAGATTATTATCTTTATGTAAGGAGGAGCGCATAACGATGCCCTACCAAAGCTTTTTAAATAGATCCAGGGTTATCAAATATTGATAACCGTTTTGCTGAGAAAACTGGATTATAGAATATGAATTCTTTGGCACAGGGGAATGCATTACTGCATTTAGTGGAATAAACTTACTTTGTGAATTGACTGTAACTGGAAATCTAGGAAAAATGGAWTTTTAGGATTCAAAATTATTACAAAATCACCGTATCTGTATAAAGTGGCTCAATGAAGTTTGGAGGGGGCTTTGCTGAGACTGTCATAAGTCTAAGGTCTCAGCAGTAGAATTTGGTGTAACTAAGGAAACTGTCCAGAATTAAAATACTTATTTCATAATCTTATTTTTAAAAACATGCATTAAAAATCAGGAGTTTCAAAAATATGCTTCTCATAAAATGCATGCTTTGAAAAAGCCATGATCAGGCAAAATAACTTGCATTAGTTGATGTAATTTGTGGTATTTTGAGTAAATCAGATATTCCTGAAATTTGGTTGAATGTGAATGAGTAACTGGGGACATCCAGCAGTTACTCAGACTTTCCAGATGGGTTTCAGGGAGGAGCCATGTCATTTATGACTGTAGTCTTTCCCACGATGCTCTTGCATTTCATGTTCTTCCCACACAGTCTCCTTTTATTATGCTAAGAAAACTGTGCACACCCTGTAAGTTCAAAGACAGAGTTCTAGTTGAGTTGAAACACGAGTTTGGTTGAAAGTCAGATTTATATTTGTCTTTGAATATTACTTGACATAAGTATTTGGAAGGGAGGGTGGAGTCRGGGGAACTGGCTGCCCTGGTTTTCCTAGCAAAGCTCTACGTTGCCATGACTCTTACTTTTCCATTACTAGTATGAATAGTTGTTGGTACTCCATGGTTTTTGGTCAACTTTTTCATCTTTTTGTATGATACTCTTAAGGGGAACATCTTCAAAACATTTCCTAAAGATCTTTTAGAATGGAGTTTACTTTCATTTGAGACTTTTGGTGACTTGTTTATTTCTTAAGCACTACAAAAACATACTGGGTTATGGGCCAGTGGTGAGGAATACAAGATAGGACTGTGTGCTCACACAGCAGAGAGAGGCGTAGATTAAGTGGGTCTCGGAGCACTTGCATTTTAAAGAAAGGTTTTGCGTGTTTGGAAACCCTTAGCTGGGACAGAATGGAAGAAGTTGGCATAGAAGTTACCTGCTTCTGGGGAATTTTCTCTCTCTGCTGTTCTCAGGTTAGCAGTAGATATTTATTTTTAATATAGCGTAAGGGACATTTCCCACAGCTTTATTGATAAGGCAGGGGTGGTGATGGTGGAGAAAACTTCCCACTGCACATACTGCCCAGTGCTTATATGTGCTAAATATGAGAAGGATGTTTATATAGTTTGTCCCTCACTTCCTAAGATGCTGGAAATTGAGGTGCAGCAGTGGTATATTAGATACCTCGCCCAGTAGAAGTAAACTTAAAGGCTTTGTTTGGCTCAAGGAGCTAAATTTTGGTGAAATCTACTGTTTTAAAACAAGTTATCAGGGATTAAACGAGGTCAAAGGAAAAAGAATTGTCTCATGCTTATAAGCTGTTAAAATCTTTAAACTCTGTAGCTTTGTGTGGGAGGCACTGTGGGAAAGGAGTCTCAATTAAAGTTTTCAGTCTGTCAGCACCTCCTCCATTTAGGTGTTTTCTGATGCTTCCTTTTACGACTGTATAAAGAAGAAATAGCACAAGCTGGATGTGGGGACCGGGCTCCAAAAGCCCTTATTATCTCTGTTCACTTTAACACAAAGATGTTGAAGCTTTTGAAATTGAATTTACCATTTTCCATAGACCAGAGTAATGAGAATTAAAATGCTCTTGTAAACTGTAGCAGAATTTTCTGGTATTTTTAAATAGTACCAACAGATACCTATTTCTAAAAATCATTCCTGTTGATACTGTGAAGAGAGAAGTTGTGTCCTTTACAGAGCTGTAGCTGAGATGGTAGAAGAGCTCTTGGAAGAAGAAATGCTTATGTCTCTGGTGGGACATAAGCAGCCATATAAAATGCTGAAGAATGTCTGAAGACATTTAAGCCTAAACACACTTCACATTCTGAGGTAGTCCAAAAGTCTTACAGGCCCCAGTGCTCTGTACTATTTCAAATCATATAATGTATGAATTTGTAAGCATGTGATCGCGGGGGGGGGGGGGGTGTGACCTGTCTTGAATTTCATCATTTACAAATGACCGAATTTTTACTATTCATTTGATGCGTTGCAGGAGGGAATATATATTTACCTGAAAATAAGTTACTTTTTTTCTAACATGATTTTAAAATATAATATTAGGGACAAAAGCACTCCAGGTTTGCCTTTGAATTATTGATGCACTTCTCAAATTCTGCCATTTTCAACTGTACTCCATAAAAATGTATGGAGTGATATATACACTCTATACAGGTGTATATTGGTGATAGCCTTTATTTTAGAAACAGAAATTGAAYGTCCTTTGATTTCTTAGCTGTGTAAATGGCAATGTATTGATACAGTTTACAAAGCATCTAATGCTGTGAAAGTATGTAAATAAACAGTTTCTTAGAAATATTTGATGTAGATCCAAAAAATATTTCTAACCTCACAGATTCCTACTTTTATGTCAATTTTCAAAACTTTTAAATTAAAACTTTTCTAAATATAGTTGTAATTAACACACAGAGAATAGATTTTTGACCATAGTGGAGAACAGCTTTTTCTGGCCATCAATACCAATTTCAGTAGGACTGATAACACTCAACTCTTAAAGCAAGGCTGTTGTGGGGTAGGGGGAATGGTGACATGCGCCTGTGTTATAAATATAATATGCAGGCTACAAAGTCTGCTGGCTCACATGCTTAAATTTAGGTTTGCTATTCCAGTGCAATAATCTTTTTTTTTTCTTGGTGCAGATTACTTGTAATAAAGGGTCAATAGTCAGGCAAGCAGTCTGTCAGGCTGGAGAAGTACAGTATATAAATAACTCCCACAGAACTTAGGGAACTTGTACAGATGTTAAGGAGTGCTCCRATGAGCCTGAGCACAGCTCTTGGGAACTTCCCCATCTGTCATAAGCTGCAACCCCAGCTTCAGTGAAAAGGGCCTTTGTGCTAATGGCAGTTACTGACGGTTGTGTAAGTCAGTATGTGAAACAGGTATATAAAACTTTTACCACCAAGGAGATGCGACTTTGTTGAAGTGAATAATGTTACGCCTTTTTACTGAATTTTTCAGTTGAGTAATTTTTATTTACATTGAATTTGGTTTGATTTGACAGGGGAAAAAAAGGAAAAGCTCTTGGTTTTTTGAACAGTACAACTTTTTGATAACTTTTAGTTCAAGTAATTTTAATGACTTACACTTCTATAATACCACAAACTGAAATAGGTCCCAATAGCTACCTGTAACATGCAATTAATTCGCCGCTTTAGATACCAGCCTAATTGCCAGTAATGCTTTCAGTGTTTTATTCATAAACAAAAGCCAGAAATACATTCACACTGGTATATTCAAACAGTATTTCTCAGTTTAGAAGACTATTCATTTTTTCTCTATGAGAAAAGTTGCTAAAGCGAATTATTTAGAATAAAAATACATTTAGTATGTAATAAAAAGTTTACGTAATTCTTTTTCTTCAAATATCAGCTTATATCGCATTCAACTGAAGTGTCAATGTAAAGCCAAAAATGTTCAAAGCCAAAATACATTCTGACTCACCTGTATGAAGGTTGAAAGAGATTTGAATGTCTGCATTTAAAAAAAAACCCAACACGTTCTGCGTGCATATGTATATTTTTAACAGCTTCGGTTCTTATGAAAGACAATTAAAAGAGCTGCTTCTGTTATCTCTAGGCCAGTTACTTGCAGATGCTCTTGTTAAAGCCCCATAGATAGCATGTTGGTTTTGCCATGAAGAAAAAGTGCTTGTTATATATATGAACACAAATAAGTGAAAGGGGAAATGTAATTTTAAAATAACTGAAAGGTCATTGCAACCTCAGACCTCTAACAGCGTATCACCGCTTTTCACCAGAAATATTTTTACACGTTCTGTCAAGAAATTGATGCTGGTTTTGTTTCTGTTCCCAGAAGCTTCTACACAATTTGCTAGCTGGTTAGATGGCCCTTTCTCCTCTGTGCTGAGGATGCATTCTGCGGTTTGCTCACTTAGCTACACAGAGGCTTTTTTCCTTTGACCTAGACTGCTAATCCCTCATTGCAAAGAGCAGCAGCTGTGCTTTGTCTGTGGAGGTCTCTGCACTGCATGCAGCCYCATTCGTTAGAGCAACCCCCTCTTTGTGTGTTCTGCTTTTTCAGTTACTGAAAGGGTGACTTTCTGTTTTCTTGCTCAGAAAACCCTCTTCAGGTTTGTAGAAGTCTACAATGCATTATTTTTTTTTTCCCAAAAAAATGTAGGTTTCCAAGAGCTGTTACGYACAATTTCACAAAACTGTGTGTTTGACTAAAGTATTCCTGACATACAGGAGGTGAAACACTTCTGAGTTGCTTTTTAGAAAGGTGATGAAACCTATTTGCATTTAAATATTAAACACTTCAGACAGATGTGTTGTATTGTAGCTCTAATGGATATAATTACAAATGAACCTATTTTTTGTGTGTCCATGTTGTATCCTCATGTAACATTGAATAATCAGGCTTCAGTTGCTCTTGGTATAATTCCCTCAGTCAAACGTGTAGCAATGTAAGATGTTAGTGGTAGYTGAAAGCTTAAGTTAACACAAGAACAGAACAGAGAGTCATTTGCTGGTTTAGGCTTTACTGCAGTGAATGGCAAAACTACTACTACCTTCAAAGGGAGAAGAATTTGAAGAAGATAGGATGTAAAATATTTAATTAATAAGCACAAATTTCACATTTCAGTTAATCTCTTAGTCAAACATTCGTGTTTATACTTTCATGTTTTGTAATCTTTATTCTGTAGCTGAGCAGAATTTTYAAATGTATGTAATGGTGTTGAGTTAAATGCATTCCTTGAACAGTGAAGTTATAGTTCTTGAGGCTATAGACAGATGTAGCCTAACCTGAACCTTTTGCCTCTTCTTCATTTCAGAACTTCCTTTTCATTCCACTTCAGCTGTTTTTATTTGCTACTCAAAACCTGTTTTAGAGTGGAAAGCATATACAGAGCAACAGCTGGCAGACTTGGAACTGAATGTACTGTTTAGCTGAGCTTGCAAAGGTTCAGTTGCTTGGGCATCTTGACCTTAGATACAGTGATTTGTGAATGCCCCATCCAGTCAATTCTGTAAGCTGAGTAAGTAGACAGAACTGTGGCAGAAAACTAGAAGGAATAAAGGGATGAAATGGTGATCTGCTCTCATGAGGGAGAGAAGTGGCAGCATTGCTAAATGGAGAACAAGAAGGTGGCATACAGACAAGTTATTTGTGTGTGGAAGAAGACCAAGGGAAGGAGATGCAGGAAGCAAAGCTTCCAGCTGTATAGAATGTGTTTATRTATCTAAAACATAGCCTATTTTTTAATTGGTGATTTGTAGAGGTACTGAAAATCGTAGCTTAATCTGTTAATGAGATTCATATATGAAGTAAAAACCTACACATGTACAAAATTAACAGAAAAAAAATGTTGAAAAGCCTTGTTTGTTGCCTTAAATAAGGAATTAAGTTTTGTCCTGATGCAGCAATTCTCATGCTTGCATTCTAGGATGGCTTAATGATAGCAGGGGTAAGTGTCTAGAAACCAAAATGTTTCTTTTGTGCCTACGAATTCTCATGAAATAAGGAGTGGSTATTTCTTTCCCTGAGGTCTTGTTACATACAATGTGCCACAAGGGATTCATCTTGTGCCTGTCTTTTTTACTATATTTACAAAAATACTGAGAATTAGTAAGATGCCATGAGCTCATATACCAACCTTTACACTGACAGCACTCAGATTTGCAGCTCTTTGCACATGTACTCGCAGTTATGTGTAAGAGATTGCACTTAGATAAAAACCAGCTGGTTTAAACATAATCCAAGTTGAGTAGTGATATTGATGAAACACGTATCTTGGGAAACAAGCCAGGATATTATTCAGTGCCCTGTATTATGAGTGGTCGTATCCCGTTCTGTAAGGCAGTGTGGACCTGGGTTATTCTCGACTTACACACTTGTTCAAGAATTTCAAGACTGGATTCTGTCACCTTTCATTTCATTTATGAGACTATATTCATCAATACCTTCATATTTCAGAATATTTTATTGTCTTAATCTTCTTCTATGAAACATTTAATGCAACACCTCAACTAAGTGAATATGATCTTTTTCCTTCTCAGTTCAGTTACTGCCTATTCTACCATGCCTTTTGTTTTCCTTGTTCTTAACCTGATTATATATATTTAATTTGTCCGTCATGGTGGTTTCAAAGTCCCGACCATAAAACATAGTTTCTGTATTTGTTACAAACAGTATCAAAATTAAGCTTAATTGTAAAATTCCATTCCCAGCATTTACTGTCTTGGTTGTTTTTAAAGTGAATCATATTGACAACTAATAAAAATTCAACTACATCGTATTTTTATATAAAAATACAGTTTATAGTATTTCTGACAAAAGGAATATTGAGAAAATCAAGTACTCTTTCGTTCCAGACTTTCAACAGTATAATAAAAATAAACCCTTTTTACAAGCTGCAAGAAATTGAACATGTAAACATTCAAATTATATTAATGTATTTATATATCACTGCATTGCTGCGAGGTTTAGGAACATATTTTTCCATATGTGATTAAGATGAGCCTTTTTAAAGTTCATAAAGAATTAAAAGTATTTCATGTTAACTTCTACTTTTTTAAATACTTTTTGAAAATTATGACATGAATGCATCTTTAGAGGGGAGTAATATTTTGTGCATTGATTAAATGAGGATTGACTTCAGCAATAAAGTGGCCTTAAAGATTTTTGTCTTGACTTCAGTATCTGTTTTGGGGTAAAGTGGTGGTCTTAGGTCAATATTGAGAGACTTGCTGGAGATGTAAAGAATTCTAGAGACTTCTTTTTATGCTCCTAGGGATTTGAGTGGTTAGCATTGCTCAAGCTGTACAGTTCTAAATGTAATTGAGTAGTTCATTTTTGTTAATTATCTAAACTTTGCCATCTGCTGGAGAGCCTTTTAGTGACATTATAATTTAATCCAATTGGAGCTCAGTTAGAGTTTTCTGACTAGCCTGTTATCATGTGTTCACCAAACAAAAACCTACACACCAAACCCTGGTCAGTTTTGTTATTCAATTTTTAAATAAGCATCTGGAATGACTGTGACAAGCTTACTGTGTTATGTTGTGAGATTGTTTTAAGTGGTGTGGAGTTGCTTTTTATGTATCAAACCAGGACATTTCCATGGCAATTGACACCTTTCAGCTTCCTGAATGTTTGCATGAGTATGACACAAAAATTGTCACGCCTTTTTGAATTCCATTGTCCTCATTTATCCCAGCATGATGGTAGATGCAGGGAGGGGTGAGGGACAACATGGGAAAAGGCAGAAAAGAAGTTGCCACCTACGAAGAAACTAGTGCGTACAGCTGCTTTACCTTATGTTCCCCTGTAGTCAGAAAATGCTGTTCAAGGTCCACGCTGAGCAATTCAGAGTACAGACGACTGTTTTGCATGGATATTCTGAACTGACTTTGTTCAGTTCTAGAAGTATGGAGTGTATGGAGCACAGCAGTTACAGCTTTTTTGCTACACCTGGGCAAATGCGCACTAATTGCACGCTTTGTGTTGTAGTTTGCTGTAAGCTGTACCTCTTGCTTACCTCTTATGTAAAGACTGGATTTAGCATACCTTTGTGAAGGCGTACCTCTAAACTATTACTGATGCTCTGCTACATCTTAAAAGTTAGGTTAATTGAAGATTTTTTTTCTTTTTTTCAGTGTAATAGGACATATTGTATAGTAATGCAAAATGATCCCCCAACGCCCTGCAGGATTGAAACAGTATGAGAAAAATGCAGTCTCTTTAACTTGTTTGCTCTTTCTTCACATTCAAGGAGAAAAGTAAGTCCTCTAGAACCACGAAAGCGATACAGTGTAAGATTTCTGGCTTCAGGAAACTTCAGTAAGGAAGTTGAACCATAGAAACTTGACTCTTACTAATGGAACCAGAACATACAGTATTACTTTGTGGATTTTCTTAGCTCTAACTGCGTTATATTTTCTGATGGGAGCAGATTGCAGGAGCTGCAACTCTTGTGATCATACTTTTCCACTTCAAGGCCATAACAGCACGTACACAAAATTCTCCTAAAATTTAAGGACCTCTCCATACAAACCTTCATTATTTCCTTGATACATTATAGCAGTAAGAAAGAGAAATGAATTCCAGGCACTATGTCCACACAGTGTAACGTTAGTGTGGCATAATGATGAGCTGGGTTTATTTGGAAGAATCCAGAGTGTGATGGAATATTTCTCTGGGTAGTTATCAGAGCAGTAGAAAAAACATATTTTTAATTTTTTCTTCTAAAAAGCTCTGTTTAAATTTATGGAAGCCTTAGCTTTTACAGCTTCCATGGTTATGCGCTTTCTTTTCTTATGAGAAATTTTGTAATGGTGAGTAAGTGAGGAGTTTGATTGGTTTTGTCTGGTATTTACATGAGACTGAGAGACCCAGCTGAAGAACGAGCAGTAGTTAAACCTCCAGGAGTTTCAGGCTGGTCATTATGCAGGTGCACATTAGCTCCATGTCTTAACAGATACTCACATTGACTGCAGATTCACTGGGAAGCATCCCAGACCATGTTAGATATTCCATATGTGCTGTGGAGTTGACCTGTGCAGGTACCACGAGTCAAGATAGCCAGAGTAAGAAATCAAGGTTAAAATCAGGATTTGTCTGAAAATTTTAAGTACCCCTGGAAATATTCTGTAAATACCTCTTTTGTTGATGTAAACAACTGGTGAACTTGTTTGGGGAAAAACAACAAGGTCCCAGAGCCTTATCAGCAGTACCAGAGTGGTTTGCTCTTTAATTGTGTGTATGGGTGGCACAATACACGTGCGTGCACGCACACACACACACACGCAAAAATACTGTTAAGAATATAATTGAAGCCACTTGTGACTGCAATCAGTATCAAAGTCGGTATGTATTAAAGAAATTTTTTAAGATTTCCATAACCCTTTGCCTACATGCTGTGATGCCATAGTGACTATTGTATTTGCTGCTGTCTAATGGAACTGCTTCTGCACAAAAGCAAAATCAATGAGTTCATACAGCACAAAGAACAGGTGCTAAAATATATGTAACTTCATGTACAACTGAAATAAGCAATGATGAGGAAACAGTTGAATGCAGTATATCCTAATTGTCTCTGTTCAGGTTTCAGGAGTACTCCAGACAAAACACCTGAATTACTTTTTTTCCCCTCATGTATTTGACTAATATTTAAGTTAATATTTTTATAGATATCTTTCAAGAATTTCCAGTTCAGTGATGAAGTGTTGACAAAAATCTCTAATTTACAGCCATAAATAGATACCATTTTTAATACAGCTTTTGTTAACTTTATCGGTGTTACAATTTCTTTTTTTCTCAGCATTCTTCTTGAAAGTAGTGCCATTAAGTGGGGATTGTTAAAGTTTTGCTGGGTTCTGTCATCACCAGCAACAGCCGCTGCTGTTTTGTTCCAGACCATGAACCATTTTGACATGGCTTGCAGAGCACTAGTATTAACACATACCACAGCGAGACATCTCTGTCACTGAATACAGAAATGATGATGGCATCCCATGTGGGAAGATGGGAGTTGCCCCTGCTTTCTTCAGCAGGAAGCTGCGGCATTGATTCAGAACCTTGCCTTTTTTTCTTTTTTTTTTTTTTCCTTTTAGCATGTCTTAGATTTAGGTGAATAATTTTACCAGCCAAGAAGTTTAGGTGTCTTGACTTTAGCAAACTCCCTAAAGATGAAGGGTTTAGATCTTTTGACATCTGAATTAAAAAAAAAACTTTGAAATGTAGTTGTTCTTGTCCCTGTTGACACTGTTATCTGACTGGGAGAGGAGCTCAGGAAACTATTGAAGTGAGCAAATAATGGTTTCTCTTCGGTAGATGGTTCTTCTTTTGCCCAGAGGTTCTTTTCTTCTTTGTCACTCAGCAATTTGAAACTGGTAATAAAAACTCGGTGTATTGGTTTGTCCTTCAGGATATTGTGAACAAACCGAAGTGTTCTCTTAGGAGAATGTTTGAARTAGAACACTGTAAACTTTTTGTTATCTCTTTCAATTTCTGGGTCTACTCTTAATAGATATTATGTATTTTTTTAATCGGTGTATTATATTAATGTCTTCTATAGCATTGTTATGCTATCTGCAAGAAGTCTGACAATATCCAATCCTGCATAGTTGTTTAAAAAAAAAAAAAAAGCTGAATGACTCTTGGTAAATTCAAACCAACCAGATGTGTTTGCTGGCTTAGTATATTTTGTCCTGTAACTACTGCAGCCTGGCTGATACTAACCAATTAACAATTTCTGCTAACAATTTCCACACTTACTAGAGAGTTAAGGCATTTTGGAGGACATATAGACAGCTTATTTTAGGCACCTCTGGCTGCCTAAAATAGAGACTTAATTGTCTTATCTAGTCAATGAATGGAGGTTGCCTTTTCTGATGAGCCCTTCTAAACACTTAATTTATGTACATGCTCTGAGTTGTCTTTTCAAAGCTGAAACAACTGTCTAGAATAGAAATAACTGTCTAAAATCAGAATTTTCCTTCTTCCTATTAAACTACATGTCTGAATCCAGACAGAGATTGGGAGAGAGACTTTCTGGCATACTTCAGTTTTGTGGAGCTAAAAAAAAATTGATTGAAGAGTCCAAATGTCAGATCAATATTTTATTTCTCCCACCTGAAATGCTGTTGCCATTACCTGCTGCACTGTGCTGATAAAACAGGCTAAGCACTTCAGAGGAGTATTTCTGTGCCAAAAGTCAACAAGTGTGTATTTCTTTTTTTACCCTGTGACTGCCACTTAGCAACATAATGTGCAGGAAGTATAAATGTTGTTCTTTCCCTTTCTGTCTCCCAAATGTAAGGGAGGGTTCAGGAAAAACACGTCATTCACAGTTGTTTTGTTTCCTGGAAATTTTTCCAGTCTGACCAAAAAAAACCACCAAAACAATATAAATAAATTCTTTTTCCTTGCATTCAAGTGATTTCATGATGCATGTAAATCACTCCTTGAAATCTCCATTTAAGCTGGCAAAACTGCTGGTCATAAATAAAATTTGTTAGAAGCCTATCATGTGGGTTGTGTTAGGCTGTCTGATCTCTTATGCTGAAAGCTAGGAGAATTTTATTCTTCGTAATTTCACTTTTGAAGAAGAGCACACTCTGCCCTGTTTTTCTGGCTTAAAAATTAATTGCAAATCGTGACTTGGAAGCTGCTAGTTTTTTCTGGTCTCTGCCAAACTGAGGTATGATAGCTGATTTTCATTAAGAAAATACTGGTGATCTGCTTAAGTGTTCCTTAACTTCTTCCTATTGAAGTCACTGAATGAAAAAATAAAAATCTTTACTAACTTCACTGGTCAGTAACCCAGCAATGGAAAAAACAATAAACATTGACTTTTTTTTTTTCTGAAACCAAGTGTCTTTTGTTGCTGTCATCTCTTTGCTGTTATCTAAAATCCAGTGAATTTGCCACTCCTTAATTTCAGGATGTTTTGAATTAATTGAAGAACAGTATCTAGGCCCTTTGGGCTCAGTTTATTGACATAGGGCCATTTCTTTGTTAAATGCATTTTCTAAGGTAATTCTGCTAAGCACGTTTTGCTCAGTGAAAGAATCAAGAATCTCAGGGTTATACTTACTGAGCTAAATGAAAAGGGGTTTTCAGAGCAGATAGAATTTAAGTCCTTTGCATCTAAAAGTAGTAGATGTAGTCCTTATATCTAAAAGTTGTGCCCCTGTACTGTTTATCAGAAGAGGGCAGTAGTTTGTAAAATGAGATCTTTAGTGTATTTTTSATCTACTGATGATATTTGAAGAATTGCTTAGATTGCAAAAAATTCTGGTTTGGTTTAACTGTGTTCAGTATCAGAAACTGGTTAAGAGAAAATTGACTATAGCAGAGTGATCTGAAAAACTAATGGGAAATTAATTTTTTTAAATTGGATTAATTTGATTTATCAGTTCTATTTTGATTAAACCTCTGGGAGCTATGTTTCTACATGGTACACTGAGCAGATTGTGAAAGAGAGACTGTCGAGTAGATTTTTAGGAGTTGGGGATCTTGGATTCTATTCTTGATTCTGTCACTGACTCACTGTGCAAGCCTTCTAAATTGCATGAGTCACTTAGTGTCTCTGCCTCATTTACGCTTCCTATAAAAGTGAGTATTACTTATATCATGCCCAGYGTTTGACAGTTTCCTTTGCATCTCATTCCCTTGTGTCATGTTTAAGGCCCCAAAGTAATATCCAGTAATGTACAAAATTGTATCCTATTTTGCCGAAGCTTTCTATCCAGTTTGGGTCTGTAGATGTGACTCTCCCCAAGAAAGAGGTTTAGTGAGAAATGTCATTGTTAACAATTGTCATTAAATAACAAACAATAAAATATTAAGAATTTAATTCATTTAATACCTTCATTCATCTACACCTAAATCCTTCTTCACTATTTTTGATGCTCTTATGCTATCAAACTTTTTTAAAGGATCCTTTAAATTCAATCACAAAGATTTTCAGGCACTTCTAAACTGAGTAATATAGCTCCATTACTATTTCTTATTTCCCCAATTTGTGTCCTACTGTTTGTTACCCACCTGCCTCATCACATTTAAGAGCCATAGGTTCTTAAAGACTGAAGTTGACTTTTTTTTTTTTTTAAAGCATTTTTATAGCCTACAGAAATTTACAGATGGCCAACACAATTATGTATTGCATTTTGGTTCACCTGCTCATACTACTATTTCAGATTATTTGAGAGCTTCTCTGGTCGTATTTTACAAAAACAAGAGGTAGTCTTAAGGAATATAAACCCTAATTTTATTTTTTGCTAAACTTCATGCTGTTTGTCATGGTAACTCAAAATACTTTGAACAATTTCCTTTTCTTTAAAGTGTCTTTAAAGTGTTTGCAAGCTTTTCTGCATCCCAAATACAAGGAGGAGTGGTACATGGAAAATGAAATTATTGAAAAACATWTCTGAAGAGCTTGTGGCCAGATAAACTTCATTTGACTAGAAGCTGAGATTTGTATAGCGTGACTCAGCTGAAAACTGATAGTTGAGTAACACTTTGKTTTGGGTTTTTTTTCTTGACTGGCAATTACTTGATCTTMGTAGGACACCCAAAACTGCAGAAATAAAGTATATTTAACTAGAAGGGCTGTGCGTGTTTGTGCGTGCATTTTGTGTCTAAAAATAGTTTTCTTTGAACAGGATTCAATTTTGACTTTGCCTGCTTCACTTTTAACGTGGAGCAAAACTCCATGTGGAAAAACTAATGCCCTTTTATTGGCCAGCTAAATTCCCCTTGCTTGGCACCGCTTCTTTTCAACTCCTCACTACCACGTACTTCCATTTAGTCAGCAGCAATATATGTAAATTAGTTCTGGGCATTAAGGAATAAAGAACAGATGGTTAAGAAAATGCTTTTAAATTAGTATTTTTTTCTTTAAAAGTAGTTTTGAACTCTGCCTAAGTTTTCCAACTTATTTTACTAATCGTTTTCACTTACCCTTCCTTAATTCTAAGTTTAACAGAAAAATTGTGGAGTTCATATTTTTTAAACCTGGTATCTAATATGCCAGATTTTGTTCCATAAGAAACCTTTTGTCTTTCTAACGGAAGAATTAACAGAAGAATATGGCATCAAATAAGATTGTAAAATCACATTCTAATACTACAAAAATAATGCTTCCATCAAATAAGCAGAACAAAGTCTCCTCTGCTAATCAAGAATCCTGACAATTATACAGTGACTTTTCATTCTGAACAGCTCAGACCAGTAACAAGCTTTTGAGGAAAACAAGCATTAGTTATCTTGTCTGTATTTTATGCTTGCTTTGAATTGGTCACCAAGTGAGGCAAAAGTCTGAATTTACATACGTCCATCTTTGTAGAAGGTATGAAGTGTATGATAAGTGCCAAACTGCTGCCTCTAGAAACTGATATTCTGTCTTCCCAGAACAGGAGCAACAAAAGTAAAAGCTCAGGCAAGCTTTTTTATCCTGGGTAGTGTTGAGGTCTGCTGACACTTCTGAGGGTGATGCCAGTCTATTAACCATCGAGAGCTTAGGTTTTGTTCAGTGTGGACAGCTGGCCCTGAGGAACTCTGCTGGATACCATCCACTTGTTTTCCTGAGATCATCAGAACAGTCAGTAGATGGTGATTTATTCACTACCCACAGAGATAAAGTTTAGGCGTAAGGATAATGGCTGAATTCTGAAGGGAAGCATCTCTAATGATATATGTCTCCTGCTAACCAAGCATTAAAAAATGCAAAAATGAAAACCGTTAATCTGTGAAAAGATGATAACAAAGCTGGTCTGCTCGTAGGTTTTCAAAAGGTATCTGGGACTTACTTTAGAGTTTCAACCATGGTAGTAATAAAAGAATGACTGAGAAGACAACTGATACTCTAAGTGTAATACAGCACTTAAAAGGCAAACATTTCCTAGTTTTAAAGTAGTATATGACGCACCTAGAACAAACTCATTAGGGCAGGGTTATTAAGTTTTAAGCTAGTTCTTCTAAAACTGGCACCTGATATAATTGCTGGACTATTTTAGTTTCATAAATTTTGCATTAGCAGACAGAATATTTCATTTGTAGCTAACCAGTACAAATAAATGCTTTCTTGTTGGCATCTCCCGTCGGTATGTTTTGTTCCAATTGCTGATTGTCAATACAAATTTCTCCAGGTAAATTTTGGTTTTACTTGTGTAACAACAGAGACAMAGCTGGTTTGAAAGATGAAAAATTGTAATATGAGGTCTGGAGACAGGGAAAGGAGGAATAGAATAGCAGCAATATTCTGTATTGAGCAGTCACAATGGTGTCAGAGACGGTTATTCAAATCTCTGATCTTGTTCTGCCAGATATCTCGCTTATCTTCAGCAGCATGAGTGCTAATATAGGATGTGTGCACAGATGTGTATAGTCACGGAGGTACTGAGCAATTTTTCAGCAGGCTGTACAGATAAAATAGCACCTAGCAGTTCTGAAGGAACTAGGTATAGTTGAAACGGCACTAGCATTTGATAAACAATATTTTAATTATCATGAGGTAGTTACGTGAAAGCAAAGTATTTGTGCCAGTGTCATATTATTGAATAATGGAATTAGCCAGTTAAGCTTGCTAATAAGTATGCAGTGTTTACTGCATTGCTCTGCTCTCACTAAAACTGAACTGCTTTGCTGTATATGCCTGAGGCTTTTGTGCCTTTGTGTGCCTTTCTGCTTCCACTGTGTTCTCGCGAAGGTTTCATATCTCAGCTTTTTATCAATATTCAAATTTGCCATGATTCACCCATCCTGTTTCAAATTACTATCGCAGCATTTGAGCAGGCTAGCTGAGACATGGCTTATGCGTGCATTGTGCGCTGTTTGTTTCTGTACAACTTAAAATATGTTAAATTAAGGATGGTTTCTCATCTAGTAACGCTAGTGCAGCACATCTTCAGTGAGTGGGAATTTGCCAGACACTTTTAGTGCTAACGTCATTGGGATCAGGCTTACACCCAGAGTAGACAACCTTTACTTCAAAAAGTTGAAGTTCACAAGTGCATTTTGGCAGCTTTAGGAAGGGCAATTGAAAGTTAGATAAACTCCTAGTATCAAGTTGTGCAAAAAAAAAAAAGTTTTTTGAAGGTTGTAATTCTTACAATACGGGAAATGTTTTGCACGGTAAGATTGTTGCATAAATTATGAAAAACAGGTTTAAACAAGTATTGGCAATATCCATGCATACAGTTGTTTCCTAAGATAACTGAATTTGTTGTTTGTTAATGAAATAACGCTTGTCTCTCTGGGTGCTTTTCAGTAGTGTATTCAAACAGATTGGTTATATGATAGAGGTACAGCATACCTCAGGGAAAGGAGAAGTTTGCATATAAGCAAACTTGTAGTAGCAATGGTTTTCAAGAGGATTGGAGTTTCTGAACATAATTTTTTAGTTTTTAGTAAAAGGTGGGCTAAAATATTAAAAGCGTGTATGCATGCACTTATTAAATAAACCCGTGCAGAGGTACCATCTCTGGCTCAAAATACCTAAGCTATAAGGAGCTGGATTCCTGGAGAATACTCCAGGAGAGTACCTCTGGGTATTTACCATGTTCTTATATTCATTAATTTTGCTAACTGCTGTTGGTTATTAATGCTAGGCAAGATGGACTTCTGGTTTGAGCTGTCCCTGTGTTCAGAGTATCCTCCCTTTACATATATATATATATATATATATATATAAATTTTTTTTTTCCCCCACTACATGGAGGGATATGAAGGCTGAATTAGCTGTTTATATTTTCATATGTTGCTATTATGCTGTGGCTATATGAGTTGATCTCTGATGTTGCTCCAAAACAGAAGGCAACGGAGGATGGTAACTTTGCCTGGTTCCCAGCAAAAGCTAGCTTTGCAAATCCCATCAACAAAATCTTGGATAATACCATCTTTTGATACATCTTCGGTGAAAGTCATTAGTTAAATATCACAGGCATTATGCTTTAAATCTCCTTAGTGTTCCCAGTTCTTCACAGGTCTATGTAGGCCTGTCTATCCTACATAAATGTCAAAAGATTTATCTTGGCTAATTAGTTACTGTCCCAACACCTTCTCTCACATCTATGGCAACTTTACCTGGGGTTGCCTAGAATTACTCCTAAATAATGGGTAGTGTAGGCCTGCTGTTACTTAATTATGTAATGAATTTGTCTTCATAGTGAAAATCTAAATTTCTGACCTATTTTGTAATGTAAAAATACCAAAGCTTGGAGAAGGGCTTCTAGTCTAAATTCCAATACTATGTTCTTTTTTGTAATTGTAGTGTATGTGGGAAAAAAGCCTCCCTTCCCCCGCCTCAGAATAATAAAGGTTCTATTTTAACTCTTCAATGTATGATATTAATTCATGATGAGAAGCTATTTCTGGTTATACATATGATGATTTCCTTTAGCTAAACTTCACATTTTTTTGCTTATGCATCCTTATTTGGCCTGCTTTAAGAAAGTTATACTACTCTTTCTATAAAATGGTGGTATCTGATGCAGAGACTTCAGCCGTATTCTAAACACCATGGCCATGGCTGTAATTATATCAGCTGATGGCAAGCGCTGGCTGTATGCCAAGTAAAACGAATAAGAATGATCTAATTGTTAGATGAAACAATGAGACACGCAGAGAACTTGGTAGTACTTTGGTAAGTCTCTTAATCTTAAATTCTCTTTACTCATCAAAAAGCTCAGTTAGCAGATCACTGGTTTTGTTGGAGATGAGCATGTTTGTATTCATACATGTCATATTTCAAATCTTAAGAGAGTAAAAAATTACAAGATACCATACTCACTTCGACCTTCCCTTTTCTAATTTAACTGGTTCTTAACCAAACTTAGGCAAGTAGGTTCTTACAAATGTTCTTACTTGTGGTACTGCCTGCTCTCTGTTAACTGCTTTGTGTTTCAAAGTGTGCTGGAATGTCCACAGACAGCTCCTCTCTGTATTGAGTTTTACCCCATTAGGTGTATGTTTGTCTATCGAATGGTACGTTAGCCTGAGGATTAGCTTAGCTGTCTGCCAGCTTCCCTGTTACTAATCATTACCTCTGCTTTGCAGAACATCTTCAAGTCCTGTAGGTTTACAGATCAGTAGAGCCCTTGCACGTTTTTACCTTTTATATTCACCTTTGCCAGTAAGCATGAATATTATTCTTTTTTGGAGAATATTCTGCTTGTTTGGATTTTTTTTCACTGAATAATTAAGTTCTACAGTTGGATTACTGCATTACATGCTTGATTATCGCGGGCTATAGAATTTCCCCCTCTACTTTATCTTGTATAGTTTAATCCTTTTTGAAAGGGATTTACTAAATTGCAGGTAGAAGAGCTATTGCTTTTGTAACTTTTTCCAAAAACTTTCTGCTGCTTCATTAATAAGATTGTCACAGTAGCAAAATCAGCTCAGGAAGGACTGACCCTCAGCACACCACCTGACTGGGCAGCCAAGAGCTGAAACAAATGTCTAAGGAAAAAGTTGGGAATGTTGGTCAGTGTGTTACACTGGCAACTGGATTATCAAGCTGGTCATCATTTCATCAGGATTTTTTTTGTCCTTTATACTTTTCAGTTGATTCATTAGATCTCTTAACTTAAAAAAAAAAAACAACCAAACAAAAAAATCCTTTGAAATTCTGTTTTGTCTTCAACAGTGCCCTTAAAGATAGTCGTTTCCCCCCAATGACGAGGGATGAGCTGCCACGGCTTTTCTGCTCAGTGTCTCTACTCACTAACTTTGAAGATGTATGTGACTACATGGACTGGGAGGTAAGGATGTCAGATATCTTTTAAGAAAATTGCTTTGATACCATGAACATCTATAGCAGAAGTCACACCATTTAAATTATCTGCATATATCTAGTGTAGTTGTCACTGTTTTGCACTCTGTACACACTGTTTTGTGCGTAGATTCAAAAGATCCTTTTGGTAGAACTGTCATCACCTTAAAAGTGTGAGCCATGAAAATGGAATAAAGTTGTATTCTTGCCCACTTACGYGCTCAAAGTAAGAGTGCTCTGCACAGCTGTATTTATGTCTAGGASTCCATCAAGCAAGGTGATGGTGTCCTGAGGCCTCTTTTGCAGCATAGCTAGCTACAGAAACATTGTGGATCAGCCCATCGATTCTGGAAAGAGGATGTTCCAGTATGAAAGTTAGTAGTTTGATGTATGCTTCTGGAAACAAGCACTGCAAAAAAATTGCAATCCCAAAACAAGCTGCCTTATTTAGCTTGTAGGAATGAGCCATTTATCTTTCCCAAAACTTTCTTTGCTTTCAGAGCGAGTGGCCTGCACAGGCCCTACAAAGCCCTGATACAATGAGGCTAAGTAAATCATTGCTCTTGTTTTTCTTTGGTACTTACGCATGGAGCTGAATCTATTTTAATTGTTAGGTTCTAGGAAACCTGCATGAATTCTCTTGGAACAGCAGCATAAAAGAGATGAAGAAGCAAATGCTGCTTTTAGAGTTACTTCTGGGAAGGTATACTGAAGGAAGTGTTATTCTGTATTCTGCTTTTTCAACGTTATTTGGTATTAGACACTTGCAAAAAACAAGTCACTGGACTTAAGGTGAACTTCTCATCTCAGTATGACTGTTGTGTTGCTCTTTGAGTCTGTATTTGAGTGGACATAAAAAAAGTTTTGAAATTGTCATATATGATAGYGGACATGTTACAATGCCAGAGACACCACACAAATTACAATATTTCCCTTTAATAATGACTTAGCCCTAGTAAATATTTAGGATTTCTTAAGAGAAAAAGAGGCTTTCTATTGTATTCGCACATAAGAAAGGTATATTGAGTAGGAATTTCATTTGTTGTTAAAATAGTAAGAGGCCTTACTGTATCAGAATGGTGGTATCCAGCAGTAACCTCAGCATTATGAATTTTACAGTAGCTGAAAATCTACTAAAAATGTATTTCCTGTTCAACTCATAATGACAAGGGCTTCTTACCTTCTGATATGTAGTTCTGAATGGGGTGAATGTAAGTTTCCTTTGGGGTTTATCAGCATTTTCACCATAAACAGAACTATTCATTTTTTATGTAATGTCAGACCGAAAAATAAATCTTAGCTGAAACTGTATGTGCATTCTCAACAAGAAGCTTTTTTCAGAGTAGTTTGTCTTGTCACCGAGCCTTTACAGTGCTTTAAACAACGGTTTTAAGTAATCAAAACTGTAGTGACTTTAATACTAAACGAASCTAGACATCAGAATTAAAACTGGTAGAATTTTTCTGCTTTACTAGGTTGACTTCTGGTAGTAACCATAGTGATGTTTTCAATTTAATTTCATTTATTATAATTTATTAAAAATCAGACAATGAATACACTCAGCAAATGTCTCTTTAAAAGTGTGACGTGCATAATGAAATAGTATTTAGCTCTTTCCATGTGGTAGTCTATAAATATTATTAGATGCTGTTTTATATTCTTTCAATAATAAACTTCTGAGATGACCAAAATATTCATCCTTAAAGACAAGCTGAAACCAAAGCCTGCGTTCAAAAATCCACTCTCCCTTGAAAAGACAGGTTTTAAYTTTGTTCCTTGGGAGACTTCTGATTCATAACTTTAATATTTGTATGAAACAAAGGAGACTTTTACTTTCTGTGTCCTTTCTCTATCTTGCTGCAGAATCCTCGAGACTTCAACAACCATGTAAACAAACTTAATGCAGAGCTGTAGTCTTGCTCAGTTCTGATTGATTTTATGGATTCTCACAATTCTTATTGGAAAGCCCTGACTTATGAGGGAAGAATGGAGGGGTCAAAAATAGAATAGTCCTTGTGTTATCCATTTGCTTAGTTGCTCTCTCCTATTTCATTTAAAGTTTTTAATGGTAGATTTTTAAAACCTTTAACAAATTCCTAGGAATTCTAAGAAATGGTCACAAAGTAGGTTCCATGATTCTTTTTTTCTTTTTTCTTTTTTCCTGTAAGTTAGACGTGCTTCTCAAGTGATTGTATGATACATAGTTGTGGATGATCCACAAGCTTTCCATGCAAAAGAGGCGGGGGTGTGTGTGTGTATAAATATGAGAAAGATAAGATTTGTAATTGTTAGTCCTTGAAAGAATGATTCATCACTGTTTGTGCCCCTGTCAGTGAGACAGCTTATGTTATCCGTGTTTCTTTTAAGGGAGCTGCAGTTTTGCAATATTAATGGCAAAAAGACATTTCAGGATGTCTAGAGCATGACGTAAAAAGAGATTCTGCATCTTTTGTCTCGTATAATTCTAATTTCCAGATAATCCTGAAAAACATCAGCCTGGTTAGGAGACCTTACTTCCGTAGGTGTGCTACTGATGATCTTGTGGGAGCCAATTCAGCAATTTGCTGACAGGTCACAATATTTCAAAATTGCTGATTCAGATAACTCACAGTGGCTTAGAGGCAAGATCATTTGAAGACACGGCTCAGGAGCGTCTCCTGTATCCTGAAGCAGAGTGATAGATCTTTTCTCTGATTAATGAAGTATCTTCCCAAACTAAATAAATTGATATTTCAGTTGTAAAAAAGCAATGGGAGATCCTTTTGTAGCAGAGACTTCAATCAAGTAAACAGGAGATATGGGTGAATTGACCTCTGTTAGCTCCCGTATGATTTTTCAAATTGCTGCCATTTGCACCTTTTATAAAAGTAACTAGGAGAAAGTACAAACCTTTAAAGGACCACTTGAATGCCATGGTTCATGAAGATGCTTCCTAAAATATAATTTAGCATTCTTGCTTACATGTGACTTCATATGAATTGCAGTGCACTTTAGTAGTTGGGCTTTGAAATGAACACTGGGAGTGTACAAACTGTTTCTTCATTTCTGCTAGACGGAACCCATGAAATATCRCTGTGGTCCAGTCGCTGCTGGGGTGGAGTTTCACAACCTCTCCGTCTCAAAGGAATGGGCAACATGAGAAACTCTAAGATATGTTTCTTTTCTTTATAGTACTGCTCTTTTATGGAAGATCAGATATCAAAGGACTATTTGGGAGACAAGTCATGAAGACCAATTATTTTTAAACACGTTTGATATTGATAGCAGTCATTCCTTCCCCACGTAAACTCAGCTTTATCCCTATTTCTGTTCTCCCTGAGCTCATCTTTTTGATCTGTCCTTCTGCCAAGTCTTTCCTTCACTGCAGAAATTTGAATTCCTGCCTCAGGATGCCTCCAGTTTTGCTGTTGATTCTTAATGCAGATATACTTGCGTCTCATGTTGCACTGGGAACTCTGCGTGTAGGTAGCAGCACCCCAAAAGAAGGAATGTAGAAGACTTTGAATAGATTGCTGTGAAGTATCATGGCTTTGGGTACTTTAGAAGGAACTTCTGTTTGGTTTGTGAAGCTTGTAAGTCTGCAATTTGGGCAAATAAGCCTACACTCCGAAGGTCCTGTGGGTGGATTCAGATCCCAGAAGTGGCATATATAAGGTGTGATCATGTTGTAGGGCTTGCAGTTCCAGCTTCGGTGCTACAGGCTCTGCCTCCTCGAGAGGGTATGGCTGCGAGGTACGTTACAATAACAAATGATTTAATGTATCCCCTGCGTGCTTTTTTTTCTAGAAATACAGAAGGGAAAAGCAAAGTGCCTCTACTCATTCCCTCTCTATTTCATGTTATAGCAAATGAACACCTTTTAAATTTATTTTCTCATTCATTTAATTAAGAATCTGTGGGGTTTTTTGCTAGAGGGTAAAGCCTGTCTTGCTAATTCAGACTCTCTCCCCATTTTTTTATTAAAACAACATAAACATTATGATTGTATGTAATTATAGTAGGAAACGTTTTGGAAAACATTATTGTAATTCCAACAGAGTAATAAAATAACTAGAATTGACCAGCAGCTCTTCCTTAAAATACCTTGAAAGAGATCTTTGCCCTGAAGTTGCTGTTCTTCAGTGAAGTGAAATCTGCAGAATTGTCCATGCTTGTCGTGTTGATACAAAAGGCCTTTAGCCTGTGTGCGCTGGTTTAAATATTAGCTTAAATAGTTGTAGCCAATAATGTTGACTGAAACGTGGCTTTTCATTGTTGACAAAGTTGGTACATTTAAGAGTTGTGGAAGTTCTTTCCTTCCTGCAAGTGCAGCGGCACCAGCAACTTAGAACAGGGAAGAAAAGAGTCTTGATCTCAATATTTTATTCTCTTTGGACAATATTCAGTGATTCCATGTATGTCAATAAATGATCCATTAAAAGAAGAATGCTTGTCATGAAGTAGAGAGCATATCTCCCGAGTAGTCTTTTGCCTCCATTGTTAAATCAGAATGCAATATTTAAGCCCTACTAAAGATGATCAGAAAGAAGCCATATTTGCTACAAATGTGAGGCTAAAAAGCAGTAGAATTCAGCTAATAAAAATGGGCTCAGCTTCTAATAAGTAGCTCTAGTGCTTAACCTGAAATATTCCATTTCCAGACAAGTTTGTATACAGCCATTTCCATAGTACTAGTTAGGTAAATAAAGGGGAAAGTTACTATGTTATGTGGTATCATAAGGAATACTGCCCAAGTTACAGGCCAGCCGTTTTGTTTGAAAACGTTTCTAGCTTGCCGCTGTTCAGAGATTGAGCTGACAAACCGTAGGTCAGTAGAAGGATGAGCCGTAGCCCAGAACAGCCTGACCTGGTTCAGCGTGTGGTTACTTGAAGGCTCTTACTGGTAGAACCGAGAGGCAGGCGGGCGGCGTCTGTGGCAGCTTAGCTGCCTGCTGGCAGTAAGGATTGCCCATCGAGCCGTGTTTCTAGTCTTGAGTGGAGGAGAACAGCAAATCGTGACCTTCAGGAACGGGCAGACACTTGTTCCCAACACCAAGGAGGCGTTGCACTACCCAGCTCTGGGGTATTCCATGTGGATTCTTTGTAACAGATTCTTTGTTATCTGCTTCAATGTATTTCAGAAAAAATGTTTACAATTAATTCATCTTAAACTAATTAGTGATAATTGCATGCAAATCTCTTACAGGTTTCAGTGCACTAGATAAAACTGAACAGAATGATTATTTGGTGATAATTTACTCCACAGTGGACTAGAAGCTTAAACTTCAACAAGGCTTGATGTTTTAGATGCTTATCCAAACTCCATGTTGATAGTCTAATGAGAATAATGTTATTTCTTCCTCTCTCAGTGTGGTTGGAGAGTCAGTACAAGAGGAACAGATGTGTAAACTGTGTTTGGAACTTTGAGTCAGAACAGTCGAACGTGAGAGTTGCTTGAACTTCAGTTTCGGGGTGGGTTTTGGAACAATTTTTTCTTAACCCATCTGAGGTAGATATATAGAGAGACATATTATGGGCAATAATCTAGCCAGTGCCAGAAGCGCTTGGCAAAACAATAAATGTGGTGTATGCGTGTTTTCCCCATCCCGAGGTGTATGTAAATAAATGATTCATTAAAAAAAGTGCATATAAATGAATATGAATGTGTATAAATACAGAACAAAGTCTGAAGTTCTGTTGAGGTCACTTGAGAAGTGAAATAAAATATGTAGTTTAATGCAATCCTTAGATTTAGTTGAAAGGTCTATGTTTTTTAATTAATATTGTCACTGAACCAAATTTTAGGTAGCCTCTGGCCACTTACACAGTGGGCCAAAAAGTTTATATCCACAGGTATTGGATACATAGTATACAGTATTTCATGCTCTAAAAGCCTATAGAAATGTTTCTATTGGAGGAGATTGGCTTGTTGCCTTTCTAAGTCTCTCTCCTTACCTCACTTTCCTCTCCCAACAGCACCAGCCTAAATAGATTCCTATCCATTTGGGGGGCTGATACGGCAATTGTGTGGTCTTTCTGCAGCTCAGGATACCTGTATGTAGTCATTTCCCTAATAAATGGTAATAGGTGAGACAGAACTTAAACTCCATCTGCAGAAGAAGATTGTTTGGTTTGTCTTTCTGAACTGCACAGATGATGTTACTCTACAAAAACTGGCCTGTAGTGTATCAGTATTTTCAGTTTGAGAAGCATGCCATAGGCTTTGTATAAAGTTCTGTGCTAAGCCTGGTAGGCAAGCCAGTTGCAGCCCAGTTAATGCCTTCCAAACATGTACCTACCCCTTACCCCCCATCTTAGAGAGGATCATTTTGTGAGGTTTCACAGAAGTTTTCATCAATGCAGGAACGTTGGTCTCTGGAGGAAGTCAAAATAAATTCCTAACTGTACCCATGCCAGTCTTAGCATGGATCATTCGTATTTTGCTTGTGTGTAGCTTCCATTTGTTTAACTCAGGCCTGGTTTTGATTAACTGGAGCTAAACAATGAAAAGCCATTTGTACTGGACTAAGAATACTGCTTAGCTGCAGTTGGAATTCATGCTTCACAGAATGCTGTGAAATTTTCCCAAGAAGAGGAATTGTGGGTGCAATTGTGTTGCCTTACTCATTTTGCTCTACATCTTTTTCTTTTCCAGACATGGGCCTAAAAGTCCATTAAAATGGTTAATGGGAAACATCCAGTGCAATGCAATTACCTACTGCTTGAATGTTGCATCATACTTAATACATCACTAGTGCTTCTGGTTAGTTTCTCATGAATACTAGATAATCACTATTATGCAAAACAGTTGTGTAGAATTTAGAATCTAATATTCTGCAGGATTTGAAGGTGTGCAAAACCTGAAAATATTTCATCTTAGTGCTTAGGCAATTGAATATAGACAGTTACAAAATCACCAGCTGCAAAAACTTACTCTGTTCTTGGAATAAACTCGGTAGGCTCATTGCAGCTTCTAACACTGTTTCATTTTACTTTCAGGTCCTTTGGGTTCATAATTACATCATCTGAGCGTGCAGATTTGATCTCTCTAGTGATTATATATCCCTGTTAGAAAGCTAGGTTTAGCAGTGTTTGGTAATGAAATACCACGTTAAAATTCGCAGTGAATTAAATTTGCTAGTCTCCAAGTAATTTTTCCTATTTAAGAAATGTTAGGTTCATGGGGAAAAATTGTTGAGGCCACGGCCAGCCACAGGAGAGACTTTTCCTCCCATTTCCCCATGCTTATATCATATAATTATAAAGATTAAAAAATAAAGTCTTAATATAAGCAAATATGTTAACTGAACAAGTGGTAGAGCTTTGTAAATATTCCTTATTTGTTTTTTTGACTGTCATGCAGTTACAGTAAAATCGGTTGCACTGGAAAAACTGTTACAGCATTTTTCAATTAATTTTGTGTCCAAAAAGGAGTGCCATACCAAATAACGATACCCTTTTAAACAGAAACTATTCATTTCCACATACAATGTTGGGAACTTTCCATTTAAATGGAAATAACATCTTAGTTAAGTGGGCATGAAAATAAAAATGTCCGTCTACTAATGCTTTGTGTTTACGCACAGAACTCAAAAGCAACTGAAAACTTACTGGCAATGGAATATCTTTTATGGCATGCCTGATCCAAGGGCAGGTACTCTCAACAGAATCATTGTACCTTGAAAACAGGGGTGCTAAAACAATGCCCTGGAAAGGTGCCTAGCCTCTTTTTTTTTTTTTTTTTTTTTTTTTTTTTTTTTTTTGGCAGTGCAACTTTTATATACGTCTAACTCCTTGGTATTAGTAATTTTGGTTTCCATACTGGCATTTTGTTGTATTAGAGTACTTAGTAGCATGGAAATAGGAGTTTGAAGCCTGAATGCTTTGCAATATCTCCTTTTCCTCATCATACATCAGAAATGTATGAAGAAATTTTGAAGGCTCCAGGCTCAAGTTTGTAGTGTGACAAATCTTTCATTGTTCAGTCGTTACTTTGAACAAAATCAATGCTCTTAATTGAAGCATCATTAGATTTGCCAGCTGTGTGGTTGCCTGCAGATTATATCTGGTGACCAGGTGATTTTATCAGCAACAACATCGCTGACAGTGTCAGAGGGAGACAGTAGACTCAGAGACAGAACGACTTTTGCATCTCAGCTGGCTTTCCCTCAGACCAGAAATGAAGCTCTGTGGTGGGGAGCTGAGGACCATGTTTGTGCTGCTACTGACCTTACAAGGCTGTTAAGGTGAACACTTTTCAAAAAGATTACATTCACTTCAGTACCACCTCTTGAAACTCTTTGCAAAATGGTATTAACCACTGAAAGATTCGCATTTTGGGTTTTATCATGTTAGAAATCTCTTGTATCTTTTTTCTTTTAATGTACTAATAAAGCTGCCAATTTCTTGCAGGTGGGTGTACATGGCATTAGAATAGAATTCATCAATGAAAAAGGATCAAAACGCACCGCCACCTACTTACCGGAGGTTGCAAAGGAGCAAGGTCATTGTTGCACTTTATTTCATATGATCTGGTGAAGAATTTAAACATACATATAAATCTAAAATGCAAAATTTGACCTTGCACTGATGTCAGATGATGGAGCAATATTTAATTGTAAGAAGACTCTTATATAAAATGCCAATTACATGCCTGTATCAGTCCCCTTACAGGGATTCAGTAAACTGTAGCTGTTTTTTAAACAAGTCATAAATGCAGTGTAGCTGTAGAAAATAAAACGTGGAGGGGTGGTACAGTGCTGTCAACCAGCTTTGCAGTTGTTAAAAGCTGTCAATTTTCATGTAGTTGTTACGCTGTGGTATTAGTGACATGCAAAAATTCGTATTAAGTGATGGGATGTCTGGTCAATTATCTTAACGGCTGATTTATTCCTAAATTTGCAATGATTAAGTTGTTGGGGTTTTTTTGTTAGGTACTTTATGCTAGTACTTAATTCCTTTTATAAACACTGGCTTCCTGGGTTTTTTGATGGATGGAATGGAATTAATTCCAATATGAGAGTCCAAAATAATGTTATTATAAAAGTCCCTTTTAGTAGAGGCACAGACTTAGGTTTGTGAATTAAAAAAAGGATGGTAGATTTTGTTGAGTAGTGATCTTTTGGACTAAGCAGCTGACTATGACTACTCACTATGTTTGTTTTTTTTCCAAGCTTGACAGTGTGTCTCAATCTCTTACATTTTGCATTGCTGCTTTTTTTTTTTTTTTTTTTTTCCTTTTTATATTTGAGTTGGTCTACTAAGGAATAGGATGAAACCTTTACTGAGAATCATCTTTAATTGATAATTCTGTTTCCAAATAGTCACTTAAAAGTTTAGAGGCTTTCCAGGACAATTCTTTTGCTTTTCTAATCTAAGGTTGGCTAGTTAGAGAAGTGGGTTTTTGTTGAGACCTTTGGTGATCACTTAACAAGCTGTTTTTAAATTCAGGAATTGGGTGTCTGTGTGTGTGTGTGTTAAATTTCTAAATAGTTTTAGTAGTCCATGCATTGCAATACGACTCTTTTAAGTACCAAAACCCACCCATCTGTATTTTTTCATGTACCCAAAACTACCCTTTTTTTTTTTTTTTTTTTTTAATGTAACAATGTGACTAATCTAATTGCATCTTTTGGAAATTACATGTCTAACAGCTACTTAAAATATTAGGCTTTTTTAAATCAATAAATAGGTGTTTTGAATAGCATGAAGATTTTATTGAGAACAATAATGAATCTGTATTTTTAATCCATCACTTTTTTTTATTACCCAGCCACCTATAATATAATATAGTAGTTCTGAAATTAGAAATATCACTGTAAAGTGATATTTATGGAGAAATCTGATCTCTGAAGTTCTCTGCACATGTTCAACTAATAATTCTTTTAAATTTTGTTTTATACAGAAATTTAATTTTTCATACTGTCATAGCCATTTATAATGTATAAAGTGATTGTGATACATGATCATACCTGAACGTTTCAGAAGAGTTTAATTTTGTGTCTCACTCCCAATCTAGGACACCTGGATATAGTGGGTCCACTTTTAAAATATTTCAACTATGAGATAAAAATATATGTTTTTTGTAAAGCGAACTTGGTGTGTAAAGAAATCCTATATGTCATATTTCCTTCAACTGTTCTTAAGTAGGGAGGAATTATCTATGTTTTATACAGAACTTCAGCAGAGCACTTTCATTATCAGTRACACTACATACTGTACTGTATTTTTGCAACATCTATTTTTATTGCTATTCTTCTCACTAATTTTTACTACTGTAAAATTCAACAGGATGGGACCACATTCAAACCATAGATTCCTTATTGAGGAAAGGAGGCTACAAAGCTCCGATTACTAATGAATTCAGGAAAACAATAAAGCTAACGAGGTATGCATCATGGGAGACTACAGATAAGTCCTGTTTTTGTAATACTGTGATGTGTTCATTCCTGGTAAGTGCTTATTTCAGATGTTAATAGTAAGCTTTCCTGTATATATTGTTAATGATTTCTTTCTTTTCACAATAGCAGTATGGACTTTTGAGAATATCTGTGCCTTGCACAGGGATTAGTGGCACTAAGCAAGAAAGAAAAGGCTGCTGTTAAATATCAGGCTACGTATATATCAGGGTACCTGCATATTTTGTTTCGTAACTCTGAAAAATCTTAGCAGTGTGTTAGCTCTTGCTTTTTACACTTTGTTGATTGGCTGGAAGGGATCTTCAGGGGCTGCTGTTGACGAGGATTACTTGCCGTTGTCAGTCTGTGTTTGAGCAGATGGTGCACTATGGGTCTGCTGCTGTGAAGTCAGGGAGGCCCCTCCGTACTAGCAACCTGTGCAGTTCCCAAAGAAAGGATGGGGTCTTTGGTAGCTCCTGTGGAGTATAGGTTTCCCTTATCTTAACAGGTGCTGGGTRTGCAAGCTAGGTACCTGATTTGACAGTCAGTGTACTAGTTAAACTATGTATTCTCGGGAGTGAAGACATGGATTTAATATTTTATTTCATACTTTGTYACTCTCACACACTAGTGTATTTTGATTTTGCTAATTTAATAAAATGTGTTCTTGAGGGGTTCTTAGTGGGCAGGAGCCAAAATATTTTAGAATTAGTAGCAGGTATTCTGCCCATAATATTGTAGTTATGTGGTGAAGGGTGGAGGAGTAAATGTCTACAAGAACGCCTCTAAAACTACATATTCTTATAAGCTTGCAGTATAAAATGACTGCTAAACTCTAGTTACCTCTTCCATGCTTTGAGAAATAAGAATTTTTTAAATCTTACATCTTAAGAAAGTATTGACTGTTCATCCTCATCAGGGAGGCCACACTTGACATACTATTAATACAAAGTTAGAATCCTTTGTCCAAAGCCATTATCAGTCCTATCTTTTATCAACTTTTAGGGACTCATAGGGTCACAAGATTAGTTCTAAAAATGTTGCATATATTATTCTTGTTTCTGTGTCCCAATTTCTTTGGAAATTCTTTACTTCTTAGCGCAGGTAGGTGTACGCCAGACTTGACTTCCTTGTCCGTAATTAAAACCCAATCCTTTCATTTCAGACATTTGAAAATACTTGGATTCTCCTGATTTGTTTATGCACTTTTACAGGACAAAGACCTGAGATTTTGGTTCTTTTCAGCTTCCACATTTGTCATCTTCATCTACAAGTCTTGCTGTTACTTAGCAGTAGTTTATGTTTGGACCAGATAGAAGGCAAAGCATTTCTTAGAAAAATAAATATTTTCATATTAGAGGAATTACTTGTTCAGTGATCTTGTGGATGAAGAATAAAGACTTTGCGTCTCAATGACTGTTCAGAATTCTGGATTCCTGTAGGAACATGATCACTGTGGAGTAGCTGTGACTAAGGAGGTTATTCTGAAGGTTAAATTAGGGAGGAAGGATTTACAGAATCCAGCTAAATTTCCAAATGCAGAACCCCAATCTCCTTTTAATTTATTTCAGCTGTGCACCTTATTATCTTCTGTTCAAAAAGAATATATGGAGGTAGCTGAGAGCAGTAACGGTGCTATAGTTCTTAAATGACAATTTCGGCACACCTCAGTAAACAGGGAATATATTTTTCCAAGAAACAAAAATTCTATATAGCACACATTTTCTTCCAGCTACATGATTTTGTTTGGAGCAATGGCATGTGAGCACAGAACAAAACCAACCAACCAAAAAAAACCCCAAAAAACCCAGCCCCCCCCCCCYCCCCCCCAACCCACTAATTTAGTGTATTTAAGTTCACAACATCCAAACTGCTAGCAAAATCTGGCTTGATAAGTGGAATAAACAAAGCATAATTTTTTTTGGCTGTCTGTTTTACTTGCTTAAAAACTCAACTTCTGCTGACATATTACAAACAGTAGTATTACAATAGTAACCATTTCCCAGCATCAGACAACCTTTTTTAGAACCTCATTTTAATAACTTTTTGTCATACARTAAAACATCTATTGGAAGAGTGGAGTAAGTGCTTTTAACTTCTTTTTCAATCTCTGAATTAATGTCCTGTGTGTGAATAAAACTTTAAGCCGATCAAAACTAGTCTATGGCTAACTATCTTCACTTCAAGTTAATACCCAGTAGTTCTGGCCATGTTTTGAAGAGAACTAAAAAATAGCGGAGCTGAAAGAAGGGTACCAGTTCTAGGGGTCTAGAATGTGTAAGGACAGTAACTGCATTTTCTCTTCCATCTGCTTAACTGAGCAGATGTGATTCTAGTCAGGCTGCCTTTGGCCTGCTTTGTGACCCACTTACAACCAACTTCATTAACTGCCAAGCTTATGGTTTAGTTTCACAGTGGCAGGGGATTTCATTCACAGACCAGCTTACTCGTCAAGTGCAGAGTGCCGCATACCATTCACATCARTTCAAGAAGAGCTGCAGCTAATCTCTCAGCGAGGACCAGCAGCCATTTGTTAAATTAGTACATCATTAACACACACCGTTGTATCAAGTAAGTGTGGGCACCTTTGGTGCTCTGAAACACGTCCACTGAAGCAAGAAGCTGCAAGTGTAAGATTTTCTGCTCTGTTCCTCTGGCAAAGAGGCAACAGAAGCAAATGCGTTTGCCACCTTAATTGCTGCAGTTGGTAACTCCACAGTAGTTTAAACTTTTGTGTTGGGTTGTGAGTGCAAGTGGTTGAGCCATCTGTTGTGCTTTTTTCAGACCTAAAAGAGGAGAGAACAACCAGAGCAACTCCAGAAGAAAAATATGATAGAAAGGAGAGGTGGCAATATTTTAAATCACTGTAGCTGGATTCACCAAGTCTCATCTGTCAGATCTCTTATGCAAGGTCTTTCTAAGTGAAATTTGTGGAAATGTGGAATAGTGTTGGTTTTGTGTAGATTTTACACTTCTACAGATCAGTGTTAATGTGGCAATGTGTTCCTTGTTGTCAAACAATCCTGATGCAAGTATATCCAAAATACTTGTTGTCAGGGCCTCGATTCTGCTTTTAGTTACATATAGCTGGCCGGTTATTGTGGAACCTCTCTCCTTTCAATGGTCTTGGAAGTCTGGAGAGGTCCCAGTTGACTGGAAGCTGGCAAATGTCCCATTTGTCTCTTCTCCCAAGTAACAAGTGATAGGACGAGAGGAAATGGCCTCAAGTTGCGCCAGGGGAGGTTTAGATTGGATATTAGGAAAAATTTCTTCACCCAAAGGGTAGTCAGGCATTGGAACAGGCTGCCCAGGGAAGTGGTGGAGTCACCATCCCTGGAGGTGTTCAAAAAACGTGTGGATGTGGCGCTTCGGGACATGGTTTAGTGGGCATGGGTACTGGGTTGATGGTTGGACTCGATGATCTTAGAGGTCTTTTCCAACCTCAATGATTCTATGATTCTATGATTCTATGATTTTTCAAGAAGGGTAAGAAGAAAGACCCTGGCAGTTACAGGCCTGTCAGTCTCACTTCAGTGCCTGGTAAAATTATGGAGGAGGGTATTCTGGGAGCTATTGAAAAACACTTGAGAGACAACGCAGTCATTGATCATAGCCAGCACGGGTTCCCGAGGGGAGAGTCCTGCTTAAGCAACTTAAGTTCCTTTTATGCCAAGGTAACCCATCTAGGTGACCAAGGGAAGGCAGCAGATAGGTGTTTTTTTTATTTTAGCAAAGCTTTTGATACTGTCTCTCACAGTATCCTTCTGGACAAAATGTCCAGCACACAGCTAGACAAGTCCCTAATACATTGGGTGAGCAATTGGCTGATGGGTCGGGCTCAAAGAGTTTTAGTAAATGGGGTTACATCAGGCTGGTGGCCAGTCACCAGTGGGCCTCTCCAGGGCTCCATTTTAGTGCTCTTTAATGTTTCTATAAATGACTTGTATGCAGGAGTCAAATGTACATAAAGTTTGCCGATGATACTAAACTAGGAGGAGCTGTGGACTCCCTTGAGGGTAGAGAGGCCTTACAGAGAGATCTGGATAGACTAGAGAGCTGGGCAGTCACCTTATGAAATTTAACAAGAGCAAGTACAGGATTCTCCACCTGGGACGGGGTAGTCCTGGTTAGACGTACAAATCGGAGGACGAGAGGCTGGAGAGCAGCCCCGTGGAAAGAGATCTGGGGGTTTGGGTTGATGGTAAGTTGAATACGAGTCCGCAGTGTGCCCTGGCAGCCAAAAGGGCCAACCGTGTCCTGGGGTGCATCAAGCACAGCATAGCCAGCGGGTCGAGGGAGGGGACTGTCCCACTCTATACTGCACTGGTGCGGCCCCACCTCGAGTACCATGTGCAGTTTTGGGCGCCTCAATATAAGAAGGACATCAAACTATTAAGAGTGTGTCCAGAGGAGGTCAACCAAGATGGTGAAAGGCCTCGAGGGCAAGACTTACGAGGAGCAGCTGAGGTCGCTTGGTTTGTTCAGCTTGCCAAAGAGAAGGCTGAGGGGGGGCCTCATTGCTGAGGGGTGACCCCATCGCAGTCTACAACTTCCTCAAGGAGGGCAGTGGAGGGGGAGGTGCTGATCTCCTCTCTCTGGTGACCAGCGATAGAACACGAGGAGATGGAATGAAGCTGCATCAGGGGAAGTTCAGATCGGACATTAGGAAAAGGTGCTTCGCTGAGAGGGTGGTTGATCGCTGGAAAGGCTCCCCAGGGAAGTGGTCACGGCACCAAGCCCATCAGAGCTCAAGGAGCGTCTGGACGATGCTCTTAGTTGTATGGTTTAGTCTTAGGTAGTCCTGCAACGAGCAGGGAGTTGGACGTGATGATCCCTATGGGTCACTTCCAACTTGAGATATTCTATGATTCTAGTCTAAAAATAATGTAACTCCATTTAATGTAGCTGGAATTATTTTAAAAGCAGAATTTGGCAGACAATTGATACTGATTGTTTAAAAACAGCCCAAAAATCTGTAGTGCTTGTTTACAGTTTTTCTCCTAGGTTTTATGTACAGAGTTGGCTGAAGATATGGGACATTCTCAATAACATGAGTTTCTATTCCTTCTGCTTCGAGCAACATAGTAGGCAACAATTTTTAACAGTTCTGTTTGCTTAAAATATTTTTCATAAGCACTTACTTGTCATGTGATGCAAGAATGACCCTGACAACCATGGCGGTTCCCTCCCTGTCCTTGTGCAACTGAAGTTGGTCTTCTTATTCCTAACATCAGAAGTACAGAGCCGTTATCATTAAAACATACCACTAGCGCAGTATTTTTAGTGCTACTTATAGCTTCCTGGTAACAGTTCTTGAATTTGCTGCTTTGCTCTTTTCTAGGTACCGTAGTGAGAAGATGACGATGAGCTACACAGAGTACCTTGCCCATCGTCAGCATCATCACTTCCAGAATGGTATTGGGCACCCCCTTCCACCATACAACCATTATTCCTGACACTGAGCCGCATGACCAGTCACTGGACCTCTCTGCAGACCTCTTCCCAGGAGACCCTGCCCCTTCTTGGTCTAGCTATCTCTATTACTGTACCATTTTATGATGATAGTTTCCGTTGCCATGTTGAGGCTTCTTAGTTGGTTAAGCTCATCATGGCAACGGGAGGGAAAACTGCATTACTACAAAGATCCCATACTTTTTTTATTATTGAGTCACTGCAGATTTTTTTGCAGCATATATAGCCCTTGGGTTTTTTATGAAGTTTTAAATTTCTACTTCATTAACATTGAATTATATCAATCAAGGCTTTCTGTGACTGTGGATGGAAGGAAGAGTTTAAGGATTACAGTTAGGGATGCTTTGCTTAGCAAAAAGGCTTTCGTGGCTTTTGCATTAATAGGTGTGACAGGGAATGAAACATATCAGATTCAGGTATTATACTAGACAATGAATTGCATTTTCGTAACGTTCTTAATAATGTTGTGTGTACAATATCTCACCCCCACAGTAAAGACTTCATGTAGCTATATACAGATCCAGCACTTACAGCCAAAACGTCAAGGCTGACATACAAAATGCTTTTTTGGATGAAGAGAAGCAATTACATGTACAGTAAGAGGTGATGTGAAGCATTTTCAGAATCAAGTGGTCTAATTGATAGGGCATGACATAATCCAGTAGGCTACCAGATACCTTTGTCTCCCATTCTGTGCTGGGAATCGAGGGCAATCCAGCCCTGTCAAGACTAGTCGTAATAATGCATTTGTAATGATACGATGCCTTTCTGATGATCTCAAATTAGGAGTGACGTTTGCTTCTGAAAACAGGTTGGTGAGTAGCAGATGTCATATTAGGAAGAAAATGATTTAGATTTTAGTGCCTTTGACTATGACATAACTATATACTTATATATAAAATTCATAGAAAAAATATAGCAAATATGCCAGACAGTCTAGCAAACTATATGGAGTCTGCTCTGGTGTCAGGTTTTTGGGGATTTTTTTAAAGTGAGATTTTTTCTTTTTATAGCGAACCTATTTTGGAAAAGTCCCTGTTTTGTTCTTTCTTCTGCTTTTGAACSTGTTGAGTTTTATCAAGTCATGACTAGTTAGATAAAGTTAACTATTGTTTAAAAAAGAATAAAGACTGTTGTGAAAGCACAGCACAAGTMTGCCATAATTTAACATGTTTTCATCCATTACAGGATTACTTACTTGAGAGCTGTAAGTACTGTGTAATAATTCTGATACCCCTCCACACGGTAGAAGAAAGAAAACTGATTGGAACTTTTTCCTGCTGTAAAAATAGGACTTAGTAAAAGGTATGCGTGGTGTATTTGCAAGCCCAGTGTATGGTAGGAGCTAGCTCCTTGCTCATGTGCCTGCAGAACTCCCACTACTACCTGTCGTAGTTCAGTGCATATTCTAGAGGACAATACATGCCATCTATTACAGAAAAGACCTTCCTAATATGAGTAAACCACAGTAAGCAGAAATTCCAGTTATTTTGAATAATGAATGTTTGTAAATATATAGATATATGAAATTCAAATAGATAAAAGCAATTAAAATTAAGTTGTTAAAATAAATCAGACTAATTATAAAAATGTTTCAGTAGGGTTTCAAAAGCAGATATGGAAAAATTATGCTCCTCTCTTATGTGAGGTTAGCTTTGCCACTTAATTTCTGTCGAGGTTCTCGTAGAAGGTCTTTGGTATTCCTTCATCCACAGCATTTGATGTCCAAATATTGACATTTTCAGTTGTGATGCCTTAATTTATAAGCAGAGGGCCTGAAATTTCAGGAGCCAAGAGATGCCAGCCAGAAGCTGCAAAAATTAATAGATGTTTATACAGAGGCTATTTTGGATGATACTGTTGTCTTGTTTCTACTTGGGGAACATTTTTAAATGGATTAGTCTTCAAGTGGAAATTGTGAACAAATGGCTACCTGATAGAGTTGTGTTGTTTTTTTTCTTGCCCTTATAGGGAAACTGAGCACAAACTGAATCGTTCTGCTGCAAAAAAAAAAAAAGTCATCCAACCCCATCTTTATCGTCATCTCGTTACAGCGTGCTCATGCTTCTGTATGAGCTCATTGTTAGAAGTTTTTTAAAAAGATCTATTATATATAAAAATATATATGTATTGAAAGGTGCTAATCAACCTCAAGCAGGTCACGTGACTGGTCATGCGGATCTTAAATCATATCAGATTTTTTAAAAAATCTTCGATATATGCAGATGTTATACAGAATTTCTTACCAGTGTAATAATGATATACTGATGAATAAACAATCCTGCAGGTTTTTAAGGACAAGGTCAGCAATACTTCCCACCATGGCTTGGGGGGGAAAAGGGTAGTTTTGTCTCCTTTTTGTATACAGCATAATGCACAATGCATTTTTGTCTATCTCTTAGTAGCTGTTGCTTAAAAATATAGTTAAAAGGGTGTTATACAAACTGTAAAGGTGTGCTTTTGAAATGAGTTAATGCCAGACCCTTCTGGACCAGAGTTTTGTATCACTAATTAAAAAACTGTTACAGARTCTGTGGTCAATCAGATTGTATGATATTTTTTTTTAAAGATTGGAATAATCAGTCTATCTACAGTGTTTCTAGGGCACCTACCTCCTCAGCATGCAAGTGCTGACAATGCTATGGATTGTTTCTGTGTAATTGTGGGTTTATTTGTACAAAACGTGCAGTTCACTGTGACACGCACTGGCACAGAATAGGTCTGTTTGCTTAAAGCTGATCAACAATTGCTTTCACAAATGTCATTCCCTTGTAGTTATGTTTAGTACCCTTTTAGAGATATTGCTGGGTTAAGATACAGATTTTTTAATTTTTTTTTTTTTTTAATTTGGGGTACTTTGTGAGATGTTAAGGTACAACCAAGTAGCTTATTTCACTGTTTTTTAAGTTGGAATGCTGATTTTTTTATGAGCATTACTCAGTTTGCCTTAAAGAGATTGTTGGGGTTTTTTTTCAATTCTGATGCTCAATGTTCCTAAAAACCCTGTTCCGTAAACTGAGTTAGACAACAAAACCATAGACTTGACATGAAACTATTACTTAGTCATGCTTCAAGTGGCCTTCCTTCTGCCGAGACTGCTGTAGCACTGACTTCTCACCATCTCAACCCCAATGCTGATCATAGCAGGGGGAGGGCACACTAGAGCTCTGACCTCAGATACACTATTAAATCAAGGCAGTCAAATCCATTTGCACACCCTGGCGTTTGTATATGGACCTCTTTACTTGTCTTCAAATGTGCGGGTTTTTAAAACTGTTGTCTGGAGTAGGTTACATCTCTTATGTGCGTTAGATCGAACCAAAGAAGCCTCCAGCCATGCCCAAATGCTGCTCCTAAAGCCTGCCTTCCAGTCCTTACAAAATCCCTGCAGGATTAAATGTGTTAACTTTTTTATTTTTGTACAGTTTCTAACTGATTTTTGCTAGTGATGTTAATTGAATTAAGTTTATTTGGGGAGTCTGAATATCTCCTCCATTTAAATAAACTGGTGACTTTCCTTTTATGTTTAAAAAAAAAAAGATAAAAAAAAAAAAAAAAAAAAAAGAGAAACCCAAAGTGTGCCTCTCAGATTTAAGGGTTTCTGGTTACATTTATTCTTAAGACCAGCAATGATTCTTTATATACAAAGATATGTTTTCCTCTTTTTTTATTACTGTTAAGGAAAAAATAAAAAAGAAAAACCTCTTTCTTTGCTCTGGACCCAGTAATTGCGCTGGTACATAAACGCACTGAGAAAACAAACTTTTGTTTGAAACTTTTGTAACAACTTATGACTGTTTTTGTATATCAAAGTTGATTCTTTTCAAGATATTTGGATCTAGTTTCTAAGTTATTTTAGTGTTTTATATGTTACAAAAAAAATTACTTTAAATTGTTCACCAGCATCTTGAGTTATCTTTAATGCAATGGTGACACACAATGGGCTTAGAGCTACCTGGAGTAGCTTGTAAGGCCTCTGTCTTCTCCTTCCTTCCTTAGCAACTTGATTGATTACAATAATATCACAGATTACCTGAACCCCTTTCCTTTATAACTAGATCCTCCTTCCTTCCACATTTAATTGCTATTAGTGTGAAGAAACTGTTGAAATGGGCATTTTAATATAAGTACGGCTTCAAAAGAGAAAAATGAGGAAAAAGCAAAAAAAAWATATATATAGAAGGTTATCTGTGGGTCTGTGAGATATGGCTGTGGAAAGATATTGTAGTAGTTTTAACACTATTGTTACTACCTTTTAAATCATCTACCCAATAAAATAAGGAAAAAGAATCACCATTTCTTTTTATGTTTCTTTTCTTAATAGTGCGGCGTGGTCAATTTCTTTTTATTTAAGCATTTGCAATTCGTGTTAATGTTAAAGGTTAATGGTGTGTTAGGAATAGTTTCATGTGATTAACTCTCTCTCCATTTTGCCTGCTGTAGGAACAGATTGCAGACAGGTACATGCAGTTTTCAGTTTAATTCAGAAGTGAGTCACTAAACACTCCAAGTTAAATCAGCATTTATTCAGTTACGTGAGTTATATCACTATTTATATCAGTATACTTATCAGTATTTATGCAAGTTATCAGTTCAGTTTTGTACTTTCTGTATCTAACTTTAAACATGGAATTTTGTCCAGGCTTGGGCTCCTTATTCTCTGAGGGGGAGAAGTGGCTTCAACCTTTTTAAGCAAAACTTTGTTGCAGAACCGGTTGTACTGGTGTAACCAATACATTGCCTACACTACTTGCAGCATTATTCAACAGAATAATATTCAAAGAATATCTTAAACTATCACCTAAAATAATTTCAATACATTTTCTTCATATTACTCTTACAGTAGTAGGTGTGATTTTAAAGACTATCTAGGCTTGCTTTGCCATGAGGGATTTATCTGGCATGGCATATCTAGCTAATATGTACGCTGTCACATTGACCAAATTTTATGGAAAAAAATTACAGTATAGAGAGTTTGCACTGATTTATGGGGTTCCTGCAAAGCATGGAGGGCCTGGGAAGAAGTCTTTTCCCCTTCCCCAAAAGCTTTTAGTCTGAACACAGTGGGGCCATTTTTTAAATTGTTTTACTTAAGGAGCTCCAGTGAGAAGAGCACACCAGAACCTTTAGTTCATAAAGAGCTTTAACTGTCAGCGCCAGTTTTCAGTGTCCCTGTAGTAACTCTGGCTTGCTCGCAGAGCTTCCCAGGGCGTTGGTCAGTGGGTGAGGAAGCCCTGGCAGAGCTCTGTTGGTACGGGTAGCTCTGCTGATACCAACGAGGTGTTTTATTTGAGAAGGGAGGGAGTGTGGTCCTGTGAAGCAACGAAGCCACAATCCAGCTGATGACGAAACAAAGTACTTGGACAGGTAAAASTGACTTGGAGAACTTTGTTCCCTTAGCCGAATTCTTAGTCCACTAAGAGATACCATTTTCTACCAAGTCTGAATTAAAGGGAGCAGATTTCCTCTGTAGGATAATTCCTGAGACAAAGCAAGACATTTCTAACATCTCCCTGAAATTCAGATCTCATTTTAGAAGTGGTTTTGTTTGCCTTTGACTAATTGAATATTAATAGATCTGTCTGTAGCTGCAAAGTCTTTGAAAACAAACCAATAAAGTCTGTGTAACCTTTAGATGTTGAAGATTGCTGCAGCCATTACTCCACTTGCTTTGAAGCCTTGATTTAGAAGATTTTAAAAAAAAAATCTCCTCTGAAGGGAAAAACGTGCCTGAGTAAACAGCTGCCATTGTTGTTTTAGTATCACACAAATTTGGTATCGTTAGTCTGACTTGGGTAAAACCTACCTAAAACTCAGAGTCCATGGAGATGCATAGCTAGTTAAAACTGCCTACCAAAAGTTTCCCACTCCTGCTACTTTAGCCAGCTATGTAGTTATACGCTATAAAAATCAAACTAGCAAAATAGTACTGAGTATTAAGGCATGTTCCAGAGGTGGAAACTTGCTTATTAAACAATGAAGGGCTGACTTACTTACAATTAGMGTTACGGAGAGATGCAGAGGATAATTAGCAGTGCCTGAAAAAGGAAATTGCTTGCTTAGTTCATCTCAGGTTTCCATAAAGCACGTCACACTAGGTTTCTACTTAAGCTGTTGTATCAGTCTTTATACTGTTCAAGAGAAATTAAGCTGGAGAATTGGTTCTGTTCCCCAGCTGCGTGAAAACTTAAAACTTCTACAATGCGTCTACAATAATACAGGTGGACATATCCAGTATGTTCTTGCTCCAGGAACAGTATTTGCCAGGAACCTTACACAATGAAATACCTACTTGTCTGAGATGTACTGGGACACAACATTATTGCAGTCTATTTAAATGTATTTTTAATTACAGCCAGAAACATTTCTGAAGTGCATTAAAACTACTTTGCCATCACCTATGGTGTGAGATTGTCAGAGCACCTTAATTACAGTAGCTTTCCAAACAAAGCTTTGAGCTGAAAACTTCTGTACATGTTCTATGATTGTCTACTAAAGTGACATAGAACAGGAAATAAAAGGCACTGCCAAAGTTGTGGCAAGAACAGTGGAAGAAGTGTAGAGAAGGCATCATAATACTGTAACGCTGTTTCCTGAGCTCTTTACCTGAAAGACAGGGACAGGGACTACTTAAACAGTGATTAAAGGATTTATGTCCTACAGTGAGGTCTGCCAGTAAACGCAGGCTTGGCTGTGTTGACTGACAGATAACAGGCACAGGTCATACTTAAATGCTTAAAACTTTCAGAAATCCTGGTAATCATTGTTCTCACTTACAGAAACTGCTACGTGCAAGGTAGACGATGTCCAGCAGTACAGACTGCTTAAGACAGGAAAAAACATATTCTTACCTGATTTGATGATTAGCTATCTAATATTAAAGTCCCTCTGTGACTCTAACTGTTAATATTACAAATTGAAGTGGAAAGTCAATTTTGGTTTTCTTATCTAGTTTTAAAAATTCTTAAGCAAGACAGACTCGGTGCCTGGCACAATCAGAATGATAACAGAACTGTACAGTATCCATTAAAATGCATTTATTTGTTTTAATTCAAAAGTTTAACAACTGTTTGCCCAGTGATCTGGACTTAGGGCACAACAACAAAAAAACCCATCAGACCAAAATACAAAAACAAGTACACAAATTACCCCTTACTGTAAATGTTACCTCATAACCAAGTTTTAGCACATTAAAAAGTTTACAAAATTTATAACACTCTTACAAATTATTCAGAACTAACAGCATATGTGGCCGTTGAGCCTCTCCACATCCATCCTTGCCCTTGCCATACCATTCTGTGCCTGGATAACGCCATGCTCGAACAAGAGGGTCGGGTAACTGGAACTGCGAGTTTCCAAAGCCTGCGGTGTGCTGCAGGCCAGTGCCCGAGCAACTCCAGCTCCCTGGCACAGTTTGGTTGGTCAGAGTGGTGGGGGTACGCTCGCTGTTCTGCCTGCTGCGTCCTCTGCAGCATTGAGATAATGACTCAGTAAATGCAGAAATAATTTTTAAAAAAGTACAAAATTGACCCTGAAGAAAAATAAAAATCATTTAAAAAACAGCTTGGCTTTGACTAAGTTATGCTAAAAGCTGCGAGACAGATTTACAGCAATATCACTTTGAGTACGAGATCACAAAAATCAACAGATTTGTTACGAGTCTTGTCACTGTAAAAATGAAAACATCAAAGTTGACCTATCTGCCTGTAGAAACCTTCCGCCTCCTAACAGAAGGGCTGACATACGCCCTCTTCCTGGGTTTTTGACCTTTGCAGAGCTTTGTTAACTATTGGGACCAATTTAATTCCTAAGAATCCACCTCTAGTGAAAAAATTGCAACAGCAAGAAAAAAAGCACATCTATATTTTCCATTACCTATAGACGCATAGGAGGCAAATGTGTGTGGTTTAGATGCAAGACTTAGGACATAAAAGTGAAGTACAGTAATCGAACGGTTGCCAACAGCCATTTCTGAAAGGAAAATACAACTGGGCTTTACAAGATGGTATCAAATATACAGAAATACCCAAAACCGTGATTGTGGCCAGAAACAGATAGCTAAACCTACAACGAGGTACTCTGTAATCTTAAGGTATGCAGAAGGACTGACTTTTCACGTCTCCCAACTTCATCAAGGCAGCATCTGCTTAAGCACAAGTAGGCTTTGCTTATAAGCAGCATTTGTCAAGCCCTAAGAAGCTGAACCAAAACCAAGTATAGGTGCGTGATCATAGACTGTGGCTTTTCATCGATTTATACAAGCATGGTCAAGAGCTGTTAATTTTCACACTTCAAAATAAACAAGACGCAAATGCTTCTTTGGTGCTTAACTAGGCGGAAGTGAAACGAACAGATACAGCTCAAACACAGCAGTGTCTGAATCCTTGAAAAATAGCACTGCCTGTATCCTGGACAGCTAGAGCCTTGGCACAGTAATCTCAATATTCACAGGCTGAATCACCAGATGTTATGGTGGGTGCAGAAATTTTACTAGCTAACTTTTCTGCTTTGAGTGCTACTTTAAGGTTGCATAAACAAACTGATCATAAACACGTTTACTGTAGTTACTTATGCTTCATTTAGGTGTACATTTGGAGGCAAATGTAGACAGTCATTTGCTGGCAGAAACAGTAATTTCATTACTCCTTGTTTCTTTTGTTTGAAGTGCCTACAGTACTGAAAATTAGGAGATAGARGGCTCCGTTCAGACACCTTAATACATACCAACTTCTCTGTGAAGTCTAGGCATTGGCACTGCACAAGAATTTTTTTTGGTATTGTGCCTGACTTGCTAGTGGACAGCAAATCAGCCCACTCCAGGGTGAGATTTTACAGTCAGCSTAAGCTACTGCTGAAAGGAATGGTCTGTCTGGCTATATGGTCCTCCTCCTGCTCTGCCCCATAGCTGCTGCTAATGTTTTCGTAACTGTTAGTACTGTGACAAAAGTTTTAGGAACATTTGACCAGGGAGGACCAGGACTACCCTTTCAATTGTATGTTGCACTGCTGCAATGTAAAATCTCATCACTGGGTACTKGGCAACAGCTTCAAGTTATTTTGACATATAGATTGTGTGCATAAAACCACGGGGGAGAATGCCAATTAGCTTTCAGGAATAGCAGTATAGTTTTGCACTTTAACTTCCAGCATAAATAAACATAAAAGCAACCAAAGAAATCATCTGCATAGCATAACTGCCTATAAAATAAACCATTCAGGGAAAAGAAAATCAGCCTCTGCCAGGGAAGAGAATAAATAAYCCCTATGGCAAGTAAGTATTCTGCTTTCCCATTCAAACCAATATCCTGCACACTGAACAAGCGCTGTCTGATGCATATTCCAGATACCAGAGACAGCTGAGGAATAAAGGATGTGAAGTTCCATGACGTTAGCTTCAGAAGTTCATTCCCTTTCTGCTCCCATTCTGACCTGTTCTTCACCTTCTGTGAAGCTTGTGTCTCAGCTATGCTGATGCAGTTTCTTGGGGCGTGACACCATAAACCAAAACGAAATACTAAGTTTAAAAAACCTTCAAAAAGGGGCAAGGGGAGGGAGGGAATAATTTAACTTTTGGGCCCCTCGCTACAGGAAAGACATTGAGGTGCTGGAGTGTGTCCAAAGAAGAACAACGAAGCTGGTGAAGGGTCTGGAGCACAAGTCTTATGAGGAGCGGCTGAGGGAGCWGGGGTTGTTTAGCCTGGAGAAGAGGAGGCTGAGGGGAGACCTTATCGCTCTCTACAGCTACCTGAAAGGAGGCTGKAGMGAGRYGGGTGYTGGTCTCTTCTCCCAAGTAACAAGTGATAGGACGAGAGGAAATGGCCTCAAGTTGCGCCAGGGGAGGTTTAGATTGGATATAAGGAAAAATTTCTTCACCGMAAGGGTTGTCAAGCACTGGGACAGACTGCCCAGGGAAGTGGTGGAGTCACCAACACTGGAGACATTCAAAAAAGGTGTAGATGTGGTGCTTAGGGACATGGTTTAGTGGTGGACTTGGCAGTATTAGGTTAACGGTTGGACTCAATGATCTTAAAGGTCTTTTCCAACCTAAATTATTCTATTCTAACTCAGCAAGCTCCATTGATACTGTACAACAAGCAAAGAAGCAACAGCTTACTGTCAAAAAGAGATGAAGGTTCCACTGCCTTCCATCGCGCCTGACTCTAGTTGCACCATTTGACTCTTACAGCAGCTCAAATACTTCTAAAAGCCTTATTGAGTGTAGTAGTAGTTGGTTTACCTCTCTACTTTTTTGCTGAATTACCTTGTTCAGTTCGCCATTTTAGCAACCTAAATTGATACAGAAGAGTTCAACAAGCTCCAGAACCTGCACAGGTAAGGTTTGGAAGGGGAATATGAATGYCCCATTGGCTTTGATGAGCAGTTCTGTCAGCATACTCCATGTTGTGAAATTATGCCTGAAAATTTCTAGTGTGACTCGAAACAACTGGACCAGCGTAACAGAGGAAATGATGAGTCACAGGACAGTGACAGAAACGACCTCTATGATACGGGGTGGGAGGGAAGGCAGGAGCAATCACTTACAGTGGCTCTGCTATCAAAGTCAGTGGTGCAAGTGGTACAACTACACCAAGAATCCTTTCATGCAAATTGCCCCAGGCATTTTCCTGGTGTTAACTATATTAAACATTGCCATTCCGGCTACTGAATTTTCAGTCAGTCAGAAGAGCTCACAAATTTTGCATTCCAGGCAAAGCCTGCATTGAGTGAGACACCTGAGCTTATTTAAATGCTTCTGCAGACTTAACGGTGGCAAATAGCAGCTGTTTTATACTTTTCTAGAATGCCCCGAAGCATATGACTATAGATAGGAAATGTTGTAGTTTAAAAAAAAAAAAAAAAAA
>JASVER010000011.1:14732198-14850103 GCA_030449065.1 Oceanodroma leucorhoa
CACAAAACATAAGTAAAGTTAAGCAAATAATAATGCTAAAGAACATTTGCAAAATTTGGCTAAAGTCATTCTATTGTAATACCAAACATTCCTTCTAAACAGGATTGAGTCCAACATAAGGCATTTTGCTAAATTCTTAAGTGAATAAATAAACCATGATATGCTTGACAGTAACTATGGGGAGGGGAGAATCACTGTATACTTCATTCAGCTACTCATAGGCGATGAAGTACATTAATGGGGGACATGCTTTAACATCCAGCACTGTGCATCTTAGCATCTCCCAGCAACATCCTGTACTTCATCATGAAATACTGAATCTGCTGAAATAAATAACAAGAACTTCTATCACTTCAGCAGCTAATTAAGTGGTCTTCCACAGACGGATTCAGGCCTTCAATACCAACACATTCWTTCTTTAGGCCCCACTCCACAAATACTTAAGCAACATACGCCCAGCTTTACTGAGGCAGYAGTGAGACGACTCAATGAAATTCATTACGTACTTAGACATTTGCAGGATCAACAATTGACAGTTAACTCCSTATGCCAGCAGTTCTTATTATCAGGTGCTTAGCTTTCTCAGGTTGAATTCTGATTAAAAACACAAGAAGCCATATAGTCTGTAAAACTAAGACTAGCTATACGTGTTTGATGGATGGTTTAGGTATATGTTGCATGTTCTCAAGTTGTGAGAGTACAGTATATTTATTATGTACATATATACACAGCAAGGCATGGAAGAAAGCCAGAAACCAGTTTGTAAATTAGAACATGGGACAATATATTTCCGATTGGGGTGTACTTTTTTTTTAATCATACGGAGTAAAACTATTTGAAGTAGCCATTTGTTCCCTCTCCAATGAAAAATTTTTTTTAAGGGAAAAAAAAAGTCAACCACTTCTCATTCTTACTTTTCCTTCTTGAGGTATAAATGACTGTACCTTAACTTCACAATATATCTTCAGGTGAAGCAGCTGGAGGAGGTATGATGGTTTTGTTTTATCTTACAAGTCACAGCTTTGACAACACAATGAATCTATAAATTGCAACAAACTTTTGTACAACAAAATTCCTGCAGCCCTGAAACCCAACAGTCTGCATAATAGACTCACAATTAACTATCTGGAGGAACAGACTCAAGATTTCCCATCCTTGTGCCCAACAGTTTCTCCTCTAGCCTTGGAAAATCTGAACAGGTACACACAGTTCACTATTTATCATTCTGCCTTTCTACATCCTGTTCTCCAAAAGACATGTTGACGTACTAGTAAAGATGTGATTTAGTCATGCTAGTAAACTGGAACACTTTCTTTTCAGTAGAGGCGTGCACTGATTTGATGTTCCTTTTTATATCTGTATTTTAAAATCAGTATGCAGAATGTATTAGAGCTGTAGAGAGAGAACATAGTTTCATATTGTTTCTTCACTAACCACTCTGCTGAGTGAGGATCAGTGTAGAACGCAGAGGAGGAATGTTTCAAAAGCTGGTAAGTAAAAAAAGAAAACTGATGTTTACACTGGACTTCATAATTCCACTCCCTCTCCAGTCTAAGCTAAGTGAAAAAAACATTTTGTTCGAAGTCAGGTCAGAGCAGTGGATGAAATATCATAGCTTATACGTAACATGGTCTTTTGAAATTATTTCAACATGGTGTTTTTCCACTCACTCAAATAAAAGCATCTCCAAAGCATCAAGACCTGATGGGACTTAGCCAGACAGATAATTCAGCCACAGCAGCTTAGAAATCAAGTAGTTGATTTAATAAAAAAAAAAAAAAAAAAAAAAAAAGAGAAAGATTTTTGAATGAGCTATTGTTCCCCAACATTTTCAACCAGCTTAAGGAAAATACAGTAGAACCTCACTGTTTTGCACTTACGACTGGGAGATTACGTGTACATCGTTTCACTGTGACCATTTTGCAACATTCCAGTGCTAAGAGTTAAGCCAGGATGATGCACTTCAACATGTGTTCTGTTCACATCAGTGGAGTGTTGTAATTACTTTACTTCCTATCCTATGATATAAGTGTACTTCTATTTAATGGAAAATAAGTCAAAACGAGGTAGCACTGCCACTCTCTCTGCTGGAATGTGCACAGATCCTGGCCTAATTTTAAAYGGTGGCTTAGCAAGATTCTACTGTAATCTACAAAAAAATGTATAAAACACRAACCTTTTCCAGAATAAGGCCACTAATTTTGCCATTGGCAATAGGCAGTGAGAAACAGCAGTTAAAAAAAACCCTCACTTGACTATAGAGGTGTTTTTGAGGCAATAAACTGTGGGAAGTATAAACACATTGTCCTCTCATCCCTCCTCTTTGTTTTCCAGTATAAGTATCTCTGCTTCCTGTATGTACTACTCCGTGGGGAGAAATTTCAGTCTATTTTCTTAGCTGGGAGTCTAAGCAAGTCCACGCTACATTTAAAGATGGGCACAGCACTGTAAAACAATAGGATTACAAGCTTCCCATGAGTCATGGTCATGACAGTCTGATGTCCAGATGCCCAGATTCGATACCAGGGCCCATAAAAAGGATCTGAGACGGCTGGGCACAACATGTTGTTCAAATTCACTTCTGTAACCTGAGAAAGTGACAACAAATTTATAAATTAACAATATTTTTGTGTTGCACTGATTCAGACACCTAAAATGGTAATTTTGAAATTACCATAATAATAAAAAATATTTAGGTGACAATCCTTTGTTCGACATGAGTAGGGCAGCTTTCAGAAGGAAAGCAGATCCAAATTCAGTTATGCATTTAATAGATGGATTTATGCAGGTACGTAACCAATTTATGAAATATTTTACTGATACTTGTGAGATATTAGATGCAAATGCCCATTAGAACATGCAATTAGAAATTTGCATGCAAGTACACTTATCCATATATATCTGGACACTTTGAAAAACTAGCCAGTGTTTTCACTTTGAATGTACTTGCAAACTATCCATTTCTTAACCTATATTTACTTACCAATCCCAGAATCTGCAAGATGCTAAAATGATATACAAACATAAACCCCGTGGATAAAAGAGCCCACCAGAAATTGCAGAGTGGTTCTGGAGTGTAGATACCTTGAAAAGAAAGGAATACATTAGTATTCAGCTGAATTGCTGTGTCCATCAAACACTCATGAATAATCCTCTCTCTCCTCTGTGGATGTTAGGGCATCTGGCTTTAGCTGATAACCTACTCAATACCATTACAGCAATTAATATTTGAGAGTCTCACTTCTCACCTGGAGCGTCCTGATCAGTTTCTTCCCTCCTTCTGGTCCAGCAGTAAAATGTACAATACATTAGCTCATTAAGCTTGCCTATTTTTCACCAGCACCAGTGATTTTTACTTCATTCTTTCTTCTACCACGGAAGTACTAAATGATTATAAAATACAGTAATGGTATACAATGAATCTTCAAAAATCAGGTTATTTATACTTAAACACCTGCTTCTTATGGGGGCTATGACTTCAGCATGCACAGAACTAACCTAGGTAGTGGCAGTTCCTGCACAGCACTGTCTTAGAGCATAGCCTAATTGCCATTTCCTAATTTTATGGCTGTTTAACAACTATTAAAAAGTAACTTGCACCAATAATGCCTAGGAACAGAAAAGCTGTATAAAGTAATCAATCCATTAATGACAGGCTGTGGTTTTAAATGAAAACAGCTGTGGCGATATTTTCAGATATACACTACAAACAATTTTATGACCAGTAGATATCACAGATACTGTAAAATATTTTTTTCCCTTCAAATGAAGTAGCAGATACCATGTTATTCCTGGGTTCACCTTTCTTTCTCCTCCTGAAACTAGGTTTTGTCAATTTACTGACAAAACACAATGTCACGTGATCTAGAATGTACCAAGGAAATCAGATCTAATAAAAGTACCCTTAGATACAATACTTTTTTTGGAATTAAATATTCAAACAACATATGGTGAGAACAAAAACAGTTTACAGAGTTCTCAAGACTCTTACTAGCAGACATGAAAATTTCAGTGTAAGATATGGGGAAAAATACTATTTTCCTTATGACTTTAATAACCTAGGGACGCAAAAGAAAAAGACGCACAATGTCATGCTGCTCAGCTGCTATAAGAAGTTGTAGAGTTTCAAATGATTATAAAAATACACTGGCATTTTTTATCTGCCTTTGTGTGCTCTCTGATCCATTAGATATTATTAAATATTGGAACATGTATCCAGTACTCAAAGGATAGCTTACAGCACAGAGCGTAATATTCATATTAGCCTTTGCTAGCTAGCACATTCAGTAATTACCAGGAAGATTCAACAGATTTCAGCATATACTGTACAAGGCTACTGGCAACTCAAATAACTACACACGCGTAGCTAGCTATGACAGAACTCACCAGACTAAAGCTGGTATTAGTATGCCTATGTACGGTATCGTATGTAGATAAAGGCAAATAACTGCTGTTTTTGCTTTACCACACCACCATATACTGGTGCATCCTGTCTGCGGTTTAAAATCCCTAGAGGACTGCTTTCTCAATCCCTTTTGCCCTTTTACAATTMTTTTCTGCATAGTTTTCTTCCATAGTTTGTGCCCATCATGCCAGTTCAGATGGATTTTGCAGTAGCTACCTGAAATAATCTAATTTAAATATCATTTTGTGAATGTTACAAATTCAAAATTACCTACACTTTATTGTCGAAAACTGTACATCTGTTCATTGTCCACTCAAAATAACATAGCTTCTCTGTTGCTAGTCAACAGCGAGTAAGGCACTGATTGTACGCTTGAATGACAGCAGCACATATGCACCGCATATATCACTCACTGACTTTAATGAGCAACAATGTTAGTGTAATTACCCAAGATACAACTGCACACCATGTTTTAGTAAGCGAGCCGTGACTTGGCGCAACCATGATAAATATGAGCAGAGAAGCTACTTTGAAAGCATAAGGCAGCTTATAAGATTTCTTATCCAATGGGTAAGTGAAGGTCAGCAAAAGCAAAATCCAAAGGTAAAAGTGAACTCTACGTGAATAACTTTAAGTGGAGTGCTCTACAGGTAAAGGGAAAAAATTCACAACAGTCTAATTCTTTGAACGTACTTAGCAAGCACGATCTAAGAGCTGGTATCCTATTTAGAAAACGGTACAGGAACTTTACTTAAATAGCAATGATACACATTAAACTCCACTACCTGAAAACATCAGATATRTGACACCACCTTGAATATGGTTTTCCATTACAGAGAGCAAAAGAAGAAGCAACTAGCCTTGGTGTCAGAGTTCAGGAGACCATGGCTCTGTTTTTGGCTGCACCAACTTTAAGTGACCTGGTCAAGCTATACAGACTTTGTGCTCCCTCCTCAGCTGTAGGGTAAATCATTGCACTTGCAGAGGTTTTTTGTATTGTCTTTGCAGTTTTAGGTGCATGTTTAACCTAGATGCAAAACACAAAATAAAATTTAAATAAGGTATCTAAAACAGCTCCCAGGAACTGGCAGAGTGGTGCTATATCAAATTTGGTTTCACGTGAACTCGCCTAGTTGGCAGCTGCCTGTGTTATTTCAGAAGTATTCTACAAAGCCTCAGAACAGATGGTAGTAGTCTAAAGAGGTAAACACTCAGAAAAGCTAGAATCCAGAGACCTTGATATTTGGGGGACTTACAGTGCAGGTAGTATATAAACACTAAAACAGACAAGTGAACCCAGCTATGAAACAAGACTGGAGGGAGAAAGCAGTCATTAAAAGACTAAGGAAATTGCACAAGATGACAAAACGGATCAGTGGCATAATTTGGCTTTGAACCCAAGCTTCTCATGTCCAGCTTCAATCTAGTCAGGGAATCATGTTTCAGAAGTCACTTAGGAGAGTGGAGTTCAGGTTCTTCCAGCAAAGAATTTCACACTGCTACATCCTCTCTCTGTCGCAAAACTTCAAAAAATACATTAGCAACTCGCACCCTCTACAGACTTTTGATCTCGCTATGTAATAGCAAAATCCCTCCTTGCCAGACTTTGCAATCCTGAAAATAATAGTATGATTTTCAGCGGTATCATTACTTGGACATCAAGGGACAGAAAGGAAACAATGACCTCCATACGAAAACATTTCAGAGAGCTCCAGATACCCAAGTGTGCTTTGGGAAACTACTTTTAAATTCATACCTGGAATATTTTCTGTACATTTCCATTAGATAAATAATCACTATAGATTTTATTACTCTACGGTCCTGCTATTCAACAGATGCCTGTTTAACGGAGCAGTGTGGTCTATTTTCTGTAGTACACCTCTGGTAACAAAAACATACAAACAGGAAAACTGAGGCCCAGCTGAGTGGTTGGCTGAATGGCCTGTGTTGGCTTTGGGAAAAGCTACTTGCTGCTTACATAGGAAATCAATTTCAATAGGTAGCAGTGAGTTTCACACTGTATTCACTAAGGATCACAGGCAATTCTTCTATGTTAAGCACTTCCAAAAATTTAATCCAACTGGCACTAATCTCATTCTCAGAAATGCTCACGTCCTAGACAGTTGAGACCGTTGCAAATCAGGGTCATCCAAGCAAGCTGTATATTTGCTCTTGTGTTGAAATAGCATGGCAGTGGATATTTCAGTTTAATTTAAACTTCATTATTTCAATAGCATTGATAGGAAGGATTTCATATACATTGAAGAGTTTGGGTTTCACCATCTGCTTCTGCAACAAGAATTTGTTGACCTTGAACATGACAAGTGGTTAATTTTGCCATCTAGGAAATGGAAGCATGGCTTTAAAAAAATCTAAGGATCAACAMAGAGACTCAATTTCTTTTATACTGCTTCCCTCCTCAGTGTCTTGTGCTAGTTCTAGTGTTCTTATGAACTATTATTTTTATTTGAAGTTCTTAAAACATAGGCTTCCAAAAATTTGAATGCAACTTAATAGAAAGTACTACTCCTTTTGTATTTCTGTGAAAACATAATGCAGGAAAAATTACTCCTCTGTTTGAATTTGAACCTAAAAGTAGTAATTTTTTTTAATTTAGTAGGGTGTTAAATAATCTCTTTTTCCTAATTAATGTCTTGCTTTCATCCCCACTACATTTGATAGAGCTTTACCAGTTTTCCAGCCTAAGCCCACTCTCCTTCAGTAGTCTCACAATTACAGGTAAACCTGCTTAATCCAAAACTCGAAGCAACTATTACAATTCCTTCATTTTCAAGCTTATAAAAATACAAGGGCAAATTTATTTCCATTTTACTTCCCTTGATCAAAGGGTTAATTCTAGTAGTGTGGCCCACTGAGCTAGCCTAGAGACTAAACTTCCTTTCCAGGGGAAAACAGGAAAAATGTTCTCAGGAGGATGAGCCTGAAATCCACTGTTTCCCCTACAGCTGTTCTGAATCTATGTGTAGATTTCAAAATACTACCTTATGCCAGGAGATTTCTATTTCCCTGAATGCCAGCTACTGTCATCAGAATCAGCTCAGACAGCGGTCTTATATTACCCGCTCCTCTCAGGAACTATTTTTTATATTCCATAAAGAAGCAGCAGCAGTTCTTCCTCTTCTTTCATATAGTAGTAGTTCTTCCATATACTGGTATATACCCTTCTAAACTTCTCTGTCTCCTACAGAGAGAGACACGTCTTTAACAGACCTTGGGCCCACTCAGAGAATGCCACGTTAACTTCCTTACTTAGTTTTAAGTGTTTCATAATAGGCCACCATAGTTTCAAAGGAACTGTAACTGCCCAGCGCATAAAGCTCAGAGGGTCACACAACAGAGACACCTCCCCTCTTCTGCCTCTACAGTTCTCTTAAATCATCAAACAAGATTATCCTGAAACCATCAAGCTACAAGAGATTGCAGCATGAGCCTGCAGCCAGAGCAACAGCCCACGCCTCCAGTTGCTGAACAGTGCCATAGTACAAGCACAGCTCGACAGTGAACCAGGCATTTACGTCTAATACATGGGATTCAGAAAGTAGAGAGCTAAATAGGAACGTGGAAGCTGCCAGCAGGAGAGTAGGAGAATAATACACAAGAGTTGACAGGTCTCCAAGTAATTAAGAGTTTCAGTGAAGGAGCTGTACCGCACATTATCAAGTATTTCAATGAGGATGGAGATAAACTAGATTTATGACTACCTAACTATATTCAAATATATAGTGATTTTTTTTCCTGGATCACTACTAAGGTATATAATAATGCCTGCTTTATAACTCCATTTAAAAGCTAAGGAAAGATATTGCTAAATACAGGTAAGTGTCACAAAGTGGGGAAGCGGCTGAGAAAGGGTACAACAGCTAGAACTGCCTTTAAAGATGGTAATCCCTCACTCCTGCCCGCAAGTCCTAACAGCCAACTGAAAGCACAAGTTTAGGTCCCCAATTGCTTTAATTGCGCTTTCCTAGTTTACAGCCACAAGAAAAATGATCCTTTCATCTGTACTTGGTATCTGTGTTCTACATCTTACAACGTAGCCCAGCTTCTCACTAGGTAAGAAACACTGCACTGCTCTTAAGAAAGCTGGCTATACAGAGCTGCTTCTGTCCATCTTCTGAAGTGCGACAGAGGCATGCTCCGTGAGAGGGGAAAAAAGAGAAAAAATAATCATCAACTTCTACTGACCTTCTGACAATGCCATAGAACTTCATCTCTTCTGATGCCACTTTTGAAGACACTTAGATCAAAAAAGAAAAGGGCTTAATGACTTGAGTCAGAGAGACGGTTTCTTTATTGCTTAAAAAGATACAGCATTTGTCTTATAAGCTGAAAATTCTGACCCTACTCCCAGCAAACAACTCACCTACTGAATTACTTAGGGTGTATATGTCTGTCCACTTGTGCACAGCTGTACAACAGCGAATCAGCTCTTAAAATACATGGGGCTAGACCACAGGACTGTCCAGAATTTGCAAGGCCATTACTGCCAGTTTTGGCTCTAAAAGAAGATCCCCCCCCNCCCCCCCCCCCCAAAAAAAAAAAAATACAACCAAATCAATTTACTTTCTCCACAGTGTTGACAACCTGCATTTGAATTGTGGATTTCGAGAATTTGCATAGCCATTCTGACAGAGTGGATGCTGGAGACTATCTCCCCCTGCAGGCTAAAGGGTCAGAACCACACAACCATTCAGTGGCAYCCATACAAAGGTCTCTGATTAAGCATACGTGATATCCTGGAACTTCAGGTACAGCTGTTCATACATCAGATTGCTCCTTAAAGTGACAAAATCCTAAATAAACTCAACACCAACATTCTTTTCTATTCATTAAGTTATTAAGTCAACTAAGTAATGCTGGGGATCTCAAAACACAAGAAAGATTATCTCCTGAACTCCAGTGCTAGGGAACTGCTATATATTGTGGAATAATATCATTTGCTCACAGCACTAAGGAAATAGCAATTCTACTTTGATTAAATTTCAATGTGATTTGAAGCTCTGAAATAAGGTGCACATCTAATCTTGTCAAATCCATCCAAAAATCTGACCAAACTAGCTTAAGGACCGAGACAGTCAAGAACTGTGAGTCTCTAAGGCTGATGCAGTGCAAACTAGATTTTCTTCCATTGTGTTAAGAGTACATAGTTAGAAAAACTAAGTTGTCCTGAACACCACTAAAGGTCTCTAATACCTTGATCTTAGAAGGTAAGATTAATGCACTGTTGAAATAGTTGTGGCAGTTTGAGGCATTACACTTCCTCAGCTGACACCTCCCTAAGCCTTCTATGAGTAATCTGTATCCCAGCAGCATAAAGTATAAGTATCTGAGCATACTCATATGCTTCAGAAGACCAGCTTAGTTGTAGATGAAAGTGGTTTGAGGAGTTTTTCAATGAAGGGGTTGGTTCCATAGTCTGTATCTACACTGCTGTGGTTCCTGTCTTCTTCCTTCCACCTTGACAATTCATTCATTGCGCCTCCCTTTTGCCAGTCCTAGCACTCAGATGACGCAACAGTAAACTAATCCAGAAGCTACAAAGCATTCACACTTCTTTTGACAGGGAAGCAAGGGTCTCACCTCCTGAGAACAAAGAGAAAACAATGACCTACAGCTCTGGTTCAGCCTATCCAGCTATTTCAGGAATGCTGTGTCCTGCCCAGATGCATACGGTAATTTTTGGCAGGGTTCACAGGTGATACAAGGTGAGATTCATTCAGCAAAAAAGTTGCCAACTGCCGATATACTTCATGTAAGAACGGCCTTGAGTTAGGAATCTTCTATGCTGGCCTGTTATATCTGCACTACATCTATTTTGCATGAGAGCCTCTTATTGCAGCTAAGAAAGATCTGAGCCATAGTGCATAAGCATTTATTTTGTCCAGCCTGGCATGCCTGTGTATGTATACATGCAYATGTGCACTTGGAAAGAAAATGTTAGAAAGGGAAGTATGGAAATTTATATTCACTCAGTACAGAAGGGAGGGAGAGGGAAGAGGAAGAGAGAAAGAGGTCTTAACCCCCAAGAGGGAATACATCCTTGAGCTTCAGTGAGTTCACCGTGCAACACTGAAGCCCRAGTTCTGAACATCTCTCTCATCAATTTGATCCTAAGCATGGTAAAGCTCCTACACTTACATGGCAGGGGGGGGGCCATGAAGGTGATGCTGCCAGTGCAACATGACCTGTTGTCACCACTGCAACGGATAGCAGGGAGAGAAAGAAAAGAAATTATTACAGCCCTTGCTTACCGTCACCCAGTTTCCCTTCAAAAAGGAAACACTTCAACAGGTAATTGAGTGTGTGTGCATGACTGGTATGATACTTGATTAGCATGACAACAAACTTGGACGTGCAGTTCTGTATAGAATAAGCCTCAAATCAACTCTGCTTCAGATGTTCTGCTCAACCTTCCCTTGAGAAATGTTAATATTACAACTGAGATCCTATTAAGGCCATGAGTAATATTGGCAGATTCCCAATAAAACTGAAGTAGTATATTTTTCCATATACAATCCATTCCTTTTCATTTTTCCAATTTTACTACCCTTCAATTACTTCTCCCAATCATAATCCATAGATACACTGATGGAAATTTCTATTTAAAATACAGAAATAAAGCTGCATGCTGATCAACATCAGTGATGAAAAAGCAATTTTCACAAGATATGGTTAGGATAAAGGGTGTGACCTACTCAGAAAGTACTTTAAACAAAGGTGCTAGTGAAATGACAAAATATTAACAAATGTTTTCAGGCCACAGAATTTTTCCATCAAAAATCATACATTAGGTCTCCTGTAACTACTACAAAAGTCCATGGGTGTTYTACTAACAAAGTATTACAGACAGTCAGGTGATGAGGAGCCAACTGCATAAGAAAATGAACAGTTACTAGTTACACAGCCTAGGACAATCTCAATTGATACATTTAGCCAACAAAGTTTTTTTAGAAATTTCACTGCTATCATGTCAACATTAGATGGCAGCAAATACCTGTAAATTAATAAAGGGCAAAAATTTAGAAAACTGCACTAGGGTCACAACTGTACAACACAAAGCCCCTCAAACTGCAGATGTAGTCCTATCAGCCCCAGAAAACAGGTGCTGACAAACCCCGAGAACCTTTACTTCAAAACAAACAAAAAACCAAACCAAACCAAATCAGCCAAACAAACAAAAATCAAAGGAACACATCAAGTCACATGAAGGCCAAACTTCGAAGCAAAAGAAATACATGTCTTAAGATGATGTTATATGGGAACTTCAAGGCCATCAAAAGAAGTGACTTAGTGACATTGCAAGAGCTTGGTTTGTCATTGCCTACAGTGTACTACATGGTTGTTTGCACCTTCTCCCCCCCTCCCACCTGCCTTCTGCAATAATTAGGAGTTTGTGTAACTTCTACAACTATACTGCACTTCAGCATTATTTCCGAGAATTTTCAGATACCAAAGATGGATTAAAATTAAATGTGGCTGGCATATTTCTCTGGTAAGAGAAAGAAACAGAATGATTTTTTGAAGTATGATACTTCACTTTTTCCTTTGGATCATTTGTATTTAGTTTCACTCAGCAGTGAAAAACAAGGTTACAAACCCATAGTGAAATAAGTGTGAAGGATTATAAGTGACTGCTGGTATAAAATACAAAAGATTCACCAGAATAGAAGAGGCTGACTATGCTTGTTCTGAGCATTTGCTAAATTGTACCCCATTGCTTGACATCACATTCTCAGGGTTCTCATTAAAGGCTACAGAACATCTGGATCATAAATTATCATCTTTTATTTCCTGGATGAAACAATTTAGCGCTACTAGAAAATGCAGCTGGAGGCATGTCAACGCTAGAGGGGGGCAGAGCATCACACCAGATGAATATATACTGCATTCCCTTCTAAGGAGCAACCCTTAGAAAAAGAAAAATCACTGGCCAGTGGAACAATTTGGAATTCCCAGACTTACTGAACTATTATGGTGTAAATGAATGCAAGATAGTAAAGTTGTTAGAAGAGATAACAAGTAAGCGAGTTCATTTCACTAATATGTGTCACTAAATTTCATTAGAGCTTCAGAATTTCAGAAATGTATCTAACTAGACGACTAATATTTACGTGGGGATATAATAGTAAGTTTTTTCAGCTTATTTTAAGTTGCAGTACTTCTCAAGAGACCTCCAAGAAGGCAAAAGTCTTAAAAATACATCCCACCAACTTAGAATGCTGCAAGATGGCAGAGATGCTACTCAAGAAGACAGTGTGCATTATGCCAATACGTTCTTGATATCCCTTTGGGCAAAAGTCCATTTTTTTATTCCCATTTCAGTACCTGACACAAGTCTTTGTTACCCGGTTACAACTCCAACATAACATCACAAACTACTAAGTAACAACATAGAGAAAATTGATAAAAAAAGAGTAAGAGTAATGACGGTGGTAACCATTAAGCACAGCTTTTTCGTTACATGGGACCAATTCAATACATATAGAGTTAATTGCCAACCTACCTCCTTTCCGCAGCAGAAAGATGGGCACAACATAAAGCATCACATGCTGGATATAATAAATTTCCATTTCAAATGGAAGCTGTGGAATAAGGAAAATATTTGTAAATGTTTTTCATCACTAACAACTGAGTTACAAGTAACCATTCTCCTTATGACCCACAACAATCCCTTCAATTCAGTTATTTTATCACCTATGTATATTAATAAAGAGMTTACATTAATGGTCAGTGCTTTGAAAGTGCAGCTAACTGTACCCATTCCACTCCCCTTGCCACAAACGCAATGCAGCACTTCCAGTAGACAATTCTCAAAATTAGCCAGAAGCACAACAAAGAAGGAATAACACAAGACTGGTCTTCTCCCTTTCTTAGTTAGCATAAATTACCAATAACAATGCAAAACCCTAAAGTAATCAAACCAGAAACTATACACACTCCATATGACAGTAGCCTATTCAGAAGGAAAAGATAATTGCTACCTTGTGAGTGATAGAACTATATAAATGAGGCCTTTTGTATATAAAAGTATGTAAATAAATACATAAAAGTAATTACTGAGGAGGCCTGTGCAAAAATCAAAACACCCCATTTATAGCAATCTGCATGCATGTGTGAAAATGCTAAGCTTCACCAAATATAAAATAAAATAACCAATATTTTACTGGTTTTAAAGAGAAGCTGCAGAAGGATGTATGTAAACAAGTTACCAGTTAGTAGTAAATCAGGTATTTCTCACCTGCTGACAACTTTTGGGAAATTACAATTAGTCATTTGTGTGCTTAGTTGAATTCATGTTACTTCTCAGAGAAGTCGGACAGACTCTGCTAAAATAATACTGTGCTAAAAAAAAAACTCGAACCACAACTCTGAGTTTGATTTGAGCCCCATAATCCAGACCCAACTAATTTTAGCTCTTTATCAGTTAGAAAAGGTGATGCACTGTATTTGAAAGTTATTCGCATCTATAAATGCCTTTGCCTGTATCTATTTGTTAAACTAAAGCAACACATTTAAAACTGGACATTAGTAGGAAAGATTCAAATTCAAAATTTAGAATTCAACTTCTTGCTGCAGCTCACTTACAAAGCTGAAGAGACATACTTTTCCATTATTTTTCAGAAGTGAAAACTGGACAATACTACCACACAAGTATGAAATCTCCCAGGAATAACGCAAAGCCATTAGTTTTAGTTCAAATGCAGACTCACTCTATCATTCTACCGGCTAAAGTGAATCTGGATGCAAGTCCTACCATTGTGGCTTGTCTGTTGGGAAGGGAAAAAAAAAAGAAAAAAAAGCCTTCCTTTTCTATTATTCTGAGACACTGGAGTCATAGCGTTGAAACAGAAACATTACAAAAATTTCTACATCAACAGAAGTAAAGAGAGGTTGAAACAGAGTTTGGTTTTCTTCCTAAATAGCAGTTGATAAACAGCTGGTAATTAATACAGTGATCTTTTAAATTCAACAACAGTTCTTATATCCTATTTTGAATGTAAAAGATGCTAAAACCAACAGCTGGATTCTGCTAGTCCTGGCATCCCCCAGCTGAACACTACCAGTGTCCTGATTTCAACCTCCAAGATGTTCAGCCAACTCTTGGGAGACTAAGCTAAAAAAATCTTCCATACAAGCTGTTGGGTTATTTCATTCCAAGTATTCTGTATCAAAACAAAACCAAGCAAGACAGTAGTATGCAAAAGCAAGAACTTCACGGAAGTTATGAGGTTTCCTGAACCTAAACCTTTTCTGCCGTCCCTTCTTGAAAGGCACAGAGGACAAAGTGAGGGAATCAAAATTATTTGGAAAGAGGCTAAAGCAGTTCTCCTAATTGGAGAAAAAGCTGTACCTCTCCCAGCTGGAACAGGCACATTTCAGAAACAATAGCTCCTGATATAAACAACACAATGTGAGGTACTCACTCTTGCCAAGGAGCATTCTCTATTTAGTATCTGTGGTTTCATAAGGGCTTCTACACTTGCTGAGTTGTGAGGGTCAGTTACACAAACACTACGCTCAGGACACTTCTGAGAACAGAGTAACAGTTGTTTTGCTGCAGTAGTGTTGACAATATTTTTTTTGTTTAAAACAAAACATCTTTTTTTCCACTATAAAAGATTACTTATTCTGAAGCCTGGCTAATTATGCAAGTGCATTTCCTGGTATAGAGCTGCAAAAGCAGAATTCCTGTACAACCAAGCACTCAAGTTGTACAGCCAGGCTACAACAAACATAAAAAGGACAAATACGAAAGATGAACTATAAATTGTACTGAGCAATTGACTCACCTAGCTCTAAAGTCTTGTCTATAAATTGTTTTAACAATAAAAGACTCACTCACAGATAGCAGATAGGTACCTTTTATATGCAAAGAGAAACTGCAAGTGAAGACAAGGTAGAAGGGATCACCCATCAATCTAGGATTTAAAGAACCTCTTTGTAAAAACAAGTAAGCACTTCAGCAAGTGTTAAAATTTGAGAAATTAAAAAAATTAAAGCAACACTTACTCACAGAACAAAGTAAGTCAAAATATTGAGTTGGTCCCTCTAATAATAACTGACCATAGGCACCCATGAAGGCCACATGTATTTAAACCCAGACTCCAACAAACTCCAAAGTGGACCCTCTTCATAGGCCCCAAGAGACTTGTCCTGTCCTGTCAGATGCCACTGTGGAAACCTAGCAGCCACTCTAAAGAGCAGTAAACTAGTAATAAACCTAGTGATAAACTAGTAATAAACCCTAGTAATAAACCAGTGATATTCGTGGTACATTTCTTCAACCACACCTGTCCCCAGAGACATTCAGAATCACTGGATATTTGTTACCAAGATAGACTCATCTGAACTCTATATATTAATTGTCAATTTATTTTCTGGTTTTTTTGTACTAAACTCCTGTCTCCCTTAGCAGCTGCCAGCATCACCCTTCCTGCATTTCATCATTTCCCTTACTCAGAATCTTAAAAAAACTAATGGTATAAGACAAAAGGACAAATTACCTATTTCTTCTACTAACTTATATTCTAGGCTCCCTTAATAGTGTAAATGAATACAGAGGACAGGCTGCTCTGTTACTCAAGACAATAAGTAAGTTTTTTTCCTTTAAAGATTCTCACTTGTGGCAAAGCAAATCTGCTTCAACCATTCATAGGTTTTAACATTGGTATAAAATCATACACATTTCAAAACACACCAAAGTAATACTGACATGCACAATTCCTCTAACATACAAGATCAAGACATGCTAACAAAGTACTCTGGAAATAAATATTCAGACTATTCACTTTTTACATTTTGTAACAGAGTAACAAAGAAATGGTGTTTTGTTCTTCCAGGAAGAGTTTGGCTCAAAGCAGCCGCATGTGCTTGTAGCCCCCACATCAGCCTGGTATGATTCAGATTCAAAAGTGCCACATTCCCTGGACATGTGCTAAAGGCCCTCTGGAAAGTACCAAGAATAGTGAGCAGGCAGTGGACCTCCACCCCAGGAACAGGTAAGTTATGTACAGTTCTACTAGTCTAACTAAACTCCTAGCAGCTGCTGACATTGCTTGGTAGACGGTAGAAAGGAGAAACTGTACCACAAAGGATTAGAGCTCACGCTTGCATCTCTGAGCATGAAGAGCCACAGCCATCACCAGCAGTCCTCTGCACACGTACTTGATGTCCTAACTTAAACCGGCTACCGCCCTAAGGAAGCAACTAGGTCTTTCCGTTGACTGCACTAAGCTTTAGATTTTTCTAATCTCTTCAATACAGCAGTAGAGTTGAGCCCAAAAGTCAGACATTCAGATGACGATTTCTCCCAAAAGAGTATGGCACACGATACTAGTTCAACCTAGTTTAAACCCATTTAGACACAGCAGTTGGTTTTCAGTGGGCTAGGAGGCTACCACTTCGCTCTGTTTTCTGCAAGTAGTACTCCTCCCTCTGTCAATTATTTATACCTTGGCCTAATATTTGCAACAACAGCTCAAGCACTGAACTGTGCGAGAGCTCTCCCTCCATCATCCTCTACAAATACTGCAGAGTATGGCAGAAAAAGGAATAGAAGGAATTCAACTCCCAGATTCTGGTCTTTTCTGTAGCACATCCAGCATGAAGTCTAGTGAACATCAAGTCATTCTGTACCAGTCACATTCTTAGACATAATCACTAACTCAGATTCATAACCCATAATCAGTAACTAGTTTCCTAAACATAATCAGTAATCAAAGAAATAAACCAAAAACACAGGGGGTTTTTTACCCACAAAGCAGACCACAGAAGAGATTAAACAATAAAGAGGAGGAACCTATATAAAGCTATACAATACAAAAACCATGGGGCAAACAGCTACTAGGCCATATAACATACTGGTTACTTCTCAGCATATTTAGGATTTTGATGGCAAATTACTCATTTGGCAGAGAAGAAACAGCTGCCAGAGAAGCTTAGAAGAGTGGTCTAAGAACCGACATGAAGACTTCAAAGAAAACAACACAAAACAAAACCCAAACACAAGTGGCATTTGGAAAACAGACTATTTCCAGTCTTGCCAGGACTCATTTCTCCAGAGACATCCAAACTGGCAAACAGCCAAGAAGTTGACCATTGCTCAAGGTACTGTTACACTATTCAGGCAGTTCTACAGCTCAGGCACCAGCTTATGCATCTGGCATAGATCAGAAAAGACATTCCCATATATTTGAATATTGGGAAAGAGTAGACTGAGAAAAGATTTTATGTGAATATTGGCATTAATCTCATCAGCAAAGCCCAATGAAATAATGGAGAAGCAGTGCTGTCACCCATCTGCATGATGGTCTAAAGCAACATCCCAGATTTTATTTGCAACAATTCCTTTTCATTATATTTTAGGGGCAGAGTGTTTCATCCAGATTTCCTGCCATACACCCGCTTGTCTGTAATGGATATGAATGCATATTGATGAGTCCCAATAAACAATTTCTGTTTCAAGTAGGTGTCTCAACCAGTATGGACCCTCCCAGCCATTCTACACAATCCAGTCAGTGCAGGGAATTATAATTCCTTTAAAGTAGCATTAATTGATCAGTTTTATCAATGAGTTTTATCTAGTTCTCATTTTCAACTAATCCTGTTAGGGTGGGGCATATATACAGAGGGAAAGAATCAGAATCCACACCTGCTACCAAAGGCAGTGTTAGCATGCATGAGCTATATAACTCATGAGAGTTTATAAAAGAGCATCTCTTGTGCTGACAGTCTGTAAAGTGAAGACACCGTAGAACACAGGACTAGAAATAATATTCTGCTACAAGGGTGGAGGGGACCAGAAACATAACAAAACAAGAAACACAGCTTTATTTTCACTTGTATATGAATTCTAGAAAATCCAGCTAGGGCAAGCCCCAGGATTCCAAATAACATACACAAATTCTGACAAGTTTTAAGAGCATTTTTTTCTTGGTGTGCTGGTTTTGGCTGGAGTAGAGTTAATTTTATTCATAGCAGCTCGTATAGGGCTATGTTTTGCATTTGGGCTGAAAACAGTGTTGATAACCCAGGGATGTTTTCGTTACTGCTGAGCAGGGCTTACACAGAGCCAAGGCCTTTTCTGCTCCTCACCCCACCCCACCAGCGAGCAGGCTGGGGGGGCACAAGGAGTTGGGGGGGGGACCCAGCCGGGACAGCTGACCCCAATGACCCCAGGGATATCCCACACCATATGGCTCATGCTCAGCATATAGAGCTGGGGGAAGAAGGAGGAAGGGGGACGTTCGGAGTGATGGCGTTTGTCTTCCCAAGTCACCGTTAGGTGTGATGGAGCCCTGCTGTCCTGGGGATGGCTSAACACCTGCCTGCCCATGGGAAGTAGGGAATGAATTCCTTGGTTTGCTTTGCTGGCGTGCGCGGCTTTTGCTTTACCTATTAAACTGTCTTTATCTCAACCCACGAGTTTTCTCACTTTTCCGATTCTCTCCCCCATTCCACTGGAGGGGGAGTGAGCGAGCGGCTGCATGGAGCTTAGTTGCCAGCTGGGGTTAAACCACAACACTTGGCCTGCCACTACAGAGGATGATGCTCACCAAGAAAATCAGGAAAAGGCATTGTTCAGTGCACTGCTGATCTCAACTGAATGCATTTGTTTTGACTTTTATCAGTGTTTTGAGTATTTGACTAGCACTATATTTGATGTTTATTGTGTCTCATAAAAAGACACCACTGTTTTCTGGTCACTCAATTTGATTATACAAACCAGCTCACATGAATGATGCAACGGATACAATCAGGCATTTGTAGAGTCAAGCCTAAAAACAGAAATTATATGAGGTAAATGATACCAATTTCATAAACAGTATTTTTCCAGTTCCTCTATAGATAATATTAGGACTACTTATGACCACCAGCAGAAGGTAGATTTACACTACCAAGTAAGTGTGACTGTAGACTCCACTTACACACCCATACCATTTTAATGCACATGGCATAGATAACTGCCGAAAGATGCAGAAACCTTAGCTTTAGCATCTACCACCAAGCAAAGCACAATCTATCAACAGCCCCCAATGTGCAACTGTTCCATTCTTTTTCCTTGTGCCAGTTAGATTAAGCCAATTTAGATATGACAGAATATGTTACCATAACCTATTCCATTTTGCTGTGTAGCCACATGCATTTCAGGCAAACTAGTTAGTGCAGTGAATTATTACCTTAACAGTCAACAGAAATGCAGCAGGCAATGATCAGAGGCGCTACACAGAGTGCACTGTAAGTACCGCTCAGAGTATGATTCTGTTCCTAAAACAGATTTAGAATGCGTACCTCTCAAGCCARATAGTTCTAATAATAGAATATAGCAGCTTCTGGTAACATTAAAACTGCACCATCTCAGCTGTGTGAGCAGAGACAGCAAGTCCAACACCTCTGGGACATGTCCTGTTTTTTACTTTATCTATATCAACATTTTCAGGACATCAGCTTGCAAAAAAACCCCACTTTTAAACCAGTGGAAAGAGTTTCCCTTAAAATTTTATTAATGCAATATGAAAGTTCAAACAAAAACAGTTACTCTCCAAACATTTGGAGTCTTTGTGGCAGTTAAATGAATTTACCCGCATAGCTAGGTTATCAGGACCTACACTGTATTCCATATAATACAAACACAGAGTAAAAAGAAATCTTTCTACTCCTGTGTATCTTCTTATACCTTTCTAGGCTCCCACTTGGGAACCTAACAATCTGATTCCCTTAGCACCTTCTTCTCTATTTACTTAAAGGTCATAAAAGATTAGCCTATTTCCCTTGTGAATTATTAATGCTGACCAAGAGTGATTTGCATCATGAGAAAGGAATGAAATTATGAGAGAAAATTAAAATACCCTTTATTTCTGAAATGGTAATAAGAACTCACAAACATTAACTGAGTAAGAAACAAACTGTTTGTCTTTATCCAATGACTATTCCAATGCACAAAAATTAACTCCATCAGCACATTGTAAATAATTTTGAAAAACTGGAATATTTAGTTGCCAAGTAAATACAAGTGGGTGCATCTGTTGCTCAAGACTGTTAATTGTTGGCACCTCAACATCATGCCAAGGCAAGAAAATATTTTCTTGGAAAGAACAGAATAGACTGACCTCATCTTTCAGATTACATTATTTTGGAACACTATCCCAGGTGCCCATTACAGTCCAACAAGATTTTTAATGAGTATAGTGTCACTGAAAGGTTAAAACAACAGGTAGAAGGTAGAAACTTTCTACTGTAGTTTCAATTAATATCTCAACTTTCCATTTCCACTGGCAACAGCCAAATATTTAAGAATAGTTTTAAAATGACTGAGGTTCTAAAAAAATTTAACAGATACATTACAAGAAAATTGAAAATGTGAAATTATGCTAGAAGCTTCCAAAAATTTCTTTTTGAGCATAATTTAGCGTTGAATCATATATACAGAAAGAATACTTACAATGCATTAAGTAACATAATCGATAGGAAAAATATGTGACCCTAACAGACTGCGCCACAAAATGTTGTAAGAGGTGTTCTGGAAATTACTCTGAACAGGTTAAAACATAGAACAAAAATCCTGACACCCACTACTTCCTAAACAAACATCCATCAGGTGGTGAAGTAATTAGTATCTTTCATTCTGTACCTTCTGCCTCTTGCCCCTTTCAGATTATTGATATGTACATAAAACTATACTTCTAATATTTTCTCCTGCATCTCACTGCTTTCATCTCCATAATGATACACAATTTGCTAGCTAGCATGTACATGCCTACTGCTGAACTTGCTAAATTAGCAGGCTTCTCCAAAAAGAGACTACAGCTCAACAGTAATCATCTGCTGCCTGTAAGATAACTAATAGGCAATCCACATGGAAGAGATAAGTTTAGGAGAATGTCAGCTGAAGACAATGAAAACTACCTACAACAAGACAACATCCAGCTGTATATCAAATAACTCATAAGGAAAAAACACATTTTACACTATGAAAGCTAAGAGCAAGGCATTCTGGTGCTTACGGTAATACATCAATTTGGTACAATCTCTCCAAGTGATGGGAGGCAACAGTCCCCTGCTTTGCAGTTCCCATTGACCTCAGAAGTCTCTCTGCCCCAGACAACATCTCCCTCCTCGCTTCTAAATCAATAGTTGGGTTAGGTGCCCAATTTTTCGTGCTCTTTGCACCACACACTATATATTACAACTGTTTACAGATGTAACTAAGTATACAAAATTTTTGTATGAAATATGTACACACTAAAATGTATGCCTTAAAATATCATGAAACTGAAATCAAAAAGTTGAGGCATAGAGACACAACAATTCTTGACTGAAAAGTTTTTCACTTAGATACTACAAACCAGAGCAGACAGCACGGACAAAATTATTGCGATTTTTTGAACTTCCTGCTAAGTTTTAAGATACATTTATTGCTTTCAGGACAATGTCAGTGTAAACAACCACAATGACAGTTGCAGAGCAGAATGTGTGTCTACCACGAGAGAATTTGGGTCAAAGCAGCAGTGCTACAAAACATCACCCACGTTATCGTGTGCCAGAAGAAACACTGAAAAGAGAACAGCCTAGCAAGCAGCTGTTAGGCCAAAAATATCCTAAGTTGTACTTACTCCAAAAACATTATCTTGGACATTATCCTTTGGCTCCTCTATCCCTAATTAAGGAGATAATTTTATAAGTAGTCTGTATTTTTCCCATTTAATCACCACTGCCCTAATATGAATGAGATCTATGATAATGGCAGAGAAAATACAAGCTAATGATTTTTTTAAATATTTCAACATTTTATCCTTAAAAGGTTAACCAGAAAAATCATTTTGTTATGCTAAAGTTCACATTTACTTAAAAACTAGACAGTTTGAAATACAAAATGAGTTGTCCTTATCAGGAAAAAACACTGGGTTTATTCACTTGATGCCCCTTCAGCAGTATCAAGTTTTATTAAAATATAATTGCAAACTGCACATAAGCTGTTACAGTATAGAAAAGAATATATGTAGTTACCAGATTAGAAAGGGCAACATAAATCTTGGAAGAAGTCTAGGTTTATTATACTACTAAATCCACTGAAATCTGAAAAATATGATCCAACCTCCTGTGCATGTGTGTGCCATGCTTTATGGAAGATTATTTTTAACATGTAAAAGCCTACAGATGTATTATCCTCTCTCTAGTAACTAAACTGTGTCTCAGTGCAAAATTTTATAGTCTTAAGGAGAGGAAAAAAGAAACCATTTACAAGCCAACAATAAAACTGCCAGTTTTCAGGTCTCCTAGCTACCAGTGTGGCCAGTCAACATAGCATATCATCCATAAAGTTCAATACAGATGCAGATTTTTATACTAATCTTATTAAGATAGTCAAGATTTGCAAATGAACAGCCACTAACAAGATTTGTAAAGGAGTCTGAAGTTCACAACAATTTTGTTAATAATACCATTAATTCACATGCTATATGGTTATAGATACGAATGCTTCATCCAGACAGCATAAACACGTAAGCAGATAAATTTAAGCAAACTCTCTCTTAAAGCAGACATTTAAATAACTGCAACAACGGATTTTTGCAAGTAAGTCAAATGACAGAAAATGGACAAGCATGTAGGCATACATGCATATACACATACACACACCCCCTACCTCTGCATGCATAACAGCTCTTAAAAATAATCCTTAGAAATATTTGACATGGCTCAGACTCAGGATAACTTTTCTTACTAACTCTCCATGGGTTTAAGAATCTTACTAGGGACACCAACAGGCTAATTTTTGTCCAGGAGACAGGAGTTTTATAGCAGATTTGAAAACTTGGATRGAAAAAAGAAACCTGCTGTGCCTTATCTTGGGGGAGAGGGAGTGACAGCCACCATTTGGCATTTTCCATGCCTGAGGAATCTTACATTTACATATAGTCTGAAAAGCCTGAAACCGAATTTTGACCACAGGCCACAATGCTAACCTATGAAAGCTTCTTTCAAAGCCATTAAGTTTTCCCTCCATTTAAAGGCTAGGATGGAATTGACAAAGTAGTTTTTTCTACACTTAGAATACAAAAAAATCCAGGATTGGTATTTTGGTTCCATTGTAGTGACCTGTACCAGGAATCTACAGCCTGGTAAAATGAACTTTAAAAGGCCAAACAAAGCAAAGGTCTAACATCTTTCCAAAGAAAATCTTTTAGAAATAAATAAAAAAAGGAGGAGGAAAAGTACAGTGCACTCACCAGGCGTGTATTAACAACAGGAAACAGCAACGCCAAGAGGGCCCCATTCAGCATATGCATCTGCAACCTTAGAAAAGAGATGTGATATTATTTTCACAGTTGGAAATAAAATGCAATGTTTTCACATATTTTATGTAGTATCTCTTCAATAAAAGGTAGCAAGAGATTTAAGAAAATTCTTTTGGCTTGAATTTGAATAAAGCCACTGTTAAATGCAACAACCAAATACTGTTAAATGCAATAACCAGGACAAAAACCTCTCTTTAAATACATACTTAAATAACTTCCTTAAGTAGGACTGCTTTCTATAACGAGCTTTGGATTCCTAGAAAGCCTGGACTGCCTGTTTGTATTAATCCTGTTCATGATGCAAGCTGCTAAATAGTTGAAATTTTACTGTTCATTTGTCTTTCAGAGCTTAAAATAGTGTATTTGATAAAGGTCTTTACTCCTGTCTAACTATAAATGTACAGCTTCAAAGTAAAGCTTCAGGAATTTGGAAGAAGTCCCTTAAATAAAAGAAGAATTACATTTGTCAAAATGCAACAGCAAGTCCTAAAAAAAGAATAAGGCAGGAAAGTAGTATTATAATACTGTATTTTGTATATCTTTGAGCCATCTTTGTCTGAACCACTGTTGCATCACAAGAACACAAAAATAATACCAGTGCTGTTTCAGTCTACTTTACGTAAGACACAAAATAAAGAATAAACTGTCTAAAACCACTGCCTGTCATAAACCGTTAGGAATTTAAAAGTAACTTGAGGGGGAAAAAGGTATTACAATTTCAAAACAGTTTTTCAAATGTAATTTATATGTTGTCAAGGTGTTAGCAAACAGAAAGGCTCATTCTGAAAAACAACAAATAATGTGGCCTCTGCTCTGCAACCAGTCTTTTGCAAATGCATAGTAAATCCAGGATTTCCTAGACACCAGACATACTTTTCACACTCTCTGAGATGGAGACACTAACACAGTATCTCTGTATTCAGCCCACTCCCTGCCCAAATAAGGAACAGCTGGAAAAAATTGCAGACAGACAGTAGCAATTCAAATCCAAAATAATTCGTAAGGCATGCTCCCAGCATCATTTTTCCAGTCACTGCCTAGACTAAGACAAGAGAGAGCTGAGCTAACTGTAACGGTGGCAACTAGAGCCACTCCTGATTACCATTCTGCCCGGGAAGTGCCGTGACCCTCCCCACAACATGACTAGTTACACCCCTTAGCTGCTTACTAGACTCTACTGCAGTAGTCCATTAGAGCTCCCTGCACATTAGAAACTCCAGTGGTTCCTAAAGTTAGTAACAATATACAATGTTTTAGAAAAGATTGCATAGGTGTGATAAATACCCAAGTCAGCAAGAATTTGCTTTTGCTATTTAACTTATATTCACAATTTTAAAACTAGACCCATACTGTATGTGTTGCCTTCAATGAAGCCCAGTTACTAATTTGTGGTGAGGATAATAAAAAGGTACAAGGAACGTGACATAAATTACACAAGCCCATACGTTAATCTGTAGAAAGATGCCTACATACTCATCTGTAACTGAGCTAATTTATGTTGCTAACTGAGGCCAAAACCACCAGCACAAAAGAACCAAGGGTATGTGGCTCAACACCCACGATTTAAGCCCCGACCCTTTTCAAGGTGTCATTTTTCAATCCAACCAATATGCCTTTCCAACTGGATATATATCTTAATATTTTATGACTTAAGCTGTGATTAACTTCTAAAATACATTATGCAAGTAAACAGAAATATAGTAGGAAGAGGCATTACCTGAAGAGAATCATTGCAATCCGACATGGAGGACAGGCAAGAAGAAAAATCTGAAATGTTAGAAACAAATTTAAATTAATGATATGATCTCTTTTAGACTCCATTTTCTATATCTTTCTTTCCCAGTTCTGTATGTCACAAATCATTTCTAAGCAGAAGAACTGTTTTACAGCAGAGCTAGAAAAGACTAAAAATCCTGAACAAACTAAAAAGTCTCACATTACCTACATATAAAAGGATTTAAGCAGTATGAGCAGCATCCAGGGTTCAGCTTCTGCCAGTACCTAAAGTCAAATTCTAGCCTATTCGATATTGTCATCATAAAAGGTCTTTCATAAAGCAGATTACTGTATTACCAATCATTTTACTAGAGCAGCTCCCTTAGCCCTCAGTCGTGATAAGGTCCTTGCTGTGCTGAAGACCAAACAATGACAACACTTCACTTCAGCAGTGCAGGACCCCGCTCTTGAAGATCTCATGAGAGATGGCTGTCTATAAAAGCCTCTCAATACTTCCCAAAATAAGGCTACCACAGTATCTGCTCTATGCATAAGCTTAGTAGTCATCTTTAAATATGTCCATTGCCACACTCAATAAAAGTACTGTAAAAATTTCATCAATTATTAGCTAGCTGTTTCTCAAGACCGAAAGTAACTGGATACAATTGGAGCAGCATGTTTGTTTTTCTTTACAGGCCGTACTCCTACCATAAATAGGGTCTGATTTAAATTTTTATGTAATAAAGTATTGTCGAGTTGCAACAATGCCCCATCTAAATTTAGAGGGTAACCATCATCTTTCGATACTGCTGTCCAAAACCTTTCACAGCAACTTAAAATACTTCGTATTATCAAGTCTTACTCTAGATACGAAGAGATTACTACCTAAGTGTTCAGTGATAAAAATCCTATTTTTTATATTGTCCACTACTGCAAAGAAGAGACTTTGGCCTACTGTCCGATAAAAAGTATTTCAGAAAAAAATGGATCATGCTTTTTACTGCTGTTGCTAAAATAAATTCACAATAGATTATTTCACTGCCAACCTACAAAATAAATTATCATTAAATCACTTCAAGTGAGAACATTTGGAGAATACGTCTGCTTTCTGGACAAGTCAGATTAGACAATTCACCAAACACGTTTCTTTGAAGTGTTGCAGGGCTGGGAAGAGCCCTCTGATGTATATTCAAATTAATTACTACCAGATCATGTACTTGCTGCAGCAGCAGTAGAAATGTGGAAGCCTCGACCATACTACTGAGCCCTTGTGTATAAAAGGGGCTTCCTGTCATTACCATACAAATAAATGTACAAATTCCAAATATTTTATTTCCAGTGCAAGTTCTTAATATACAGCCATTTATTTCTCTAATCCACTTACTTCTACGTTTAATCCAAGTCAGTCTCAATAACAGTTTAGAACGTGCACACACACACACAAATTGTTTTTCCCAAGTCATATAGAACTCTAATAAAGGCACAGCAGCAAAAGAAAGAGGCAGCAATTAAATTTAACTGAATGTACTTCAAAACATTTTCTTAGTGAATACTGTTAAAATCCAAACAGAGTTTCTCTTAAGTCTTGTATTTAAAAAGCAAGTAATTTCTACTCATCAGGGCAGGTTACAGAGAAAGAGAACATAACAGATGCATGATGACAATCCACTAATGGATGCTTTTTTGGGCTAAGAAAAAAAAAGAAAAAAGTATATGCCAGAAAAATCTTATGAGAGGTCTATATATCACCTTGCACATAAGATCTATATGGCTTCTGGGAAAAGTGTCTAACACTTATTATGCTTCATTATTTCATCATTGTATATTTTTGCAATAAACTTTGTTTACTAACTAAAGTTCCTTGAATTGTGGACTATATTTTCCCTTCTTTGGAGACCATAAATATCTTCTACAGGTCTCTTATAATAACTATTTTTTCCCATGCTACTTGCATGCATTAGTCAAACTTTTTAAACACTCCACATTGTATGTTAGCAAAAGGAGATATGATATTTAGAGTATCACTAGCTCATCCAGAGTTTTAAATTCAGATTATTTTATGATTTCCTTAAATTCAGAAATCTGACAGAAGATACATGTTACTTTTGAAGCATAGGTCATAGCTTCATGGAAGAAACTCTGTTCTTCCAATATAGATTTTTTTTTATTATTTCCTACATCTTAAAAAAAAAAAAAAAAAACAAAAAAACACCACCCAGATTGACCTTTCTATATGCACAAAATAATCAAACCAGAAATGTGTCTTAATCACGCCAGTCATTTATTTTTCTGAAACACTGCAGAGAGCTCCAACTACCACATAGTAGAGCAAAAACTACAATACAAGTCTGTATACTGTTTAAATCTCACCACTGAGGATAAAAAATAGCTAGTATTAAAAAAAGATGTAATTTTTACAAAGACTGAGATGGACATACCAATCTAAAATACTTCACTACCATAGAGATAGGCAAAGAAGAGAAAAAGATGCACAGCTGCTTATTTTTAAGTCAACTCTACTGCAAGAAACACAGTTTCAGGAACTGATGAGAGAAAAATAAATATTTTATATTTTTAAGCATGCGAGTCCCTCTGTTATGAGGGATCTTTCAGAAAATAAGCCTGACTTCCATTTCTCATGACCGCAGAGAAATCATAACTAGAATGTTTATGTTAAAACTTTAGAATAGTGGAAGAGATCTTCAAATGTTTCAGCTTTAACAGTTTAATATCAAGCACTTTCTCTCTAAATATGTATGTACTTTCCACGATAAATAAACCTCAACTTCTTAAAAGGGATGTTTTGCAAGACACCCATGTATCTGATTTTCAAAGAACTCTATCACTGAGTAGATTCAAATGTTATAAAGAGTGTCATCATTCAGCTCAGAGTAATTAGCAGTGTTAAAATACCTAGTTCACAGCAGACAAGCTCACAAGCTCTAACACAAGTGYTCACATACTTATCCCATAATCATATCACATTTCACTGTCATACTGGAAATAAAATCCTTTGCCTTGCAGGAGGAAACAGCTATGTTTTATAAACCAAACAACGTCATGTTAAATTAGTGGCATGGCTGTGAAGAGTTCCCAGCCGCTGTTTTCCTCCCRGAACTCTCAAGGTTTTACGTACTCAGGCCAGCACAGATGTTAGCCCGCTTTGCTGGCGCATTGCAGGGTTCTAGTGTAAACGGGGCAGCATAGATTTTAAAGCACACTGAAGTAGGCTTCTCCTTGTTCGAGGCAGAATAACTAAACTTTCAATTTTGAAGTTGTTTCTTAGCGTTTCTTCTATGTCCCTCCTTATTCTGTCAGATCTGTTACCTGTTACATTTGCACATGTTCTAAATGAAAAGAAAGACAAAAGAATTAACCAGAAATTCAAAATGTACAAAAGTAACTATTTCGGGAGGGAAAAATAAGCTATAAAATATACATTGTCTGATAGGCTGAATTATGGGCACAGTTCTGATCATTCCCTTCCCCTTTAACCTCTCTCTCTCAAAAGAAAGCAGATTTAGAAAAGGGTTACAGAGGTCAGTCAACAAGAACGATCAAAAAGTATAGAACATCTTCCATACGTGGACTGATGTAACACATTAAGACTCTTCAATCTTTAAAAGACTATAGGCTACTGAGAGTGAGAGAAAGTGAGGGTACAAAATCATGAGTGGCCCTGAGGAAATGTATAGATAACAAGTCCTAGGTGGGGACAATATTGTGAGTCAGGATGTCTGAGTCTTTCACCAGCGCAAGACCAGAAGATTCTACAATTGYTCTCAGGCAGTAAATTGCAAAGAAACTCGTAACACTGGTCAATCTGCAAACTGAAGTTCACTTCATCCTTGAGGACCAAGACGAAAACAAAAGTCAGAAATTCTGTCAACCTACTTCATAATTGCTCCACAAGACCATAAATGTCATTGTCCATCCCCATGGGAAATATTTCTGGCATGAAGAACTGCACGGCCAGCACTCCTCTGCATAAGCCCAAATACAAAGGTCACACCACAACACATGATGGATCAGCAGGGCTGTTATAATTTGGAGACTGTAATGTACAGGATTGCACTGCTTAACTATTCCTTCACTCATGGTTCAGAGCATGGTTGCTCTGAATTAACCCAGGACTGGGCTGCAAATCAGTCTCTTCCACATTCCCTTCTTCTAACCATGCACTAAGAAGAAGAGAAAGCTCCAAATTATATCTACAGGTCTGGGACAGACTGGAAGGCAGAAGGAAAAGGATGATATTTTTCCACCTGTAGTAATATGTTTTTAAAAATTTTCTAAATGAAAAGTATGCAACCATGTCATTCTGTATTTGATGGGAGTTCCCAAGAAATACCTTTTGAGTTCAGTAAACTGTAGAGCTCATTATTTCCTGAAATTTGATCGTATTACTCATTTGTGTCAGTGTAACAGGTAGAAGAGCCTGTATGTAAAAGGACTATTTTGAAGACAATAAGAAGGTAATGTTGCATTAGTTTATTCACAAAACTTCTTTGATCGCAAACAGGATCATGCGAAAGACCACAAATCTGTACAGAAGATGTGACCTAGAGAAAAATGTTTCTTCATTTGGTTATAGATAAACTGTTCTCTTTAAGCAGTGAATAGAGCAAAGTTTATTAGGCTCTACATCAACCTTAAGGGAGGTCAATAGCAGATTTCTTTCCCTGCTACATCAACCCTCAGTGCCCATATAAAAAGCAGAGAGAGATTAAAGGCAGCCTTTACCATTCCCATGGTATTGTGTGAGAAGTGGCATTCTGTAGGGCTTCAACAGTACTTGCAACTCTCCATTTGCCAACTAATCCAAAAATAATACTTTCAGACTATGCATTCCCTACCCTTAAGTTTGCTGGCAGGATGAACAAGATAGCAATAGGTAGATATCACAAAGTATTACATTGGCCCTCCACAAATCCCTGTTAAGTTCACTCCCTTTTTAACCACTAAAAGAAAGCATAGCCAAACAAGGGAAATGTTACTGTTAAAAAGGAACTGGGTAGCTGGGAAAAAACAGATCATCTTTCATAAATACATTTTTAGAAGTCAGAATATAGAAAAAAAATTACTCCTTGACATTGCAATAGTGTCTCTAGGTAAAAGTCAAACTCACATGCATGGAAAAAGGCTAAATATCAACCAAAATAAGCTGGTATTTTGCAGCAAGTTAGGTTTTTTTATTGATTATATCTGTTTTCTGAGTGCCAAAATATGACAGAAATAGGTACCCAAATTTCAAAAGTGTGGAAAAAATCCAATACTGAAACAAACACCTCAAAATCCACAAGAGACTGCATCATGAAACAAAAAAGGACTATGTCAAAAGAACTTTAAACTGACCTCCCTTTAATACAATCCAATTTCCTAACCTCTATGCACTGTGTTAACCCCTAATAGTATTTTCACTTCTTACACTTCAAGCATTACATGTGCTGCAATCATCACATTAATTTGGAGATATTAGAGGTTTCCATTATTTGATTTTTTAAGTTCACACAGAAAGAATTTTATTCAAACAACCTCTTTTACAGTTTGCCCATCTAGACTTCAGCAATGGGCAAGTGCATCAGTATAAAGAGGTGGAAAAAAGTAAAGAATACAAACCATCAAGCGTATCTGGTTTCCTGTATCGCTAGACTGAAAATGGTAAGAAAGTAAAAGGTTTTTGTTGTATAATTGCGGGTTTTTAATCCAGCAGTGCATCTACAGTACCTTTGTTATGGATTGGTTTTTTTGGGGGGGGCGGGAAGCGAGGACATGAGATGAGCAGGTTTTACTAAATCTGCCTTATTACAACCCCAACCTATTCACATAGAGAAACTCGAACTTCAACATACAGTCCCAAATATATTAGTGAACTAAAATCTACTATACTAGAACGCCTGCAAGCATTTTACCCAGCCTGTCATTATGAGCCATGACTTGCCTAAAATAGAGATCCTAAAACCAGTTGATTAAATACCAAAAATGAGACTCTGTGGTACATGCTAGAGTTATGTCTAGGAAAATTCTCAGATACTGGCAAGGATGTATATATTTATGTTATGTTACAGGTTCCAAAAGCTTTGAGACCATCACCATAAAATAATTTCTGCCAGCTGCAAATTTTCTCATTTGTCTAATATTTCCTCGTTTCTTTGGCATGTAAGCATGCCACATTCCAGCACTAGTTTTAGTAATCAACATTTCAAAAATCAAGACTAGTAAAAATCTCAAGAGCTATTCTCAAAAGATATGCACAATCTTTTGATTGAAAAGGATGCAACTGAAGGGTATAACAGCAATACTGTCTCTGAACTGAAGTAAAATACCTCTTCAAATATCTAAGCCTCGGTACCATTCTATTCATTAAATGTTACTGCCTTACTCCATAAGCACCCTAAATAGGGAGAGCTCACTGATTTTATTTTTTTTTTTTTTATCCTATGACTTGGCTGGATCTCCAGGTTTTTTTGATTCCAAAACATTCCAAACCTCTACAAATTATTACACCTAAGAGCTCCCTTCAGAAGTATTTTAATGATGCTATTTTTCAGTTAGTACACTGAGACAGAGTGCAGTCAAAACTTGTCATGAAAGGCTTTTCTTCTACCAGTCTTAGTCCTGCTGAGACAGAAACATGCATAACACAAAGATCATCTTGTGGAATCAGAAACAAACTAAAAAGACAAAAGAAGACAATTCAAAAGGTAGTGGGGGAAGAAAAGAACAAGTCACATAACTAACCATTCCAGATTAAACATCACATGAACTATTGCTTATAACATCAATGGGAACATTTACAGAAGTCTGAGTAGAGTTGTTTCTGGCAGAAGATAGCTAAGCATGCTACAAGTAAAACCACTGCATCTCACATGTGCAGCACACATTTCATTTACCTTTGAAAACAGCAGCTTGTCTGTCCCTGAGCTGCCTGTTTGACTTAGTATCACTTGCAGCAGACTGGAAACATATCTTTCTTTTCAAACATTTCAGTCATGATCACTTAACCAGGTCATAAATTGATTGTTTTAGTATACTACTTCAAAATGAAAACTTCAAGAGGTTAGATTTTCATTTCTATTTTTCATTTCTATATTGCAATATTTCTCAATTGCAATATTCAGAGCAACGTGAAAAATTCATGGAAACTGGATTCATCAAAACTGGAATGAATTTAAAAAAAAAAAAGAAAAAAAGAAAAAAAGAAAAAGAAAGAAAAAAAAAAAAGAGAGGGAGACAGGCTTTAGTCAATCTGCACTGAAATAAAAATTTTCACCCTTTCTTAGGTGCACCAAAGTACCCTCCAGAGCAGAAGAGATTAAAAGGTATGTTTAAAAGGCTAAGATACAGTGGTAAATTTAAGTGTATTTTACTGTAGATGTGAAAACCATCCATTTTCCCCCACAAGGGTAAAACGTAAGGCAAGGAACATCAAGCAGCTGGATAATTTAAAAGATGTAGAAGACTTTGTTAATCATCTCTAAAATTATTTTTCTAAGTAAGTTCAAAACAATCACCCTATCATTTATTAGAAAGTAATGGTTTAACAGCTCCATTATACAGCTTTGATTCAGTATCTAGGTATATATTAGATGTCGACTGTTTTTGTATAAACTATCAATTCAGCACAGAACAGCCATATCACTTAAAAGCCATCTGTTTGCCTTCTAAAAGGTAACTTTAAAAAAAAAAAAATCTTAGCTGTGGTTTGACAAGTTCAGACTGCCAAATCTGAAAAGAGAACAGAGATCAAAAGATGTTACATTCTCATTGCTGAATAGCAGCAATTTGAATGTATTTAATATTTTAGCATAAAAATCACAGCTGCCTTACTGCAGCTGTCAGACAGGTTCAGGGATTAATGGATGTGTCCTGTGGAATTGTTAATGTAGCGTTAAGAACTCTCATGATTCAAAGCAACGTTGCTGGCAGAGCATTAAGTAATACTACAGTAAAAGTAGTTTCTGCGTTATATAAATCAGACTCTGGGAACATAAGCTGCCTGTCCCTCCTTCCAACCTCCTAGCTTCCCAGTTCTACCCGGGGATGAAAGAAGTGCAGAAAGTTGAACAATTTCCATCCTCTACAATCTAATGTCCTGTAAATTATATATGTCCATTGGGACATTCTAGATTAGTCTCCCCTTCCACGGACTTAGTTTGGTTACTCGACAAACCTGTACTCACCTTCTTCCCTTTTACAGTCTTAGGTGAAAGATTTCTAGACTTCTCATATTTTAGGATTAATTATTAACATAAGACTCAGGTCTTTCTATGTGTGCAGCAGCATTAGTTATCACATCTTAGGAATTAGTATTTCAGAGAAAAAGTGTCACTGAGGTTATTTTTCTTCCTTTTTCTCTAATCACTATCTGCACCAGCCCTTCACTAGTAGTGGGTTACTTCCTTCCCTATTCCTAGCTTAATGCTTTAGCAAAACCTGACAATCAAAAACTTATCTGGGGGTAAACGAACAAAAAAAGGCTGAATTAAAAAAAAAAAATTCAAAAGTCCAATTTCTTAAGAAAATTCAATTTGCACTGAATTTAGATTAACTTGCATTTACATCTGTCAGTGACTGTGGAAGCTTGCATGAGTTCACAATAAGATTYTCATGAGTTCACAATAAGATTCTCATGTGCGTATTCATATACATTCACTTCTGTTACTTTTTTCCCCCAAGCATGACACTTCATATCAGTTTCCTACGGAAGCAAAACCATCGTAGAAAAGTCCTGCTCTACTCTGCCTCAAGTCATTCATACCTTTTTCTTGTCATAGTTCACAATTCCTCAGTTTGTAGGATTTTACAATAGAAATTTGTAATCTTTAAAAACAGCAGGATAATAAATATCTAATAGCTTTATTATTACAGATAATTTTTGCCAAAGAAACAGAAACAGTAACACAATCCATACAAAGCCAACATCATATTCCTGATAATTTAAGTTGGCATTTCACTAACTACCAAAGTATAAACAATTAAATTCACTTGACACTAATTACTTTGCAATCTGAATAAATGTAAACCCTTACCACATCTATCTGACGCCCTGAGGAAGTGTCACAAGAAATGTGAGTCCCATTACACTCTTTGCAGGTTTCAAATTCATGGTACAGAACTTGTTCTCGGTGAACATCAACACAGTTCAAATTGCTACAGTGAACGTGGTTGATGTACAACCACTGCAGTAAAACTCATCATCTGTGACTAGGAGTGCAAACATTTACAGCAATGCAAGGGAGACAACAAAGAAGGGTTTTTTAGAATGGAAATCATTAGATGAAAGTCATCTGGAATTTATAAGGTGTCCAATATGGTTACTGCTGCTATTCAATAGTCCACCACTCCACTGAAGTTCCTAAAGGCCTCAGACAGCCATTCCTGAAACATCAGTTTAAGTTCCTTGCAAACAACCTACATGGAATGGTGTGTGAAACTGCTAAATAGGTTAAAAAATCCATCCTAAAAATATATGACAGCCAACAGTGATACAACACTGGATAGTACATTGAAACAACTATTAACAGCTCCATTCTCAAAAAAAGGGAAAAAAAAAGAAACAAAACTGAGGAGGAAAAAAGAAACAGATGAGATAAAAAGAAACAAAAAAAAGGCCTGTCTCCATAACCTGTTGCTCAAACTACGTATGTTACACTTTGATCGATATTTGTTTTAAATCTGTGATGATCTCGTCGAAACAAACATTCTATCCTCAAGCACAGGAGGTATTTCCACATTCTAGCAACTTCAAAACAACGGCTTAACCTAGAGCTTCAAACTCCAATTCCTCAACTAGAACGTTCATYGGAAGCATGACGTATTACCGTGTTCCCTACCCCCTGACTAACGCATGCACATTTTCAGCTCAAGATAAAGCATGTACTGGCCAAATCTTGTCTAAGTTAAAGTGGCTGAACAGTAACAAAGAAAAGAAAACAAACAAAGAAAAAGGTGGTTCACAGCCTTAAGACACATTTGCTATTCTTTTTATACTAAATTAAAAATTACTATTATTTCTGCATAAGAATCTTTGCCTTGCCTCATAATAATATTTCTCAATTTCTGTACTCTATGCTGGGATTTACCAAAAATAAGCACAATGGTGAAACAAACCATATGCAGTGTTAAAATTATCACAGAAAAGGTTTTCCTCAGCTCAATAAATAATTATTACATTAATTACGGTGTCAGTTAAAGCCTCTAAACGTCAGTTGACAGTGTTTTTTAAACACAACAAAATCATTGCTTAAAAATAAATTGTAACAATTAAGAAAAAATTGACAGTTACTGGAACCAAGGGCAGATTAAACTATACAAGTGAGCCATGGTTTTTTTGAAAGCCAAACTAATAGCTCTGGAGCATCCCAGACCCAGTATAAAGGAACTGATGATCTGCCTCATGACCTGTCACTTCGTATCTATGCCCCTTGAGCTGCTATCATCTTTCTCACAGTGAAGTGCACTCTTTTGCAGGAAATAAGGCTTGCCACCAAGAAATACTGGTGCTTTCAGTGCTTTAATTGTTCTTCATCTGTCCTTTTTCACCACACACTATGATGAATTTCCTCTCTAGCAATCAGCTTTAAGAAGTATCAGAAGCTAATTTGCAATTGTAAAAAGAAAGGCTTGTATATTATGCAGATCTAAAAATCACGCTGCATACTTCATAATCTGATATGTTTGTGAGCTGTGATTACACACATCTTCCACTTAAGTGATGAATTTTATGTCTACCAGATAGCATTTCAGAGCACTGAAAGCATTGTTGACATTGCTACAACAGTCCCACGCACCTCCTAAATGTACTGATTTGGGAATAAATCATACTATACTCCAAATATATAGCCTTGTTTTTCTCAATTTTTTTTTTTTTTTTTTACAATTCTTAACATATCAAATTCTACTAAATTTCAGTGTTATCATATCTCCTGAAACTGAGTTCTGCCTTCTGAGGTGCTTTACAAATTACAAGTTCTGCAGGTAGTAGAACCAGGTTTTGGAACGTAGGAGGTATACACAAAAATTATGTAGATAAGGGAAATACGCACACATACAAAAAGGGAGATTTAGAAAATTACATTTAGAGACTTACATTTTGAAAAATGTAGATATATTCATAGGAAATTTTGCCTTCGCTGCTCTACATCTTGCCCAATAATCTTAATACATTAAGCAGTGAACGAAACTGTTGAAAAACGTCTTTGATTTACAATACTGCTACCCTTCAAAAATTGAATAACTCATTAAATTTTTGCTTGCAGGCTGTTGCTTATGTAGCCCAAGACCATTATTCAGTGTAATTTCTATAAAAATTTACTGAATTTCTGTAATCAAAGGTTCTTCATACTCACTCCAAATAACAGGATATGAATGTCCCTTTAATTTTAATTCAAGGCTTTGAAGAGACAGAATATAGAAAACCATACACAATTTAACTGGATTCGTCCAAATACTACAAAGCATTTAGGAGCAGTGAACGCAAATTAAATACAGATTCACAATTGAAAAATCACATTTGACCATGTAATCGGGTTTCTTCCAAAGTATAAAAAAAAAAAAAAGGAGGAGGGGAGCGAGAGGGAGATAATTAATTAGTTTTATGTTGGGACATATTCCCAAATGATGCAGAATTCAGACAAGCTATGCTCATTATGTAAGTTCTGAAAACAGCCCATTGTTTCCAAAAACACAGTAGCCTCTTTTGCACAGGACAGAAAGGACGCAGGTTTCTAAAGAAGCTAAAACTGGAAATAATGAACATAGGATTTACTATTTACTGAACTGCAGATGCACTTAGCACTGGTTTTAGTTATGCAAACATCAGATCAGAACACTGGACTCCCCTATACTTCTTTCCTTTGCCTTTTTTCCACCTATCACTTCCCCTTTAGTTTACTTCTCTTTGCCCAAAAAGATCATTGTTTGAAGTAATCATCCAGCAATACAGACACTTCCTACAAAAACATTTTCTTTATTCCATACAGTCCTTAACTGTCTTAAGTGCAATAATTTTGTGTGGAATTGGAAGAGAATTATGACAACTTACCAGCTGAGGATTTACCACTGAGGAATGATTCTGTAGGAAGAACACTTGCAAACCTCTTCCCAAAACAAAACAAAAAAAAATAAATCTCAAAACTCATTTTACAGATTGGTATCAAGTCACCATTCTGGAAGAAGGCATTGGCATATTAAAATCAAGGAAGCTGACAATTTACAACAGTTTAAGAGAAGGACTAGCTGTACCTATCATTTTAGGATTAGATTACAGTCATGTTTCTGCCAGTTCCCTAAACAAGGTTTCAAGAAACTTACATACACACTTATAATTTCTACAAACTGGTCAGTCACAACCTTCAGTGTCCAGAACTGAATAGTATTAGCAAAGCTCCAAGAAACCAAATTAAAACTATCAGCTTCAAGATCCAACTCACAAACCTAAAATTCAAATTTAAAAAAGAAAAAAATAATAATCACATAATCATTAAGGTTGGACAGGACCTTTCAAGATCACTTCACCCTGTCATTGTTACCCTCAAACTCTGATTCAGATGGCTTCGCGTAATAGTTTTTCCTTACATTTTGTTTTCCAAATGTCTCTTTTGCAATACAGACTAATTTTATCTCAGGGTCCTGGTTTATATTTGTCTACATTTAATCTTAGTTGCCTGTTAACTCCAGCTTGATGTCTTACAGGACATTAAGAGATGCCTGTGTTTATGCATTTTCATTAAGTTACATTGATTGTGAACAACAGCTTGCAAAATGTGTGTGTCAGAAATTACATACTGGGGGTACAGGAACAAATCATGAAGAACACAGAGTTCTTAATGGAAATTCTAACTGCTCCTTCACTGAACCAGAAATGAAGAACTGTTACGTGAACACAAGTGTTTTGACTGAAAAGTTAAAAAATTTACACTTTAAAGAATATAGAACAGATAAACAAATTGGTTTTGATATAATTGGTTTTGGCATTGAAAGGCATGAAATTTTCCTTTCACCTCACTAAAGCAATGCTGTAAGTATTTTGATGCTCGTACACAGGGAGACAACACATTGTATACACTTCTCAACAACCATGCTCTGGATGCTGCTAAAAGTCTCCTTTACAAAACTTTTAAAGAAATCAATAGTGCTGCAATTGGCTGTTGGGTGAAATCTCCCTCTTACACTGCTGAATCAGAAACCTAAAAGATTTCTTTCACATCTTCAATTTCAATACCATAATTTTGGTCCTAAAATACTTAAAAGGATTAATGTCTTGAAAATATAACACTTGGTCCCCTAAACATATGATGAATTTTTTCCTGCTATGCAAAGGAGAATAGGTTTGCAACACCCTAGAGTGGACTTACTGTTTCCCTTTTAGAATACCCTTTTATGCCAGGTTTACAGAAGTATCATTGGTCCAATCATATCCCCAGTCCTAATAAGAGAGTGTTTTCTTTTCTTTTTTTTAATAGAGGTATTCAAATGATTTTCAATAAGACCACTCTTCATGTAAAGAAAGAGCTTAGTATGAATTCCTTCATAGACTTCCCCCCTCACTGCACCACACGCTAACTAAATATTCTACTGCACAGAAACACCCCCATCCCCATCGGATAGCTGTCAAAAAAACCACAGAAGTTTCCATTCACCTTTGGTTTAAAATATATACATAAATTTTTAAAAATTGAAGTATTTATCTCTCAATGATGCTGCACTTACGTCACTGGTGAAGAAACAATATTGCCCTTCTTCCTGCAAAAGCTATGCAAGAAGCCAAAACCAAGACTAGGGCTGGAAATGAGTAGTACTGTTTCTAGATAATTCAACTAAGTGGCAGGACGGCAACAAATTCTCTGAATCTGATTAACCATGAGAACTGTTTAGGCAGTTAAATATGTTCATTTGATTGACACTTCATCCTTGCAATGACACATCTAAACTAGTTCTTCCCACTTATGAAAAAGATTTGATTTGAACACAGGTTGGCGTGACAGGCAGAAATTAGACACCTGATCAAAACAGACTCATTTGTAGAACTCAGTATCCATTATATTACACAGGTTTGTCTGTCCAAATTTTGTGATTTCATTTCAGTCTTAGGTCTTTTAAAAGCAGGACTTTTGCTTTTATGCAGAGAAAATCTGAAGGATAATTTCCAGTTCCAAATATTTTTGGCTCAGAGCCCAGAGCTTTTGTTGCTCTGAGGTGAAACAGTCTCAGCTGAAGAAAAGGAAAACAGAAATTGAGTGAAAGAAGAGACAGTTACCAACAGCTACTGTTGGCTTCCCTTTGAAGTGATCTTGATTGTTGTAGCATGTTTCACCTCTTCACCTCCTACTTCGTTCATCCTAATGTTTATGCGCAGCAGCAGGATTATGTAAAGCTACTGTAAGAACGGAAGTGAAGGATAAATTATATTTTCATATATTTCATCTTGCCAACCTGTTGCCCTCAGCAAATTCAGGCCAGAACAACAATGCTTCCAAGATTCCAACTACTATGTATTACTTTTCTGCTGATGGAGGTCATCAACTATCTTTGTATCTAACCTGTTTTCTCTGCTGAAAGCAGTTGGTTTTGCAGCTATTTTCACTCTCTACATTAAGCCCAGGCCTATTTCTAATACATGTTTGAGGATGAAGAGGCATGACTTCTGAATTTTGCTGACATACCCATCTTCTCAATTTCACAAATGTTGGAACACCATTTCTAATAAGTAATTAGCACAGAATTATAAAAAAAGCTTCACAATTGGTCAAAAAGAGATTAAGAACTGCCCACGCCTGACTACAGAGGTTAAGTYTCTGTCTTCCTTAGGGGAAAGCATTAATGAATGAGGTAAACAATATTAGCTCCCCCATTTATGTATAAGCATTAGCTTTTGCTGAATACTTATCATGACATCATACTATAATGCCATATCAAGACAACTAAACTTTCAAATCATAATGGTAATAACATATCCTCACCTTCTTCCCAGAGAATTAATAGGACAATTTTCCAGTAGACATTGAGTATTGCCAAGAAATGGAATGTGGCTATATTATTTTATTTTAATTATTTCTACAGCTCTTGCATACCTTCTAGTTTCCCCTTCATTACCAACACTGACTAACTGATTGCACAGCAATTGTTACCACTTCATGGGAAGCAAGTGTCCTATGGTGTAAAATACTAAGCTAACATTGCATCACTGCTTAGGAATTTACATAACCTACTAATTAAGTTCTGGAACTGTAAGTTAATTGCTGTAAAGGTCTTGAATATTGCTGCAAGAGCTTGCTTCTCCCCTCTTGAAATAATACCCATCTGCCTCAAACCTCTGGTACAACAAGAAAAAGATGTTTCCATTCCTGTTAGGAAATGCTCTCCAGGAGTGAAACTAACAACTGGCTTGATCTGATACAGCCCAGATCACTCAGCATTCTGCAAAGGGAGACTAGGAATGGCATTGGTCTGATTTTCATCTGTTACTGATCTTAGATGTTGTTATCATAGCAGCTTTTATGAAAGCCTTTTTGACATTCTTCTATTAATTCTTGAGCTTAAATTTTGTAAGTTGTCCAGTGTTGAAGGTACAATATTAGCAAAATTAAACAAAATAATAATAATTTTTGACATCTCCCACACTCCTTACCAAGCTCAGTGAAACTGATAGCTAAGTACATGCACAGGACTATTGACAAATACAGCTTGTAAGCTTTAGATATCGCGGTTCAGTAACTGTTTATGAATGTTTCCATTATTTTGGAAGCTATACAAATTGCACATTATCATGCATCAACAACCAAGCCACAAGTTATTAAATCACATCGTTTATCCACAGGTATTAAGCCAGATCGGTTTGTTCACCCCATGTACGAGACACGGGTAACACCTGTTTCCTTACTATTCAGCTACCAAAATTAGAAAGGTAAACCAACATTATCTGCACAAAATAAAGAGTAATTTGTTTCTTCAACACCTTCACAAAATACATTCACACCCCTAAAAGTCACTTGTTTGAAAAAGTTGCGTGTAAATTACACAGCCACTTTAGCAATAATCTTGTTTTCATTAAATTTGGTGCAAATTTTACCACTGCTGTCAGTGGAAACAGCATTTTCTATTCTTGAAACAAGGATTAGGTGAAAGTAAGTGGTGAGACAGCCTTATTTTTTTGCATTTTCAACCAGAGATTTAGACATTAGTCGTAGCTACAATTTCAACTTTTCATTTGATTTGTTTTTTTCATAGATTTCAATTCAGCTGATTAAAAACTAAGTCAGTTTTAAAAAGTTTATACCAATTCTTGGCATTTGTACTTTTGCTATGCACTTCTGGTCCACAAAACGACCACGGGAAAAATACTGCTTTGCAAGTGTAAAACTAAAGCAAACTTCCTGGTGACTGTACACAAGCCTTACCTGCATCATAGTGACCACATGACAGGGATTCAGGAGGTAAATGACAGTCCTGGTGGCAAACTTGAACCCCACCTCCAGCCCAAAGATGAGACAGAGCACCACCAGCAGCACATTCTTGCCCAAGCTCTCCTGCTTAGTCTGGGGCTGCTGCAGCAGATGACCCTCCAGCTCCCTGGAATGCAGCTGCCTGAGCTTCCACAGGGACAGAAGGATCTCCACGACGCCCACACTCAGGAAGACCAAACTCTCCAGAAAGCGCTGCTGCCCCGAGAGAAAGGCCGCGCATTCTGGCCCTCCATTGCCAGCAAAGCTGGGGTCCACACCCCCGTACATCCAGTCCAGGAGATTATGGAGGCTGTAACGAGACATGGTGGGACGGTGCCTCTTCTCCTCCCCGCCACTGTCCAGGAACAGGTAGCAGCAAGATGGAACCAAAGCGAAAATGCTGTCGGGCTGACGAAACATGAAATGCGAGGACGGCGCCTCTGTAGTCCCCTTCCTTCCCAAGGTTCAGGAGAAGCAAGCAGCCCAGCTCGGGGCAAGGCCAATGTCTGGCTTTCCCTTTCGATGCCGGGACGAGACCCGCAAGCAGCAGCCTGCAAGAAGGGAGGAGCCACACGTGAATGGAGCCTGTGAGGACTGGCGAAAGCCCCTCGCCTCAGGACCCCTCCCCTTCCCCGCCTGGCATTACCCGCCCACCCCCGCTCTCCCCTTCCCGACCGTTACAGGGCTGCCCTTCTCCGCAGGACAGCACTACGACCCGCTCCCCGGCCGCCTCTCCCCGCTCCGCCCGGCCCCACAACGCGGCCCTCCGCCGGGCCCCTGCCCCCCGCCCCGCAGCCTGCCCCACCTGCTCTCCCCCCGCCCCTCGCCGCAGCCCGCGCGCCCCAACGGCCGCCGCTCGCGCGCCCACCCCTTCCCGCCGTGGCGATGGGCCCGGTACCTCCGTCGGCGGGGGCGGGTATCTGCTCCGTTAGGGAGCGCGGCGCGGCCGGGAGGAGGCAGGCCCAGCGCCCCCAGCCACGGGGTCGGCCTCGGCGAGGGAGGGGAAGGAGGAAGCAGCGCTCCCCTCAGCGGCGGCGCCGGCACGGCTGAGAGTACGAGCCCGAGCGGGCGGGCCGCTCCTCGCTGCCGCCGCGTCCCGCGGCTCTCCCGGCCCCTTCCCAGCGCCGTAGCATCACCCCACCGACGTGCCTGACTCACACCGAAAAATGGACGAGACACCCCGATTGGCTGCGCCCGGCCGCCCGCTCCTCCCTCCGCCCCAGCTGCTCCCGCCTCCCGCGCCTGCCTTCGCCCCCGCGGCTGCCTCTTCCTCGGCGGGCTCCGTTCTCTTCTCCCCGTCCTCGGCTTCCTCCTGCCTGTTGCTTCTGTTTTCGCCCGGCTGCTCCCCTTCCTCCTCCTCGCAGCCGGCCTCACGCAGGCCGTCCTGGCGTCCCCACCCGCCCGGCTCCCCTCCGTGCCGCCGGCGGAGGGGAAGAAAAGGGCCAGTTCTCTGCTGGCGTGCCGGGGGTGCGYGCCCGCAGCCGCCGTGCTGTTTGCCGACCCGGTTCAACCAGCGGCGTTAACTTGATAAACTAGTTTCTCAAGTGCCATTGCGGCAGGTATTAGTCGGCCAAGAAATTGCAGTGGCCTGCGTCTCTACGGCGCACCGCAGAAGGCCAAACCTGAGTCTGAACGCGGGGTGAGTGCGTGCAGTCAGCTGTGCCCTTGCGAGGTAGGTAGAGCGCGGGCCCGTTGGTGTGCGTGCCTAAGTGATTTACTCACATGTGTGCAAAACTGAGCCTCCTGCAGTGGAGCCCAGGTCTGGTTCCTGGAGGCAACCGGTTTGTGGCTTTGTGAAGCATTGTACTGCAAATATGTAACTCTGTTTCTATGGGAAGGGCAAAGGTAGGTGGAGATCTAGGTAGAGTAGTGGGTTAAAGGGATGTTGTCAAGGTAGTGAACGAACATACCCTGAGAGCTGTCCCGTACTACAGATTTTATTTCACATACCCTGCCCGTAGCATGTCACTCTCCCCTTCCTGACCTTCTCCACAGGACAGCACTACAACAGCACTGTCGCCGGCCAGACTGTTGAGCCTGCATAATTGAAAATAAAAGCTTAATTCCACAATTAAATTTGAAAAGACCAGGCAGATATCTCTACTGGCTGAGTCGAAGTGATTTCCATATAGACAGAAAGGCAGCCACACCTGGTCTGTAAAGCTGGAGGCAGTATGTGAATACCATTCTGCTGTGAAAGGAATTACTCCCTTTTTGGGAAAGAAGGGGGAACTACCAGGCTTTTCCAAGATCTTCAAGTGCTCCTTTCCACAATTAGAGCTTGATAAGAATTCTTCTACAAAATGCTGTTTTCTCAGACATTGCTGATTCATTAAAAAAACTATTGTTCATCTAATTATGCACAAACCTGCTGCAGAAAGTGAATGTGCAAAAACCAGATGTGCAACCTGAATAGGCACAAACCTCCTGCAAATGCCTGGACATGCACACACCTGCAACACAAACCTGCTGCATGAACCTGCTTCACAGCCTGCATACCCCAAACAAGCACCTCAGCACTAACACCAATATTTTGGCAGTTCTTCTTCCCCTATTTCTAAAATACAGGAATACTGCTCACAAAGATAAGCACAGAGTATATTCTCTCAAGGGGTCTACCAATGGGATTGTCTGCTGCCATGAACGACCTGGAACAGATCCATCCCTTTCCACTCCTGCAGTCACATACAAGAGGACAGCTACTGCTGCTAAAAGCAATCCCAGGCAGCTTTGTACCGTGCCTCTGCATTTCATTCAGTCTCTCACCTTTTGCAGTGTCTGTGGTCTTGTTTCGCAGCCTTCTCCTTTCGTGAGCTTTTCTTTGGTGAAGTGAAAAAGGCCTATAATTAGAACGGCAATACCTTGTCAGGTATTGGTATCTCAGACGTAGTGATTTCTTTAGAATATGGACTAGCCACAAGAATATGAGGGCTTGGTTGGGTGGTTTGTTTTTCGTACTAAGAGGAAGACAGAGAAAAAGATTAATCCCCTACTCAACAGCGAAGAAAATCTGTCAACAAATTATAATGAAAGCTAAAGTGATTGGTGCCTTTGTTGTATCAGACTTCCAAAAAAAGATCACCTGCAAGCAGATAGTAAGGACTGGTGATGCTGAGAACAAAATTATTTCGGCCCAGAGTAGGTAAAGAACAGATAAGGAGCACTCAGATAAACCAAATTTTTTCAAATTGTTTGAGTCTAGTGACCATGATCAAAAGACAGTTAAAGGACTGAATTAAGAAGGTGAATGAGATGCTGAAAAAACAGAAGAGGCAACTGTAAATTGTTGTTATCAGAGGGGAGATGGAGCCAGAGAAATATAGCTCAATCAGTGTAATTAACTTAAATCCCCAGAAAAATCCTGGGACAAATAATCTCACAAACTATTATTAGCACCTAGATGATAACCAGGGAATGATAGCAGTCAACATGGATCCATCAAAAATAAATCACCCCAGATAACTTGATTTTCTCCTCCAGTAAGGAACAGGCCTTGTGGATAGGACAGAGCCCTGTTGTCAGTTTGATTAGGTTTTCGACACTTACGTGACATTTTCATTAAAAAGTTAAGAGAAATACGGTCTGGATAAATGTATTATAAGGTCTATACAAAACTGACTGGATAGCAAGCTGTAGTTCACTGTAAAAGGAAATAATATATTGCTGGGTTCCTAGAGCCTTTCTTTAGTCTGGGTCTTTTTGTTACTGTTATTAACCATGTAAATAACAGACCAGAGAACATGCTGATTAACTTTGCAGGTGACGCAAAGCTGAGGGGGACAATTAAATTTTAAAATAGTCTTGACCATTCAGAAACATGCTTTTTTAAAAAAATAAAGAAGATATTCAGTAAGATCAACTTGCATCATAGTGCAGCACATTATACTGGTATAAGCCACCTGCTATAGATCATCACTGCCTTTCCTCCTCCCCTTGCTACTCATTTCCTCTCACACTGTCTTATGCCAGCATAAGCTTTTCTGGGGCTATGTGGTTGACTGTATGAGGAAGCTGATTAACATTACAATTGTAATTCCAGAGGTAACCGTAACCTGGAGCACTTTGCTGATCTATTTGATCCTACTTTGGGTCATGGTGATGGATGAGGCGACCTGCTGATTTCTTGTTTTTCTGTGATTTTCCACTCATTAGAAAGAGGGAACATAGTTGGTATAAAACTGGACATCCTATTGCGATTGATATTTCTCTGCAACAGCACAGTATCATTAATTCATGTTCCAATTGTGATCCACTATAAATCCAAAAGATCTGGTTCTCTGATCTTGATTTGCTGGGTGGCTTAGGCGCAGTTCCCTTATTCTTTCTGTTTCAGTTTCTTCGGCTTCTTTGAAAAGCACTCTCAAATCTGTGAATAAGAATTTAGTATTATTGACTGAATGCTAAGCCATTGCTCTTTTCTGTTTGTTAAGCATCTCTTCTCATCCTTTCACTGAGTAATTTAGGCTCTTACTAAGATCCACTGTAAACATATATATCCGCTGTCAATAGAAATGGTTCTCTAAAAGCAATACATTCCTGTAACTAAAATGTTTGCACAAGAGCCTGAGGCTTGTTCTTGTATCTAACGTGAGATTTATTTTTCTTTATTTTTTTCTTTTATCTTTCTTTATTTTTCTGTGGCTTCTTGAAATATAAAAATGGTGAAATCTAATGTTAACCCATGAAGAAATGCCAGGGCCCTGAGTGTGCCAGTAGTCCTTAACCACCCAGAGTAGCTTGTGTGGGGCTCCTACTTGCAGATCATCTGCCTGGGAGCTCCATGTTAGCTCTGGCCCAGACCCCAGTCCTCCCTCAAGCTGTGCAGTAGGTAGATCTCTGTCCTCAGCTCTGTCCTTTGCTGTTCCCAACTTGTTGACTGGGCTTCCCGGACTGGCCTTGGACCCGACTTGTCACCCCTCATTTCTCTAATGATCACCGGACTCTCAACAGAACCTGTCACCATCCCCARCCCTGTTCTGCTGGCCTGGCGTGGTGCTGTGGGATTGCCCCCTTGTTGGCAAGGTCTCTGCCCCTTCCCGTGCGTGGTCGCCCTTGGCTCCTGGATTGCCTGCCTCGGTGGAGCAGCCCCACTCTCGTGGCTCCCTGACAATGTATGAAATTCAAAGTCAGCTGATGTAACGTTGCTCCCTCTGTAAAACAAAACTCTGCATCTTGTCTCTCCCTAATGTATCATTTGCAAATTTCATCTTAAGTAAGCCTGGAAGTAAAGGCAAGATCTGAAGTCTTGTACGTGGTAGATATCATCAATAAGCATCAGCAGTTGAACTTCAAAGCAGAGGGACTAAAAGACCTTAATTCTTGTTCAGAAAAGCATTTAAGCACATGCTTAGCTTAAACGTGTCCTCAAATCCTTTGAATTTAAGTATATAAATTGAGCCCTGTGCTGGTTTTGGCTAGGCTAGAGTTATTTTTATTCATAGTAGCTGCTATGGGGCTATGTTTTGGATTTGCACTGGAAACAGTGTTGATAACCCAGGGATGTTTTCSTTACTGCTGAGCAGGGCTTACACAGAGCCAAGGCCTTTTCTGCTCCTCACCCCACCCCACCAGCGAGCAGGCTGGGGGGGCACAAGGAGTTGGGGGGGGGACACAGCCGGGACAGCTGACCCCAATGACCCAAGGGATATCCCCCACCATATGGTGTCATGCTCAGCATATAGAGCTGGGGGAAGAAGGAGGAAGCAGGGGACATTCAAAATCACGGGATTTTGTCATCCCAGGTCACCGTTAGGCGTGATGGAGCCCTGCTGTCCTGGGGATGGCTGAACACCTGCCTGCCCATGGGAAGTAGGGAATGAATTCCTTGGTTTGCTTTGCTGGCGTGTGCGGCTTTTGCTTTACTTATTAAACTGTCTTTATCTCAACCCACGAGTTTTCTCACTTTTACTCTTCTGATTCTCTCCCTCATCCCACTGGAGGGGGAGTGAGTGAGCGGCCGTGTGGGGCTTAGTTGCTGGACAAGACCTTTCCTCAATGTCGAGCTGTATTGCTGTACTTTAGAAATGTGATTCTACACATCAGTATGTAGTTACACCTGTAGATTTACTAGAAACTGTGTGTCCTTGTTGTATAGGAGTTGTTTAAAAAATAAAAAAGAAAAGAAAAAATCCACAAAAAATGAGCAACAACGTGGAATAATATTTTAAGTCTTGAAATGTTTCTGGTGAATAACAATATTCACAGGTATAGCTGAAGACATCAGCAGAGTTACTTTAACAGCAAAGCTGTAATTTATCGTGCACTTTTATGCACAAAATAATAAAACAAATTCTAATTATTAGAAGTTTACTAGAGTCTTCTAGCTGATGGAAAACTAGATTGTTTGAAGTGTCAGGATGAATGATTAATCCTTTATTTATAACTCATAATGTATTATGCAAAAACAGATGACCACAGCTTTAGGAAAAAAATCCACTATATTGTGGGTACTAATGTAAAGTTAAAAAAAAGAAAAAAAAAGGAAGGAAAGGAAAGAGGGCACCTGGATTGAAGGGAAAAGCAGGAATGGGGAGAATTTTTGCAAAGAGTTGGGATTAGGTGGCCAGTTAAAGTACTGCTGTTTATTTACTTTTTTTTTAATAAAAGAACATGAACATTATGTGCAGGATCTTTGATCTGATGATCTTTGGAGATGCAAATGGAGTCAGAGTCAGCAACGAATCTATCACTSTCATAAGTTTAAAATGGAAGCTGGGCTGAGACTCCTTGTTAGTCTGCCATTTCTTGTCTGGAGAACAGTACTGGGCACAGTATTGCAGTCTGAAGTATGCTTTGAGCAGTCAGAATGAGACTTGGAATAGCCACTGGGCAGCACTTGCAGACTATGGGCATGAATATATTCAAGTCGTGTGCACAGAAAGCAACAACATTTCTACTGCTTAGACTTGTAAACCAGAAGGCTTGTTTCTGTACAAAATAGAAACCAGAGTCTCTTTCGCTTTCTACTAACATCCAACCTCTTTCCACTTTTCACCTGGCCGTCTTGCTGCATTCCTTGTAGCCCAGGAATTAAATCAAATATATTTTCCCTTCACAAATTAGGAAAATTTCTCCCCTACCCTGACTAAATATTCAGAAGTGTATACGTGTACATGCTTCCTCTCTCCTTCTTTTATTTTCAATGTGGTTTTTGTTGTTAGGATGGCTGTGACACCCCAGGCTGAGTTCTACTAAGTCCTGAAATATTTTTATAGTCTGAAAAAAAGTCTTCTCCTTTTATCCACCTTTCAAAAAGTAATCAAAACCAGGATCATTTGCGAAAGCAGTGGGGCTGCAAGCAATGCTATACTGACTATGGTAAATGCTGATTACTTGCTTTGTTTTATTGAGCATAAACATGGGAAATAGACTGCGATAATCAGGCAGCGGTCAAACACTCTACTACTCACTGTACTTCTCATAATTAGGCTATAGCTGAGCATATATCAATGTCGCTAGCATACAATACACTTTTAGATCTAATAGAAAATGTTGCTTACCTCGCTGTAGCTATCAGATGCCAGGTAAGGGGTCTCTCAGCCTCGAAGGGTAACCTTGAGAGCCGTCCCTGCTCAAGGGGGAGATCACCACCGCGCAGCCTGCTGCTGCACGGGAGAGCTCAGTGGGCTTGGGGGTCTTCAGATATTATGGCATGAAGTGATTGGCTCGTAGTCAAACTCCCCTTTGCTGAATGTGCAGGTGTGCAGCTGTAGCAGATTTCGTCTAGTCCCAGCTCAGGTGGGTGCTATTAGCTCCTGCTAAGACATGGCCTAGATGCCTTAGCTCCTGAGAAGGTATGGCCTACCACAATTCTTACAGTTTGCCCAGCAGGGCTGACTTCAGTCAGGCATACGTGTCGGCAGTGCCTGAACCAAAGCACTGTTCACTCAGTCGGAGTGGGTACATCCATCACATCATCCTACCACAAAAAGGGACGACGAGTTACAGTATACACCATCACCACGCAATTTATGGTGCTGCAAGCAAGAGCTCTTCTGGGACACCTCAGGGCACGAGCTGCAGAATTAACAGCATTAACTCAAGCATGTGTTTTAGCAGAAAATCAAACTGCTAATACCCACATAGACTCCAAATGTCCTCTGGGAGCAGTGTTTGCAACAGGACTGATCTGGAAAGAAAGACAGTTTCTAATATCAGCGGGACAGAAAATAACACATCAAGAACAAATTTTGGATCTTCTACATGCTCTAGAAAAACCAGAACAACTAGCAGTGTTATACCATAAAGCCATACCAGTGAGATACTTCTGATCTGACTGAAGGAAAGAATCTTCCTGACAGTGCAGCTAAGGCTATAGCTCCCTTACAACTGTTATGGGTCCAACCAAAAATAGAAGAAGATATGCTATTGACCATAACTGAAGAAGACTTAAAAAAGAGAACACAAAACTTTGCCCACAGAAGGAACTGAAAAATGGAAACATTTAGGAGTAAAACGAGTAAATTCAATCTGGACATTAGAAGAATAACTGGCTGAGGACATGAAAGTGGGCAGTATTTGGCCACAAAAAAGCATTTGCAAAATGAGAGTTTGTTGTCTAAAGAAGAGGACTCACCTGCCTGGGTCTGACGTGGCCGGCATTGCTGGGTCCCGCTCTGCCACTTCTCCCCAGCACCCTGGCCCGGGTCCCTGCCCGGCAAAGCTTCCACAGGGGCCCTGCCGGCAGCACCAGTGCTCCCATGTGCATGGGGATCAGGCAGGGGCTGAGTTGTGGGGGCCTTGCCACCTTCGGCCACCCGGACCTCGGCTGTTCTTGATGCTGTCACCGCACCCCTGCTGTGTGCCCGGTCCTGCTGTGCTGCTGGCTGCTGACCGGGTCCCTGGTTCGCAGCTGCAACCTTGCCCAGGACCTCACTCATGAGGCACTAGATTGTGTTCTGCAGAGCCGTGGTGGCATGGGCTGCGGGGCCATGCAAGGCAGGCCTCCGGCTCTCCGCCCTCACGGCTGTGTCCCGGTCACCGTGGATGCCCCAAGCTGCGGTGCCAATGGCCATTTCCCTGCCCCTGGCAGAAGATGCCGAGGCTGCTGGCAGAGCAGGCAGCTTGCAAGAGGTGCTGGCAGCTCCTGGTGCCTGAGCTGCGGGTGCAGCGTCCACCCCACCAACACTTGTCTCTCTCCCCTTCCTGACCATTACAGGGCTGCCCTTCTCCGCAGGACGGCACTACGACAGCGCTGTCACCGGCCAAACTGTTGAGCCTGCTTAATTGAAAATGAAAGATCAATTCCACAAATTATTTTGAAAAGACCAGGCAGATATCTCTACTGGCTGAGTCAGTGATTTCCATGTAGACAGAGGCAGCAACACCTGGTCTGTAAAGCTGGAGGCAGTATGTGCATGCCATTCTGCTGTAGAAGGAATTATTGCTTTTTTGGGAAAGAAGGGGGACCCACCAGGCTTTTCCAAGGTCTTCAAGTGCTCCTTTCCACAATTAGATCCATAAAGCCATACCAGTGAGATATTTCTGATCTGACCGAAGGAAAAACACCCTTTTCTTCCCAGGACTATGTTGATACCTTTGGTCAGAGAACTTCACCATTGGACACATGGAGGAGCATCTTATCTAGAAAATCAAGTCTGTCAATCATGGGTGGCACCTGGATTGACCCAAGCAATATTACAAGTCACAAAGGGATGTTTGATACGTGCAGAATATAATACAAAGTCCAAGACAGAGGCAGAAACGAAAGGAGAGAGCCCTTGGGCCTGGATGCTGTTCCAGAAACTACAAACTGACTTTGCAGATACGCCTTCAAAAGATGGACAAAAACACCTACTAGTTTTAATGGAACAATTATCCCATTGGGTAGAGGCATTCCCTATCCAAAAAGCAACTGCTCAAATGGTGGTTAAAGATTTATTAAAAGATATCATACCATGTTTTGGAGTGCCTGAGAAAATAGACTCCGATAAAGGATCACATATTACAGCTGAAACATTAGAAAACCTGTATAAAGCTTTAGGAATTTGACATAGACTGCATATACCTTATCACCCCCAATCCTCAGGACAGGTAGAGAGGATGAACCATACTCTAAAGAGTAAACTGGCAAAAATTTATAGAGAAGCTCAGTTAAAACAGACAGAAGCTTTACCATTAGCACTATGGAAATTAAGACGATGCCCAAACCCAGGTCATAAATTTTTGAGATTTTATTGAGAAGACCAGACAGAATTCCAGGAACCTTTGTTCCAGCACACACAAGCCTTTTGGCAGGGAATGAAGCAGTTACCCAATACGTCTTATATCTACAAAATAGTTTTAAAAGAAACGGTATGCAGCTGTAATTATGCAAACTTTACCTTTAGGAGACTATTTGCATCCGTATCAACCTGGAGATTATGTCACGATAAAGATCTATAAGACTAAAGATGCATTACGACCCAAGTGGGAGACTCCTGTGCAAGTATTGTTATATACTTATTCTGCTCTCAAGTTGCAGGTAAAGACGCGTGGATCCACCACTCTCAGGTGAAGGCCGCACCGAACTCCCGGTCATGATCCTCCTTTTGCTGCTGTTGAACACGATCGGAGGAATTCCACTACAGCAGGTAACTTCGAGTTCAGACTGGTGGCTATTATTAGCAAAGACTGCCTTAAATAATTCAGACGCGTTTTGTGTACAGTATGGGTCAGATATCATGAAAGTTGCAACTACACATTTTGTAGGCATGAGCATGCCCCTGTCACTAATACATAACAACTTMAACTTGCCCAACTTTAAGGTGAACCTAACCTACAGTCAACATCCCAATATAAGGAAAGTCTCAATAGCGGCCGCATGGTCAAATCAGCACGCTATGTGATTCCAACTTCTCAATGTAACTCCATCTGGGTCTTGTATGTATATCGTTAATGCTGCTGCACCATCAGTAAATCCGAACAACAGTCATTTAATCTGTAATACAACAACAAAGGTTTCCTATTACTCTGCTGATATCTGTCTTCCAAAAGGATGGTTTCTATTATGTGGACTCCAGGCCTATAATTATATACCCAAAAATGCAGCCAGAGGTCCGTGCACACTTGGAATACTCACAGTCTCCCTACTAAAAAGAAATACCTCAACCAAATACGACACAAAAAGACGTAAGAAGCAGCCCGTCTTAGGCCCTACCAGTGAACTGTGACTCAAATGCAAATCTGTTGAGCAAAGCGGAAGCAGTAGCATTAAGGACATCATTAGTGGAAGTCCCTGCACTAGCACTAGGTGCCAACCTCCAGCTGACAGAGGTGGCCTGTACACTAGCAAAAACTCTGAATGCCACCTCCACTTTGATTCTATTACTACAAGAGAAACAGCATTTGAACAGGGAAGCAATCTTAGAAAATAGAGCAGTTACAGATTGCTTGTTGCTTAGGGCCAACCATGGGTGTGAAGATTTTGAAGGATACTGCTGTTTCAATCTCACAGATAACGATAAACCAATAGAAGCCCAACTGAAAAACTTAAAAACTTTAGCACAAAACATGACAGGATCTGAGAGGAACAGAATGGTGGAACTGATTGTCACATTTATTTCCTTTCTTACCCCGTTACTGAAACAATTTATCAGTTTGGTATGAACAATATTAGGAGTTTTACTTGTTTTAGGGATCACATTCTGCTGTTTTGCTCAAGTATGCTCAACCTGTCTTGCTCAAATTCATGGGTACAAATACTATTCTACTCCAATCTAAAGTGCGCAAGTATGCACAAAACAAAAGGAGGGAATGTTACATAAGAAAAAGCTACCATGTAAAGATGGCTTTGAAGACATGCGCAGGAGAACTTGACCGACAGTGACCTTGCCTGTACAAGAGGGTCTGCTGTTAGAAGAAACCAGACCAAACCAGCTGAAAGTGGTGAAGTTGCAACAAAACGGTGCAAACTCAGCTAATAAATATGCATTAAGCGTGCTGGCACAGGAGGTTTGCGTGAACAAATACTCAAAAGTGAATGGTAACAAGTGATGTCATGGCCAAAGCCAAGATCTTATGTAAATTCTAAAAATGAATATGTGAGTAGTCTTAACATTGTATGTAAAGAACCAAAACACGGGGTCCTTCTTGGGCTCCCAGCTGAGAGGTACCTTATTGCCAGCAATAAAAGGGGTTTTAGCTAGTGTGCACTTGTGCTGCCTTCTTTCAGGTACCCGCGCACAAGCTAGAAGAAAAGAAAATGCGAGCATTTTCTGCTAACAACTGGCTACTGTAAGTGCTGATTACTTATTTTGTTTTACTGAGCATGAACATGGGAAATAGACTGATCAGTTTTGATTTCCATTTTTAAACAATTTTATTGTACTTCAGTGACAGGGAAAGAGGATATTAAATGTAGTCTTCAAACCTGTTTAGTTTAGGAAAAACATCTAACCATTAATATTTCCTTCACTGTTAGTTTTGATAAATGTAGCATGCTCAAATTGAGCCTGAGGGAGGAGAAATACCAGTTCAGAAATGGGTTTCTTTTCCAGTTTTTGTATATAACTTATAAAAGGTCATGTTCAGAATAACTGTTGGGGGTTCATTCTCAAGTTTTGGCAAAAAAATCAGCACTCTCCTTCCTAGGGCACAAGAAGATGCCTCCCAGCAAATCAGTAAGGTCATATCTTTCTTCTTGCATGCTGATATCAGCAAGTGAAATAATCAAGAGTTAGTGGTTATATTGTTGTTAATCCCTAGAGTAAATATTCCACCCACCCCCCCAAGAAAAAATGGAGATGCTTATAGATATTATACTTTTTCATGTTGAATTAGCTACAGTTCACATTTTGAAAACTACATTTGCAATCAGAAGTGCCTATAGGGAACCACCTGAAAAAATTCAATCTGGTAAGCCTCTCAGTACAGGGTGGCTTTTTTTGTTGTTATTTTGCTGGTTTGCTGTTTGGTGGGTTTTTTTCTTGCTACAAATAGAGGTTCGTAGAGATTCTTCCATCAGTTATTCTGACTTCCTTCTATTTAGTCAGTTGCTCACATGTATTTTTTTATGAATTTAAAGAAAGGCTTGTGGTAGTGTAATTGCTGATTTCCTCTCAAGGAATTTTCTTGAGAGAAAGATGAAAGGCTGTTGCATTTATGATATCTCTCCCTGCCAGCTAACTTAGCTAGAACATATGCTAGACAATACTGAAAAAAAAAAAAGTCAACTTGAAACATTCAAAATAGAAGCTTAAAAAGTATATCACATTTTCATGTTTTTTAATCTGATGGACTGAAAATAATTATATAAAGCACCAAAACAGAAACTTGTTAGATGACAACTGTGTGAACCAGCTTTTCGTTGAATCACATTTCTGTCATGTTTGCAGTATTTGACTAATTTTTTCCCTTACATAAAAAGCTGCAATATTAATAGACAGAAAAACAGTTGGATGTAAAAGCAGGGAGAAATAAAGAAATATCATGAATGTGCAAGGTTTACTCTGAGATAAAGAAAATCATAGTTAACAGTTCATCTGCATATTAAGTACTCTACCCATGTTGAAGTTAAAAGGTCAAACAGTACTGTCAGTAACTGTAATACAGGTTGAGGATGCATCTGAGAAATGGTCATACGTTTTTTGTAGGTTCATATGTTAAATGAGTAAAGGCATTCTCTGAAGTTGTTTGGAGCTTGGGGAAAAATATTTTTGTTAAGATGAGTGTGAAAAAAAATGGATCTGCTATAAAATATATAAGATGTGTTCTTAAGAAGATTAAAGTTTCCATCCAGATGTTATTTATGTGTTCTTCTTAAACTTGAAGTGTCTTGAGAACTAAGGGAAAGAAGATGACTGCTCTTTTCACACATTAGTAAGCAAACATTTTATGCCTTAAAGTGCTCAATGACATTCACTCCCTTTTGTGTTTGTGTCCTGCATTGTTTAGCCATTTTTCAGTTTTCAAGGCATTTGCTTTGTTTCATGTCCAGTGCTAGCACCATAATATTGCAAAGTATAATAAAAGGCATTTCACAAAGAACCACTCGAACTCTTTTTCTTTGAAGCTCAGCCTTAACAGCACTTTTCTCACTGTTGCCTTCCAAGGCAAAATATTATATTAATATAATGCACATTTATAGATGCTTATATCCACAACAATTCAATACACTTCCTAACAACGGTTTCAGTGAACCAGACCCAAATGGAAGGTGATCTCTGAAATATCCATAGATAGACTACTAGATATTTTTCATGCTGATGTCTCAGAAAAATAAGTGAAGTCAATGAATGAATCACTGATTAATTTGATCGTCATATTAGTTTTACAAGAATTGTTAGCCTGGTTCATGTTTGTTAGAGTTGATTTTAGCTATGACTGGTATACGTAGGAGGTGTGTGATTCTATAAATCTACATAGATATGCAGGGAGAAGAATCTGTGCTTTCTATTTTTGTTCTATTTTGCTATAGTTTGTTGGGCACATTGCCATCCATGAACACTTACTGAAAACCCTTTTAGTTAAGACTGAGTTCAGTCTTAAAAACTGAAATCTAACTTCTGATTATGAGACACTCTGTCACTACTTATGAATCTCGGCCTGAGAGATTCTGAACACTTCTATCTTCTCTAAAATTCTGTGTGGAATTTGCCTTTATTATTAATACCACAGTGACATTTGGTATTCAAAATCAGGGAACTGCTATATTTAACATCAGGTAAAACAAATGTAATTCCAGTCTCAGAAACAAAACAAAAGGCAGGAGGGAGAAATACTACGTGATGTAATCTCTGGTTAATTAAGTTGTATGAAATTTGTACTATTCCATTCTATCATGGAATAGTATGTGATCAGGTCTATTATGTCATATTATTGTGTTATCACTGTGTATTTTTATGTCTTGTGATATTTAGGGAAGGAGGCATTCAATACTTCAGCTTTTACAGTGATAGGCAGTGTACATTTTTTGCAAAGATTTCTGAGCCACACATGGGTTCTGTTAGACCCTTTTATCATTTATTAGCATACATAGATATCAGTCACACATTTTAACATTTCTGTTTAATATAATCCATGAAAATAGATGCTGTAAAATACCAAAGGGCTGCTCTTATACCCTTGTATTGGGTTTGCRTGGCAAGGTTTTGGTAGCAGGGGGGCTGCAGGGGTGGCTTCTGTGAGCAGATGCCAGAAGCTTCCCCCATGTCCGACGGAGCCAGTGCCAGCCAGCTCCAAGATGGACCTGCCGCTGGCCAAGGCCGAGCCCATCAGCAACAGTGGTAGCGCCTCTGTGATAACGTATTTAAAATGGGGAAAAAAACCTGCATAACAGCAGCCGGGAGAGAGGAGTGAGAATATGTGAGAGGAACAACTCTGCAGACACCAAGGTCAGTGAAGGAGGAGGGGGAGGAAGTGCTCCAGGTGACGGAGCAGTTTCCCTGCGGCCTGTGGTGAAGACCATGGTGAAGCATGTCTAAATTTAGAGTTTGTTTTAATAAGTTATAGAGGAAAAATGGGTATACTCACAGAATTTCTGTGCAAGTTTATGCATTTCTTAAAGTGTAGGGGCCTCACACAAGACAGAGGTCACTTTTAAGTTCTTTGTTGTAGAAAGGTTTATTTAACCATTTTGTTAAAAAGACTATATGGAATAATGAGCCCTCTAGTGGCTGTTCACCCTCTTAAATTCTCATTATAATGCTCTATTAACTAATACAATAAAAAACCCCACCCTTTCTTTTTCAATAGCAGCACAATTTTTGTTGGTTTCTCTCTTGAGGACGTTGTTATCACTACTTCTCTACCCACAGGAAATTAAATAGTAGGAATTGGACTAGTTCTGTTCTAATGATACACGACACACCTGCGTGATACATGATACTCTTCTATAAGAGAGTTTTACTTTAAATACCAAGAATACATGCCTGTTTCTGCAAAAGGCGTGATGACAGGGCATTTGGTCACTGAGGGCTTGGCAGGGGCCTAGGCGCATCAAGCGTTTTTTAATACTTCATACATTGATAGAACAAGTGTTGGGAAAAGGTGTCAAAGTTTGCAGAAAGGAAGGCAGGAATTGTGTTCTCTCCTGTTAGAGCTGAAAGAGGGAAATAGGTTTCGCAGTTCTCTATGAGATGTGGTAGGAAGGAACCAGCTCTAAACTGCAGCAGTCACTGAACTGAAATTTAGTGGTAAATAACTTGAATTAAGTTTTCTTGAAATGTGTAAGGATTGCATTTTTTGGAAAGGAGTTGATGTGCAAATCATAGAATCATAGAATAGCTTGGGTTGGAGGGGATCTTTAAAGGTCATCTAGTCCAACCCCCTGCTGTGGGCAGGGACATCTTCAACTAGATCAGATTGCTCAGAGCTCCTGACACTGAATGTTCACAGGGATGGGGCATCTACCACCTCCCTGGGGAATCTGGTCCAGTGTTTCACCACCCTCAACATAAAAAATTTCTTCCCTCTCTCTAGTCTAAATCCGCCCTCTTTTAGATTAAAACCTTTCCCCCTTGTCCTGTCACAACAGGCCCTGCTAAAAAGTCTGCCGCTATCTTTCTTCTAAGTCCCCTTTAGGTACTGAAAGGCCGCAATAAGGTGTCCCCGAAGCCTTCTCCAGGCTGAACAACCCCAGCTCTCTCAGCCTTTCCTCACAGGAGAGGTGTTCCATCCCCCTGATCATTTTTGTGGCCCTCCTCTGGACCCGCTCCAACAGGTCCATGTCTTTCCTGTGCTGAGGGCTCCAGAGCTGGACGCAGCACTGCAGGGGGGGTCTCACCAGAGCAGAGCAGAGGGGCAGAATCACCTCCCTCGACCTGCTGGCCACGCTGCTTTGGATGCAGCCCAGGGTATGGTTGGCCTTCTGGGCTGCGAGTGCACATTGCCAGCTCATGTCCAGCTTTTCGTCCACCAGTACCCCCAAGTCCTTCTCGGCAGGGCTGCTCTCAATGCCTTCATCCCCCAGCCTGTATTGATATCGGGGGTTGTCCCGACCCAGGCACAGGACCCTGTACTTGGCCTTATTGAACCTCATGAGGTTCACACGGGCCCACTTCTCGAGCTTGTCCAGGTCCCTCTGGATGGCATCCTGTCCCTCGGGCGTGTCGACCGCACCACTCAGCTTGGTGGTTTTTTTGCTTAGGCCAATGTAATACACAGTGTTTGAAGGAAACAGGAAAATACATATCTTATGCAGATTTAATATCTCTGCTTATGTTTTCGTCTCAGTATTCAGATGAATCCTGTAGCGCATGGCTCCTTTATTCATACTACACCAGTGGATGCTTGCTAACAGTTTTCAGTAATAGAACAGGGGAGGCAAAAGAGGTTTTCTTTCTCAGGTCTGTGCTTTCCAGATAGCTCAGCCCCTTTTAGTCTCTTTTATAAGCCTTAGAAATATTTACCACAGAGCTCTTGAAATTTGTCAGGACTCAKGGCTTATGTACATGTGAGCATTTTAACAGCTTGGCTGATGGTGTGCATCATGCTTCAGAGCTAGTTGCTTTCTGTTTTCTCCTCTGGCTGATTGCTGGGAAGACTTTTTCCACAATCTCAACCCTGACACAACCCCTTCCTGCCCGGACAGGGGCTCAGGGCTATGATACTCAGTACAGGTGTTTTACCCAGCACATCATAATGGACTCAGTAACAGATTTTGCCATTTAGAAACTCTGACTAATGGTGAAAAGAGGTACCCAAATTATGTCCTTAAAGCCTTCTTTACTAGAAACGGAGAAGAAGGGGTAAGCAGAAATGGTAGCGTGGGTGCATAGCTCAAAGGAGTGGCCAGACCTCTGGAAGCATGTAATTCAAAACTTTATCCAATAAAGGGGAAAAGAAGTAACAAAAATATGTATATCCCAGCTTGAAACATTTCAAGTTATTCATGTTTTTCAGATCCATTTGCTGCTGTTTATATATAAAGTCCAAAGACACAAATGTCAGCTAGATAAGCGAACTCAACTCTAGATGTTCAGTCACACAAGCAGAATAAGGTATAGCTTTCTCATTAAAAGATTCTTCAAAACCTTCACCATAATACTAGTACATGCCCTCTCCTATTTCTGTAATGCCATGAGGCATCTGCAAATTATGTAAATGAAACAAGGTATATTTAAAATATACTTGGTATCTAGATAATTGGTATCTTTACCTATTAAGATATTTTCACTGGTATCTTGTGAACAGAGAATACTACCTGCTATTACTTGACAGGGAGGTGATATTAATTGGAAGAAAGTACAGCATAATCAGTGCCTGTATAATTGGTATTATCAAAATAATTCCTTGTATTCTGAGAACTATTTTGTAATATGTTGGAATCTGACTTTGTTCCCCAAAAAAACGCRACAGAGGCAAACAAGTTGAGTGGTACAAGATCAAGTTCAAAGCATTCTACTGATACAGAGTAAATTCTAACAACAGTGCAACATCCTACCAAAGCACTGATTTCTGTGTTGAGATCTTAATGTCTTCCAAAATTCTTTAATACCTTTTGGTTGGACCATTTTGCTAGCTGGCAGCTCTGCTCCGGCTCCCATTAAAATATGAAGCAAAAACTGCACTGTAACTTAAATCAGTCACCTGAAACATGTCGCCCTGTTGGAGCTTTTGAAATTTTCATTGGAAGAAGACTCTGAAAACAGACTCCGAGTTAGGCAGTGCTATATGCATATTATCTCAGGCAATAAGTGGGGAACAGGTTTAAGAAAGGAATGTATGCCCCGTATTTCATGGTACTGCATCTATAAATGCAATGTGTACATTGAATATAGAGCTTATTAAGAATGATGCTTGACATTAGTGTTCTAAATTTTCTCATTATGTGCACTCTTGCAGAAGTGTTTATTTTCCTGTAAAAGAGGTCTGTAAAAGCCTAGAGAAGAAGTCATCTGGAACTAGGAAACACTTTGTGAGAAGATCTAGAACAAGAGTGACCATTTTGCAAGACAGAGTACTGGCAAAGGCATCTAGGTACAGCTACAATCCTGGCCCTGAGGTATAAAACAAGTATCAAAGTTTGGACTAACTAATTTGTTCATGCAGAAACTATGGGGTTTGGAACTCTGGAAGAAAAAATCTAAAGAGGAATTGAGATATGATATTCAGCAGTAGTGTTGAGCACGAAAAAGCTTCTTTAAGACTTGCTTTTTCTGCTTTGAAATGTTGTGAGCAAATGGGTTCACTCAAAGGATCTAACTAAACCTGGCTTGGGTAGAAGGGTAAGTTCTGAAAAGGGCTTCAAGTCTTTCAGTGACATTAGGGGAGAAACACCCGATCACTGAGGCGCTGTCAGCAACAAAATACCTTCTGCAAACATGTACTATTATAAACATGGTGATTTTTTTTTTCCTGTTCAGAAGATCTTGCAAATGTTTCCCAAGTACCCACTTTGTATTTTTAGTTAGCATTTGTCGGTATTTTAGTCAACTCACCATCTTTTCCCCAAAAGTTTTAATAATAGCTGTAGAGAGCATAGGGGCACTAGTGATCAAGCTGAAAGAATTGTTCTATCTATGTAATGAATGCAATGTAGATCTCAACAGATTAAGTTTTACTAGTCTGCTTTATTTTCAGCAATTTCTGTGTGCCTCCACCCCAAGACAATATTTAACTTTAATATATTGCACCTATCTAGAATAATTATCATGAGGAATTAAAAGAGCTTTTCAAAGTGACATAAGTCTAGTATTCCTCTTATTCAGTCRCTATCTTTGTATTTCAGTAACAGATGGGTGGAAAAGTTCTGAGAGGGACAATTTTTTTTTTCATAGTGGGCTACTTATCTAGTAACTGAAGAAAGTCTGCTGGGCAGCCTTATACAGCCGATGTGAAAATTTCTTCGCTGAGGCAACTTATCTGTTCTGTGAATAAGGAAAACCCACAAATCTTCTGCTTTTCTTTAAAAAAAAAAAAAACTAACCAGGGAAAAAAACCCTCAGTCAAGCAGATGACTGCAATTTATTATGATTAACACTTAGCCAAAACTTTGTATTATCTGTAGGGTTAAAGATAGTTCTTATGCATTCATCCACATACTTTCTAAAACAGTTTAAATGTCACCAGCAGTTGGTATTTTGAGACTATTTATTTTGTAGAGATTGAAGTATATTGAGTTGTAAACATGCAGATAGTACACACGTAAACTAATGTCACAGGGAAGATGTGTGCAACCCTCCCAGCTGAGGCACCTACCTGTTTGATTTTGCATGAAAGCACTATGAGGGTACCCCAGTAAACACACCTATGCTTCAAGACACGTTTTTCTCCATTCCCATATGTGTCTAACTCCTCCCCTCTAGAGGATTTTTAATGAGAGAAATTAGGCTAGACAGCTGCATTCTGCAATATAATCTTTTGTTGCAAAATTGCTTGCATTTTTAATTGTGAATAAAACCTAAAACCTAAAATTGCGCAGCAGGTGGCAGCACAGGTCCTGCTTGATTTTAGCCTGGTTCGCACCTCTGAGGAAGAAGGTCAGACTTCCAGTCTTGTAGTGGTTACTGCTATTAAAGAGATCTCCTCTCCTTTCTTCGAAGCAGGTGATTGCTAGCAAAGAAATGGAAATTACCTGTGCCACTGGTCACTGCCGTACTACAAAGTACGTTCTGGGGAAGATCATTACAAAAAAATCAGTAAAGGATGCAAGCAGCACAACTTACTGGCAATTTGGGATAGAGCTTGCTGCATAGATACAAGTTGTGTCAATAGAATGTCAAAATAAACAGTAAATCTAACTCTTGATAATCCTGCTTCAGTACTGCTACACAGACACCTAGATAGGTCTGCTTATGAGCAGAAGCAAGAGGCTTCCACAACGTATTTTTGGATGTTGAATGGCCTGAATAATCGGAAATATTTTGGCTAAAGTGTAAGGAGTAGAGTAGTAGTCTAAAGCTTGTAGAAGCGAGGATTTTAAAATTCTCAGTCAGATTCTGAAATTTAATTCCCAGGTGCTTCCTCCCTCTCCTCTCTTCTCTGAGCCTTAAAAGGGGGTGTATCAGGGAAAGGGGAGGGGTATCTCTTCTTGGGGTAGTTTGCTTTGAAATATCTTGAACGAGAATTCTCAGAAAGTCCACTCATCAGCTCCAGCATTTGCACCCATTTTGTCTCCAGACAGGCTTAAAAAACTTGATGTTATCATTGAATATCACACATCCTTGTTCAATTTCCTCACCTAGACTGTGGGGAAAAAAAACAGGAATCCTTCTGGGAATACATTGCTCATTAGATAAAAACTTGACAGCAGTTATTTATGATTATTTTGGGTTAATGGCAGGTATTTTAATCTTGCTCTGCTAAAATTATTTATTTATTTGCCTGAATCGCAGATTTCGGTATTTGGCTAAAGTATCACCTAACACCCAGGGGAATGTCTTAGAGCTACCGACTTATGAGATTATTAGGCTTAATTGGTACTATTACTGTAGACCTCCTGTGGTATTGAATATGGCTTGCTTGTTTTAAATTTTTTAATCCAGTATTAAGAGGAATTGCTGTTAAGTTGTACCATAGAAAAATAATTAGTCTAAAGTTAAATCTTGGGTGGTTGGTTTAAAACTGTTTAAGCCTCCTGTTCATCACAAATCCTCTACCATTTTTCCTGAACTCCCTTATGTTTGTGCCAACACTTTCTATAGCATGTGGGCCAGATTTGTGCCTAGTGTAGCACCAGAGAAGTCAGTGGGGTCATACTGGAGATTAATTTGATAATATTTGATAATATTTCAGTCATCTAAGTTGCTGGCCTCTTAGTAAGGACAGAGCCCTATGCTGCTGAAGTCAATGGAAGATCATTAAGTGCCTGATCCAGTTCTCACGGAGTCTTGCTTTTGTGGAGGTATCTGTCCTTGTTCCTTTGCTTTGTGTGATAGCTTCCCCAGGTTTAATTATGTCTATTTGCAAGATGAATTCTGAAAGGTCCTAGATTTTGTGCATGGTGTGTGAAGTAATAGGAATTGCATTGAGGTAGCAGAGCAAAGGCAGTTATCAAGTGTTTCCTGGATGAATTAATGAAGCTGTATGAATCTCATTAAGTCATATCTTGCAAAACTTTTACTTGTACGTAAATTCAAAAGGAAAAAAATTCTTATAATAGTTTGCTACAGTTTATACCTAGTTGCTATACCTAATAGTTGCTAAGTTTATACCTAGCCATAACTGTAATCATTACATAACATGGCAAAGAGATTAAACAGACTTCAGTCTCTGAGGACAAGATAAAACAAGAGGATCTTTTCCATTACATTAATTGTTATATTTTGTGAGTAAACCTAGCGTAGCATTTGCTGGTTTTACTACATAAAAAAGAGAAAATTGGATAGAAGTCTCATAAATTAATTCATAGATTTACCATTAAATAAGTAGCAGAAGTAAAAGCAGATGTTTAGAAATTAGAGTGTCATTTCTGTTTGTAGTGCTTCCCCTATGCTGCAAGTACTATATGCATTTCAAGTGCTGTTGTAGCATATTGGAAAGGCATATAAAAGTATTTAACATTTGAAATGATTAATAGGGGGAAAAAGAAGAGACAGTAGCATTGATTATGAATCTAATTTTGTGAGTAAATTTGAACAAGGAGACTGGTGCTTTAGTTTTTTCTCATCTGAAAGTCCTACCTGAGGCATTGGACAAAGCTTCTTTCACAAGATAACTAGGACTGACCCAAGACTTCACTATAAAAGCTTTATGAGGAAAAGGTATCCCACCTTATAAGCTTTTTATTGTTTTTAACCTTGTGCGTGGGCTGAAGTTCATCAGATAACTTCAGTACAACAGTGTAAACAGCTACATGTGACGTAGCTAGTTAAAGGCCTGAGACTGTTTCTAAACTTGAGATCAATTTGCTTTTTTGAAAAGAATTTGATATTGGGTCAAAATTTCAGGTATACAGGATTTGCATGTGCAGAGTCACACGGCAACCTGGTTTGTCATGGAAATGTTGAATAATGTTGAATGATTTTTTATATTAACAGCACAAGTTGTGCAATGAGAGGTCAGTCCTTATTAAACAAGGAATCCATGGAAGAAAAAGAGCTAGGAATTCAAATCTATTTAAAAAAAAAATAGGTAGGCTTCATTAGATCTGCTGTTCATAGGTGTAATTGTTTATTCTGCATAGCAATATTTCAGTATATAGGCTTTCTCTCCTGTGGTCAGCCATTTCTGGGAATGGAAGTGAACGTCAGTGTAACATTGAATAAAGATGTAGCTTGTAATTCTCTACTCTTCAGTAGCATTGTGTCAAATACTCAAGTTGAAGTTTCAGACTTCCTAATTGTGGTACAAAAGTCAGCTGTGTTGCAATATTTCTACATTCTTTGTACTTCATGGGCATTTCAATAAAAGATGGTACCTGGAATTATAAGGTATTGCAGGCACTGTTGTGAAAACATAGAGTTAAATGTTTGGCTGCCATCAGACTGAATGAAGACATTAAGAGAAGAGCAAAACTCAGTAGCAGCTTATGCTAGTATCATTCGGTCTGGTACTGGAATGGCACATGACTACAGTCAAATCAAATGAGATAAAAACGAACTGAAAACAGAATAGATAGCTACTGCAGTTCTGTAGTGTTCAGCCATGTCAGCAATGTCACTCCACTTTCAGTCATCAAAAATATTTCAAATTTACCCTTCAAAATATTAGAAGTAAAATACAATGGGAGGATTTTGGCAATCCAATGTATCTCATCGTTTTTGCTGGTTTGTTTCTACATCATCCTCAGCATGATGATATTTGAGTACTGGTCTTCCTGAGTGTCTCAGGAGAAAGGCTACCTGATCCATTGTGTAAGAAATTCACAGGAGTGGGTCTTCTCCCCAGTCCAAGTTGTAATAACCACTTTATGCATCTTCAAATTGTATTATTAACATTACCTACTTAATTTTCACAGCATCTTTGAGCTACCAGTACCCTTAAATTGAAAGGATAAGCAGTTTATTTTAGTGGCAGAACTGGAGGTTACTGATGCCAATCACTACACTCACAGCTTATTAAAGTACGGTGTTGTTGCTGCCCGCATTCCTTTTCTCCCCCTTAATGGGTAACATAACAGGGATCAAAATCTGAAAGCAATCTAGATTTGCAGTCTGTCACAAGAGGAAGTTGAATCTGGAAGTTCTCTGCTCTTTCATTTCTTTGATACTGCTTCCCAGGGGAATATGAATTGCATGATTTAATTTTAGGGAATAACCCCCCCACTTGGCTAGATGAACAGGCCATTTTGAAAGTTAGCCAGCCTATCCAACACAAAGGTTCTGTGTCCCAAAGAATGAATCATTGAGTGAAAGTTTCTTAGGAGTCAAACGTGACACCAAAATTCCAGATGAATAAAGATTGGTTTATATGATGGAAAGATAAATGAAATGTAGGTTGCAAAGTCTATCCAACATACATACATACTACCTAAAAACTATGTATCTTACAGATCCTCCAGGTACTGTTTTCTAAAATATTTCCCATTAACATACCTGAAATGTGATTTGACATGCACATTTACTCGCTGATAGTAGTCCAGATGCAAGTCCTTTCAGAATATGGATGTGCTGTGTATGGCTGTGGGCTCAGACCTGTTTCCAGTGGTGCTTTCATGGGATGGGAGCCTAAAACACTTGTTCTGTTCCTTTATTTCTATTTAAAGGTTTCTAATCTAAAAAGACATTGCTGGACTTGCTTTTCTTTTTCCCCTTTACCCATGGTCTCTGGCTAATGCTTGCTTTTTCTGGAGTTCATTAACAAACAAACAAACAAACAAACAACCCCAGGGATGCTGGAATTGTGTCAGTATAAACAAGTAGTTTCTGCTGTCATTGGGCAAAACGACATCTTTCGTCCTGCACACGAAGAGCCCTGGAGCTGATGGCTGAATCGTGGTCTTTCCTGATTAATTGCCTTGACAAGCTTTCTGCTTAAGGTGTTTTAACACTTCTGTAACATTTAAAATCAACTGTTTGCACTCCAACTGCACAAAAAGCATTGCAAAGCTTGTGGGATGTCTGGGGGGACAGTCTGCCCCCTTCTCCCAGCCAGCCAGGTCTGCTTTGGTGAACATGGACACAAAACGCATTCCCTGTGACAGTACTGCAAGTTTGCAGTTAAGTTCAATGGAAGCAGATTGCAGGCTGGATTCATAAAGAAAAAGAAATAGTCAGAGTAAATGACTTTATAAGGGAGTGTGTTCAGATATAAAACAAACTTTGATAGACAGCAGAGATAAAAAGGGGAAAGAGTGAAATTATGTTCTATTATGTGCTTTGTAACTCTCCAAATTACAGAATTTACTTTTTAATATGGGAAATTTGCTCATAAGAAGGAATGAACTTACTACACCAGCCCAAGACAGATGTAGCTGGTATTTTGGGAGTTCAGAGCTTACAATAACATACGTAAATCCAGTGTGAAAACATGTCTTAGAAATACTTCTGCTTTGTTTTAAGCAACCCTTTAAATTCTGAGAACTAGCACATAGTCCTCCGCTACATACTCTGCACTTGCAATTTTCGGAGCTTGCTCGAACAACCTCTGCAGGCAGAACTGACTGATACTTAAACTGTGAGGAGGAAAGGTGCTACCACTGCTGTGCTCCATTGTCCTAAAGTAAGACTTACGCTACTCTTGTCTTTTCTCCTGAAGGGTGTTACTGTAAATACTGATCAATAACGCTTAAAGCAAGAATACCCATAGTGCTGTTTGTAGCCTTGATAATCAGGAGATAAGCAAGGCAAAGTTTGTGAAGAGTAACATCTCTTGTTAGGCCCAGTGATAAAGTTGGAAGAAGTCATGAAAATAATATTCAAAAACTTGGTAAGAGATGGAATTGCTCAGGTTGTTTGTCTAGTGAATCTAACATACCTTTTGTCACCCTGCCTATTTTTGCACTACCTTCTCTAATTTTCTCAAACTGCTACAAGTCTTTTATTTGAAGATGCTTCTATTGTATATTAATGAAGAAGTTAAATTATCTAGGCAACATGGGCTAGAGCTGAAACTCCCCCAGCATCATCTTTCTTAACTATCATTGTCCAGTAAGAAAATAGGTCTGTAAGTGATACTATTCAGCTGGACAAAAAGAAACAGTTATCATGGTATTTGTCAGCTGTGTGCAATACTGAGCTGGCCTTTGGAGCCAGATATGGTTACAGATAATGTGATGGTGTCTACTTTCAGGCAGTTTTGAATTCCGAGTACAAGACCAGCAGGAGCAGAGAACATCTCAGAATGCAGCCATTCCCCACCCCAACTCCAGTGTCTGCGAATATTCGGAACTAGATTTCATTCACAAGCATTTACTTCTTCTATAACTACTACAACAGTAACAATTATTTCTGCAAACGATTTGCATATACAGTGTCATGTGAATAAATTAAATAATTGACTCCAGGGATCAACTTGTAATAGCACTACTGACAGAAACGAAAGCATAGTCATTAGAAGTATTGTGTAAATGAAGCATATTCTATTAATATTTCTTGCATATATGATGTTACTTGTAAACCCGAGGAACAACATGTACAAGTAGGTAGCAGCTACTGGTATGACAAACTGATTGTGTAAGTAGAATTCTCTTCTGTTTTAACAGCAAAAGGGAAGTCAATGACACAAGCGCAAGCATTTAAAACAGTCACAGTGTTGTTAACTTCACCACAGTGTTAAAGATTGAAGTCCACCTGGACTCTTCATTAAAAGAGCTTTTACTTTACAGATCTGAGTGCTGAGTCAAATCCTTGATCACAGGGAAGTACTTTTTAAGGTAAGAATTCAAATATCTTTTTGAAAGGCACTGTGTTAAGGTGTACCTCTCATCTTTGTATGTCATTTCTAGTTTTTTCATGGATAGATATTTTGTGTACCACAAATGTTCATGAATGGAAACAGATCAACTTAGACCCAAAGATTCTGATAATGAGGCTACTATGCAAAGGAAATGTTGACTTGCTGACTGAAAAATGCTACTAAGAATGTAGGGACTTGTTACTCTGGCATCTTTGTCCATGTAAGCAAAAGCCTGTATAGACATATGTGGATGGGAGAGATAAAAGTATATGGGGGGAGTGTTTTGTGGGTGACTTCAAAGGATCTGAAAAAGGTGACCAAGAAAAAAATCATACACATTTATTACATTGATCAGTGTAATATGCGAAATTGCTGGGGGGGAGGGGGTGTCGGTACCACTACTGCAAACTGTCCATAAATAACACTTTAAAAGGCTCTTCTGAAATTCGTGTTCTTTTTCCAATGGTCCACAGTGCTATGGAGGCGATTCTGCTGGACTGATGGGAAACAATGCAGTGATCAATCAGCCTCTGAAGAAAGAGGCTGTGCTAGAAAAAACAAGATACAACTGAAAGTTTTGCTGCAAAGACAGAATGAAAATAATATAATTGGAATTCGAGCAAAATCCTGACATTTTGACAAGGTGGGTAAATGAGATTCTTGTAGGTACTCCATCTTGTAAATCATGACAGAAAGGATGGAAGCTGCAAGACTGTCTTGTAAGGACTCCCTTACCAGTCCAGGAACACGCTGAAGCAGAACTGCGGGAGCGTGTCAGGGCAGACTGGCAGCTTGCTGTAATTTAGACAGGATGTGTCTAAATTGGAAGGCTAAGATTGGAAGGCTACCTAATTGCTTTAAAGCATATATAATACTTCTGTCCTTGGGCTGGAGTTTTGTGTTGTGACTCCATAATTTTACCTTCTGGGCACAGCGATCTCTGAAACAAAAAGTATATCTGATGAAAGCAGGATCAGTTTGTACTGATTTTTACAGGGATATCTAATCATAGAAACAGATGTTCCAAGAGTCATTTACAGTTTGTTTAAAAAAATCACACAAGGGAGTTCACAATAATGAGAAGATTTTATAAGACTTGCGTAAGTAGATTGCCAATTTATCACCAAATAATTTTCAGAAATTACTCTTAGATGTGATTTTACATTAATAAGTACAGAAAAGAGCTCATAGTCTGTCAGTGTTAAGGACTGTGACTTGATTTATGTTTTTTGCTTTAAGAAATGAAACATCAATAAACAAAGAAACACACCATTTAATCTTTGTGTAATAGTTAAATTGTTACATAGGAAGCCAGTTATTCTAAAATAAGTAAGTATTCCTTTATGCAGCAAAATATGTTTTGGACGTAAGATGATGTCTGTCCTTCATGCAAATTTACTGATGTATGTTTGCCTCCAAAACTTACAGGAATTACTTCAAACAGATAAGCAATAAGTTGAGTCATTCTAATCTTACAAATTCGGAGGAATACGTGCACATGCAACGGCTCCCTGTGAGAATGATTTGTATGGGAGTACAGCTGGGGATATTGTTTGTACTTGCCTGTTGTATATTCTTCAGAAATGTACTTGAAGTGGCAGCCAGCCCACAGACATCCATAATTAGGACTTGTGTTATTTTTCTAATCGAGTATCGTATTTTTATAAACATTGAGCTCAAATGACAAATTGGAACAAAGTTGAGGTGAACAAGTAATTTTTTTTGCTATCTGGGTTCTAAATAAAAAAAGGTAATTGTGGAAAAAAGTATCAATTAGGAGGTTGGCCTTGCTCTTTCTGTCAAGACAAACTTCTGCCGTGGCGTATGTAAATAGAAAAACTATTGAGGTCAAGGTCCTCACTGAATCTTAGTCTTTGCTCTAATGAATTCCCCAGATGGTTTCGTACTAAATTAGAGCACCATAGTGTTTAAAACGTTATGATTCCCTTAAAGGAGATTGCAGGACTCGAGAGATCCTGATGAGAAGATTGTGGAATAGACCTGAAGAAGACAATTATTTAGCCATATTTGTAGACATAATCTATCCTAATCTAAAGGGCTCTTCATAGGAAGCCCGGCCTGTTGTGGCTATTGCTAACTGTGGTTGTGCACCTTAGACTGGATCTTTTGAAAAATTAAGAAAAGATTTCATTTTTATAGCATTTTATTTTCTTTCTTTTGAACATCTCTAAGCAGCACTAGAACATATTTCATTATGGGAGAACTACTCAAAGTCCTCCTTCTAATGACTGTTCAAAGTTCCCTCTAAAGGCCAGAAAATCATTTTTAGGTACTTCATTTTGTACAGCGATCTAATGATTGTGCAGTAGCATATGTACTAGTAATAAGACATGTGACTGTTTGCACCAACAAAATTGAACTTAGGGTGCCAAATCTTTCCCTTGATTTATGGTGGTATAGATCAGAAATATCTCTGTCAATACTGCTTTCCTTTCTTAAAATGTATATTCTTCAATCAGGAATTCCACGTCCACATAGCATCCTATTTAGGATCTAATACGCTAAAGCTCTGCTCCTGATGGGGCTCTTCAGTTTTGTCATAAACTGTACAGTAAGACAACATTGAAACTGCATTCTCCTTTGATTTTACATAGTGTGCAAACCTACTGATCTCAGTAGTACCGTCCATGAAGTGCTGATTTGACCCAAGATTGTTAAATAACTAGATGCCCACTTGGATGAAAGAATCAAAATCCAAGCACAAAAACGTGAGTATGTGTGCCATCATAGCTATGGTATCCTGAAGCCTACTGGGCTGTACATATTGATACGTAGTGCAGCCCCTTATGTTTGATGARTTAATTGAGTATATCACAGTCTCTGAAATGCTGCAGATATTTAGGTGTTGTGGGGCTTAATAAGTATCTGGGTAATAACACAATAAGTTGTCTCTCTTGTTGCCTAGGCAGGCAGAAAGTTACTGCCAGGCATTACCTCTGGAAAAGAAAGTAGCTCTAAACTCTGCATGGATCTGAGCAGGTAATGAATGTGATGTTTTTAGAGAATACAAATGTTATGTCTGCAAGCAGGTACATGCTTCTGTTTCATGCATGGAATATGGCTTAAAACAAAGATTTAATCACCTAGTGCAAGTATATGTTCAGCACTTGCAAGTTGCCGTATGTTCTTTTACATAATGACTCAGAATGAGAAGTCGTATCTGTGTAGATCAGGGTACCAAAACTGATTAAAGGTTTTTAGTTCAGAAGACCTATCAGACTTTGTCTCTACCTTCCCCCTGCTCCTTCCCCAAAAGGCCCAGTATGTTGGCTGTAGGTACTAGATGGGATATAGATTTTTTTGTTCTTTATGTAAAATATAGAAATTGGTTATTTTATGGCAACTGTTATAAACAGATTTGCAGATAATTTTCCAATCTGGTTTCATGTATAAGAGTAAGAAAGGAACGGAACTAGCTTGAACAAAAAGCATCAAAGAACAAAACAATTCAGACATTTGGAAATAGGCCCCTTCTCTTAAAACACTGCCGTTTATTCAATAGGCCATAACTCAATTCCCCCCTACTTGAAATTCCTCCTTGAAATGCACTTCTTTGGAGAGATCAATAATCCTTTGTGTCACCAACTGTGTATGACTGGCAGCTATGTTGTTTTTGCTGTGTTTTCTTTTAGAACCTGAGAGTCCGTTTAAAAAGATCTAGAGTGAACAAAAGTATGTTACTCCTGATGAGCAGAGTTAATGGGGAGATCTAACATGCTTCGGCCTTTTTTTTATGATGTGCCCTAAATTTATTGAGAAGTAGCAGAAATACAATTAAAAAAAAAAAAAAGAAAAAGAAACACATTAAAAGTTGCCTGAGACAAAACTGAGGCAACTTTTTTTGGAGAGTGCTTGCTACAAAATGGCGAAGTTTGTGTAGAAAATTTGTTTTCTGTTGTTTTGATTCTAACTGTACACTCTGTGAAGAAACAGGATTGCATCAAAGAAATAGTTGATTTCACCAGTCACTGCTCCTAATACAAATAAACAAGCCACAAGGCTCCAAATATTGATTTACTACTTAGATTAAAAGTGCTAAGATTATGCAATCCCTTTGCTGATATCAGGAACGAGGTGAGAAGCTGTTGACTATTTCCAAGCTTGCCCTGAGACATGGGTGAAAACCAGAGACCTTCTAAACTGGCTTTAGCCTCTCCTCAACAAACCTTTCTCTTGCTTCTTTTTGACCTCTGTAGTAAGGATGAAAATTAGCGTTGGTACAGAACAATTGCACTGTCTGGGAAGTTCTGTTATACTGATCCCATCCCACAGAGATCATTGCTGGGTTTTTCTTACTGGAAAGATACAAAGTAGTTGCAACACGAGAGAAAACAAGAATCCTTTTGGTCAGATTTGGTTTTAAAGATAGTGTGCCATACTGTTATGTAAAGGCAGTTTTAATTTTTGTTTGTGGACTGCTAAAATGTTTGCAAAAGYGTTTCAGACACCTTGTAGTGAAGGTAAGCTTCCTGACAATAGGCTTGCTTTTCTTAGCTACCTGTTTTGAAGCCTTTGGAAGTATTCCACTTATCCTCGGGGTATTGCTAGTTGACCATAGCTTTATTTATAGAGAGCAAATAAATCTGTTTCTGCTTTGCTTTCAGAAAAGAATGTTTGAAAGCTTTCAAAGAACTAGTTTAAACATAACTATTTCTTATGACAAATAAAAGAGCAACTGCTCAGTAAATCCTACGTAATTCAGTTAGGCATTTGCATACCTGTAGCTACAGGAAAGGTTTCTCATAGTGCTGTTTCTAAAGCCTCCACAGAACAAGGTACATTTGAGTCTTCACTTGGATACCCTCTCTGTAGTAAGTTTAATTTTAGGACTCATTAATGTAAGTATAACCTGACAGGTTATATTTTTTCCTTAGATTGTAATTAATCAAAATTTCTTTCCACCTTTGCTGAAATCATTAATTTGACTTAGATGTTCATCCTTCTGAAACAAACAAAGCATTTTGTTGAGCATCATCCCTGACAACGCCACTGAACCTGGATGTCATTCYGTGGTGCCCTGCTTGGGGACACGAGTGGACAAACCCCAGGCACCAGGATTCCCCATTGAGCTTCTTGCTATGGCACGCAACTTGACCAGGGCCAAGAAGCATTTGATGAGGAGGTTTCCAATAGGGAGGGTATAAAGGAAGAGGTGAGGGAAGAGTTGCACTCAGTAGTAATGCACAACGTGGAGCACTTGAAATCCATGTGGGAGCAAGAACATGCAGTCTGAGATAGAGAGATGGAAGCTCCATCTTAAATTTGTTTGAGGTACTATGAAGCTGCACCTGGAAAACATTAGACTTGTCAGCCTAGAAGAAAGATGAATGAGGTAGTAATGCAAGGAATCTGTGATACAAATCTATAAAACAAGGAGTGGCATGGAGACAGTTAAGAGAGAATAATAATTCATGGTTAATTAATGCAAAAGTCAAGGGACATCAAATGGAAATACCAGACAGAAGGCTCAAAACATACAGAAGTGATTTTCACACAGCATGAAGTTAAACTGTGGAACTACATCAAGCTGTAGATGCTAGAAGGTTATATGGATTAAGAAAGCAATTGGATTTTTCTTCCATTAATTTGTCTATCAACAGTAGAAACAGACTACTTTTAGCTAAAAGTCTCTGAGCTGCAGAATTCGTTATCTTCCCAGGAGATGACCAGCCACCATTGGAAACAGCATACTGTGCTAACCCGGGCACTGTCCTGACCCACTGTGGCCATGCTGGTGCTCTAGCTGGCTTACGCACAAGACATGCTTCCTTACCCACTAGCAGGATACATCACAGTAAAGCCAAGCTCAGTTAATTCAAAATTTAAGACTATAGGAAGTATAAAATAGTTGGAATAAATTAAAAAGATATTCTCTTACACATATACTGTTTATGAGAARGATTTAGAAGATAGGCTAATGTGTCAGCGTTTTAGTTGGAAAAAAATTTGTAGCAAGTTTGTTTGCTTAACCTTTCCTAAATACAGGGAGATTAGATCAAAAAAATATTTAGTCTGCATAAAATAAATGTGCCTTTGGGCATCTTGCACAATCCAGGCCTTCTAATTAGTGATGATTTGACATTAAGCAAAACAATGGGGTTTGAAACAAATTAGAACAAAGTGAGAGTAATAACGGACTGCCCTAAAATCCATATAGCCCAAGCAAAGCAAAAGCCACACAGTGATTCAGTTCAGCCTCCATCCGAGGAAGCGATGCGCTTTTTGCCTCTCTAAGAATATAGCATCCACATTGCATATTCAGTTGTTGCCAAAAAATTTTAGCCTCCTGCAAGGTGTTGTCTTTTATAGGAACAAACTCTTGTTACCAAATATAGCTATGGCTTGTTTTGTAATTTTGCTTTTTTCACACCCTGTCCTACTCCATATGGGGTGGGGGAGGATTGTGCTGGACTTCTGCTCAGCATAGATGGAGCATGAAACGTTTGCTCTTCCTTTACACGTTAAGAAGTGGCTATGTGTCTTGTCAGAAGTTAGTTATTTTGTGCTAGTTCTCTTCTGAAGAATCCTCAGAGTCCAAAACATGTAAAACCATCTGGCGAACGCTTGCATGAATCATAGGGATATTTGTGGCCTCCGGCTTTTTGAACCGCACCGTGAGTAATCCCAGCTGCTCTCGTCATTGCTGCTGGTGAAACCCATTTCTTGTGTTCCGAGCAAAGAACACAGGGGCCTCCGGASCGGCTTGGTGGTCTCCAGATTGTCAGGAGGCAAAACTGGGTCAACCCCCTGCACTGCCTGGCCCAGCCCCAAGGCCTTGGACCTTGCTGCTCCCAGTTGCAGCCCGCTAGCGAGAGCGGGGAGAGTGCCTGTGCTCAGGGAGGCTGGGGCTGGGCGGGGGTTCTGCCACGTGCCCGTGGGTCCGACTGCCCCCCGCTTTTGTACGCCTCAGTGGGACTCTCACCGAGCAGACGGCGTGGCAGTACAGCAGAGCGGTGTAACAGAGCTCTGCCACATCCCCTCTGCAGCCTGGGTCCCCGTGACACCCGCCTCCGCCATCGGGCTGCGAACGCCCTGGGGAGAGGGGACACCGCGACACGGGTGCCCGCGGCCCAGCTGGGCGGCACGGCCGGGGGCACGGGCGAGGAGGCGGCCGGCCCGTTCCCGCCTCACACCCCCCGACCCGCGGCCGGCGGCGGCCCCGCTCCGGGCTCGCTCCCGCCCCTTCCTTCGCGGGGGCGCGTCACAGAGGCGGCGGCGCGAGGATTGGGCGGCGGAGCCGGCAGCGCGGGGCTCGCTCCGCCCCCCCGCCCCCCTCCCCCCGCGCTCTCAGCCATTTTAGCAGCCGGTGGAGCCGCGGGCCCCGTTCTCCGCCGGCAGCGCCGGGACGAGGCGGCCAGGCGAGGTGAGTGCGCGGCGTCAACGGCTGGGGCGCGCCCGGCACGGCCCGGGGAGAGCGGCGACAGGAGGGGAGGGACGGGGCAGGTCCCCTCGTTGCCCCCTCGCAAGCGTCTGGGATGAGGCGAGGGGCGGGAGGGTCGCCCTGCGCATGGGGGAGGGACCGGGGAGGGGGGCTGGCGCTCCCCGCCGGACCGTCCTCCGCCCCCGCCGGGGGTGGGACCGCGGCTGCCGGGTCGGCTGAGGGAAGGAGCGGGGGGTTACGTGGGGTCAGGTCCCTCCCCGCCTCCCCAGAGCGGGGGGGGGGCCTGGGCCGGGAGGGTGCGGCCGGCCCCGGCACCCCGGTGCCGGGAGGGGGAGCGCGGTAGGCCCCGGGCAGGAGCTGGCCCCGGCCCCTGCCCGGGAGCGGGTGGCGGGCACTGGAAGACCGCCTGGAAGTGCAGAGTGCGGGGCCCGGGCTGGCCGCCGAGAATAAACCTGCGCGGGAGCGTTCTGCCCCCGCTCCCCGCCTGCCGGGGCATCCTTCCGTAACTCCTCCCTCGCAGCTCGGGGCTGTGCCGCCTCCTCCCCCTGTTCCCCCATCCTTCTCTCGGCCCTCCGGGGCCGAGCGCTGTTGCTCCTGGCCGGCAGCAGGATCCCCTGCTCGCTTGCCTGTCTCTTGCCCGGCTCACTGGTCACGGAGGAGGCTGCTCGCTCCGCTCCTCCCTGTGCGTTAGCAGCATCCCTGGCTGCTCGCCTCTGCTTTCCTGGGAAGCCGGCGGGTTTCGTGGGCCTGCCCAATACATCAACAGCGCTATCTCCTCCCTCAGAGCCCCCTCGTCCCCTCCTTCTAGATGCAGAAAAGGAGGTTGGGCTCAGGATATGGTCTGATGCTGATGTAGCACACGCAGAAACCCAGGAAAGTGTGATTCATTGCTCCACGCTACGCACAGGGCATATTTTTCGCTTTCACGTCATAAGAGCACCTGTTAAAGTAAAGCAAGAAACTGGTTGAATATTTTTGTTGTCCTGTTCCCCTGAGATAAGTTTCACTTTGTGGTGTTCTGAAGTATCTTTGTATGCTTTGTGGATTTTCGAAGCCTATTTGCAAAGGCAGTGTGTGTGTGCTGCCTGCGTTCCCACCCCGGGAGGAGCGTGGACACCTCATGGGCCAAGGGCAGTGGGCTGTACAGACCTCCACTTATCTAGTGCTGCTGCTGTACCTAATGCTTTAATGAAATAATTACCAAGTAATACAAAAATTGTTATACTAGAACACCTTTTTTCCTAACATAATTGTGTCACATTTGATTTTTTTTTTTTTCAATGAGGATGCTCAATAAATGTAGTTGGAGGTTACAAAGAAATTTGGTGTAAATTAAGGATTGTTTCATATAAAGTAAATAGATAGCTGTAGTCCCTGACAGTTGTAAAAGATTATTGTCGGGTTAAAGATAATACCTGTCCTTACTTGGTTGCTCTTTTCATCTTGGACTGTTGTAGCATAAAAATATGAATACAACGTGCGTTGTCATTTACCATTATAGACAAACTTGCGTTTATAGCCTTGCCAATTTGAAGTGCAAAAATTAGCAAATAAAGCTACAGATGGGAATTAGAAACAGATGATTTTTTCTTTTAATTAAGTTCTACTTTTTGAATCTTGGGGATTTGTCATTTCAGACTAACTGCAATGATTAGAGACATGGATTTTTTTTATAAGATGTGAAAATCTTACATTTTAAACAAATAAATCCCCAAACCAATCTTTTCTCCCAAACGAGACAGAATTAGCAATGTTCCACAGTTTCAGAAAGATTTTTCTTCTGCTCTTCATGCATGGATACAAAGCTTGTGTTTTAATACAGTTCTACAGAAGGCTTAAATATTTCCACATAAAAGTTATTTTAGAAAATATTTAGCGTATTTTTGAATTACCTCTCATGTCTTTGTATTTGCCAGTTCCCCTTCATTGTTGTCTTAATCTACAGAACTGTGTAAACTTGCAACAGACAAGACAACTTCCTCCCCCAAGAACCCCACTGTGGTAGGGTTTTCATGAGGTGTTAATTATTGGGGTATTTGCATCTCATGCAAACTTTACTTACCTATTACCTTTCACACTATCTGTAACATACACTGTGCAAGCAAGTGACAGTGTTGCCCATTGTCTGCTGATTGAATAGCCTAACATTTATCAGCAGCTATAAATTTTCACATAATAAATTACCAGTGTTCGGTGGATGACACCTCCTTCTAACACGAGGAATATGCTTCAGCCCTTTTATAAAACTAGAGGTACCAGTCTTGAATAAATCACTAAGGCAAGGTGTTAGATACAAATATATTCCAAGTGACTTTAAGATATATATCTAGTAAAATAGATGCACCCTGTTACACTTTTTTTAAATGAAGTTTATACCCAAATGAAATACTAAACAGTAGCCTGAGCCAAGTAAACATGCAAAATCTGTTGAAGTTAATGATTAATAAATAGTTAGGTAGTTAACTTGACAAATGAATGAGTGCTTGTTTATAAGAAAGCTGTTTTTAATAAGGAATTACTTAAGCTAAAGAAGAGTTCAAGTTAATAATTAAGGGAAATCTGCATTGTATATGCAACTAAGCATGTGGTCACTGTGCTTCGGGACATTTATTTTCTCAGGAGAGAAGGAAGTTTCATGGAAGGGGGGAAGCAGTTTCCTGAGAAACAAAATTTAGTTTTGTTCCATTTGTTCCTATACTGGATCATTGTTTAGAGAGTGCAATGTCTTCCACCTTTTGTTGTAGAAGGCACATCTCAAAAGTTGGCCATGCTGTTTAATTTTCCTGCGTTCTACAGCAGCTAGACAGTGACTGCTTTGGTGTTTCTCTTCATTTCAAAGTGACCTCCTCTTCTCCTGTAACTGGGATCGCTCTCTGTCACATTTCCATTTGGAAGGTGCTTAGTGGAATAGGCTAGCTGTATGGAAGGGCCCAAGGGAAAGCTTAAGAGAGTATTTCTCCTGTGCTAGTAGAGCTATGCTTTACAGTGGATAGGAATTATTAATACTTTGCTATTGTTTTTCTTTTGTTTCCTTGTTTTTTTTTTGTTGGAGGTAGGGGAGGGAAATTAGGATTGTCCGTAATCTGCTGACACTTAACTAACAGCATATTTCCTCAAAATCTTGAGCTCGGTAGATAGGCACATAAAAATGAAAGCTGAACGCAGCACTCATTATTTCTTCTGTGGCCACTCACTGACAGAGTAACTTGYATTGTACTGAAGGTAAAACACACACGGGAAGTGGTGTGAGGCGTTTCTGTAATGGTCTATGGTGGACGTGAAGCCTGCCAGCACCGAGGCCCTTTCTCAGAGATTGCTGTTTGTGGTCTGAGTGGTGGACGGGGAGAACCGTGCCTTAATCCCGGATATGCTGGAACTGCGAGAAGTCCTCACTTGTTTTATACGGATGTGAACTAAAGGACGCTGTATGGAATAAGACTTGCGCCTGCAAAGAGGAACATTTCTGGCCAGTTGCCAGAATTGCTTGGGAAATGTGGTTTCAGTTTTCTTTTTCTGCAGTAGGTACCTAGCATCATCCACATTGAGACACTTGGCCGAGATCAACAAAAATAATTGGGCAGAACTTAAATAAACTACAGTAGATCTGCTTTCCCTGCCCCACTGCTTCTTACTGCTATCGGTTCCTACCTAATACTTAATATTAAGTGTACTTGTAATCAAGATATGGCTTTAATCATGTGCCAGATGTGCATAACATTATTTAGCTGACCAAGTGCATGATACAGAGGTTAGGAATGAGTGGTGGGGGTGGAAATTCCTTATGCTGTTGTTGTTGTTGTCCTAGATAGGAAGCCTTTCTACTATTCAGGCTACCGTGCTACTTTTGACCTGTGCTGCCGTAGCTCATAGTAGCGTTTGAGTCAGGACTAAACTCTGTGCTGGCTTGAACTTGATCTTCTGCAGAGGTTAGATATGAAGAGTGTGTGTGAGCAAGGCATGTTGGTACAATTGGCTGGAGAGTTATTTTACATTAAGATGATCCCAAATATAGTAGAAAACTCAGAAGGCACATTGAACCATTTTTCAGTAAGGAAATAAATAGCACAGGCAGCCTTGGGAAATGGAGGAGCAGAACAAGTAAGGAAAGGTGATTGTGGGCATGGGCTGGGAGGGGTGGGAAACGTTTTCCTTTAGCCAGCATGTTGCCAGAATGTCACTTTGTATAATGGATGATTTTTAAAGTTTGTGTATGTGAGTTGCTTATGATGGAAGTGAGGTTGGAGCTGATGCTACCGCATCAAAAAGTCAGCATGCATTTTATTTGCTTGGCTTTTGGATTAATAGCCATGTAATGTGAAGGACATGAGAAATTGTTTCCCTCTGTCTTTGCTTCAGATAGGGCTAAGCACTTGGACTTTCCATTGAAATCAAAGAGGACTTTTCACCCCAGTAAAGTGTTTTATAAGGAATCCTATACATTGGGAAAATATTTTTTTCTGTATTTAAATTTTGCATGTTTTTTGGAGTACAGCTAATGCCAAATCGATGGATATTGTGCAGCTGGGAGTCCACTGGGCTTCAAGGTGAGATATCTTTATCTCCAAGGTAGAGATAAAGTGATCCACCAATTATCACAGATTTAAGAGTCTCGGATTTAAAGTGATCCAAGGTGGATCCTTGGTTATCACTTTAAATCCGAGACTCTTAAATCTGTGATACTTGAATACCACTGTTGTTCAGTGAGGACACTGATAATTGGGAATGTTTTATAGCATAGGTGTATAATGGCAGTTAAAATATTAATGTATATAGCAGTTAAAAAAATATCTAGGTATGCTTGAAAGCCTGTGAAATTAGAAACAAGTTGACATGACAAGGACAGACTTAAAATAGCACATTACATTCCAGTACTGGTACCCTTGAAATTTGTACTAATTAAACAGACTTTTAAATTATTATTTCAAGAACTCTGAAGTGGTATTCTGTTTTAGCTCTCCTTACTATAGAAAGTAAGATTGTAAGTAATACCAAGACAGTTACAGAAATGCTTATGTTCAGAGGATTTCTTTAAAAAATTGTGTAAATTTATAATAAATGTATAATTTATTCTTAAAATATCTGTTAATGACATGTTTAACCTACCTCATTGTGCTTTTGTTGTAGTATAAGCATGGTCAGCATGTTAAAATTTTTTTAACATCTAGCTAATGGTTATGTTTTGCAAAATTACTTGCTAGATCTGTACAGCAGACCTGGGGTTTTAGCTATTTTATGATACTGTGCAATCCATTTTAAAATGAAAATAGTATTTTCTGTTGTACTCTGATCCTTGTCCCACTTAGCTGGTTGCTTTACCTAACTCTGTAGCATTTTAAATTTAAATAATGCTTAATAAATGTGACTTACATTCTAGGAGATGCAACAGTACATTCAAGTAACATGAAAGGATGGTTGTGTTTTTTCTAAACCACTGTTCTACACATAAGATAGAAGATGTGCATTCTGAACCGCATCTTAGCTGAGGTTTTCCTCTGTATGTGCAGTTACTCAGTTTCAACTATAGTTACTGCGGTTAAGTGTTATGTTTATAAAACTGCTTGTTTGTGTGTTTGCTGTGTAACTTTACAAAAGTAGCTTGAGTAGTAATAGTCCCTTTAGCTATGATTCTTACTAAATATTGTTCTTCCATGGCTGTCCACAAGCATACCGTGTGTGCGAGGCTGGACTCTGAGCAGTAATGCCCATTTGTGCACCGTTTGGACATCTCTGGGCTGCTGCAGTTGGGGTTATCGGGGACTGAGCGCTCCAAAACACCTTCACTTCCATGCTGAAATTTTTGACCCTTAAACAACGCAACTCAAAATAAATGTCAAGCATGCAAGAGCTGCTGCTTATTTTGTAACATATTTCCTCCCATTCCCAAATAGTTGTATTTTTAGCCATGCCTCTGCCAACCGGACCCTTCGCACTTCTGTGACAGTTACACCCCTTACACACCTTCTACTCGGCTCCATTGTCAGAAAGGGAGAGTAGCCCATAAAATAAATGAATAACTGTCCTCCTTGGTAAGTGACCCTTAAGCCTTTTTAAGGGCCTTGTTTGCACAAATCCTGCTCATAGGAGTAGAAAAATATTAGAATAGAGAAGAATGGAATAAATTATAATATTAAGTATGTGATACCACAAAGAGAAATTCTGTTCGGTGTCAGTAGTTGTTATAAGCATGTTTGTTTTGTATTTCCCCATTCAGTTTCTTGGAAAAGAAATATAAAACAAATAAATGGTTTCTGCAGAACACACGTGTGCCCTAGGGCACTTCTTTCATGGCTGCCAGAAAATCTTTGTTACGGATCACAGTAAGAACAGACTTAACACTTGTGTTTGGTTTTCTTTAACAGCCTGCTAGCGTATCCGTGCAAGCGGATTTTTCTTACCGTCCTTCAGTTGCACAAATGCTTTTACAGATAGAAACACTGCCATACTGAGATATCTGACAGCTTTTTCTGTGATTATTTTCCAACATGCCCATTTCTTGCTGTGGAAGCTGAAGGCCCCCAGCTATAGACAGCTGTACGGCCGGAGGGGCTGACTCTGTGCCTAGTGCAGGCAGCTCCTAACAAGAGCCTGCCGTAGGCACAGCAGAGAGCCCACTGTTCTTCAGTTGATCATATCTGCACCCTCCACAGCATCCAGTGGACGCACCTGTTGATTCCTGTCCTCAATTTTTTTATATTAGCCACTCTGCTATAACATATCAACTATGCTCCTTGCTTCAGGATGACATGTACTGCTGAGCCTGAAGCTAAAGTCAACCTCTCGCTGGTCTTTTAAAGAGAAAGCTAAAGGTGTGCTGTGCTTCTGGAAACTGAGCCGCTGAGTTGCTCATTCTACATACAGCTTACGTGGGTCAATAGCAAGCTTCATATACAATGGTATGTGCTAAAATAAGAACTTTCCCAAAATAAAAGATAATTTATTTTTATGTTCATGTAATGATTGCTCATTTGGCTACAAGTCTGATTCGATATTTTAAATAAGTTACTATTTTGTCAATTTTATTATGTATTTCTCTACACTAGGAGCCCCCCATACAACTTGAATCAAAAAGTCGACTAAGAAAGTTGTGTTTAGAGAAACATTAGACTGAAAGTAATGAGTATGCATCTAGTGCTCGGCACTGTCGGTTTGTCACACTCGGTGAAGTATAAAGAGCACTCACTGTCTGTCAAGTTAGGCTGCAGATGGGCAGGTACTACAAAATGTTTGATCTAACTTCACACAATGTTGCAGTTCACAATTCTGCACATATTTATGGCACATACAGCTGAATTACTCTTTCCACATTTAAATGAGTGCTGCCATCAGTCTCCTGTTGAGTTTGTAGGGATGAGTGAAGCTAGTGCTAAGATTACAAGGAGCCTGTATTGTGATACCTGCTGATAAGAGGATGCGTATATCTTGCTGAAAAATGGCAAATTGATGCAACTGGTCAGCTTTACTGAAACACTTCACATTGCCTAAGCAGTCTGTTGGCTACTTGTTTTTTCCTCTCCAGTAGTTATACATGCAATAATTTTTGAAAAGGTCATTACATTCAGTTTACCTAAAGTACATGATAAGTAGAATACACAATGAGTTGTTCTCAACAAATGTTTTGTCTTGGAAGCTGGAGGAGTTGAGCAGCCTATGAAATGTCACTACTTCAAATATGCTAGTTAAGTTTGAGGAGCTGGAAACTGCATATCACTGCACGCTGAATGTTGGCTCATAGCAAAAACCCATAAATTTATAATGAGGGCAGCCGTTTCAGAGCTTAAACTGTCAACTCTGTAGTCCACTGCTGTTTCCTGTACCATACAGCCACTTTGGGTTAGGAAGATTACTAACTGCTGACCTTCAATAAATATTAAATTATGCATATTAAAGTATTTTGGAATATATAAAATTAATCTGTAGTAAAATTTAGTAAGACATTTCAGTGTTTGGGAATGGGGCTTGGGGGGCTCTTTTTGGCTTTCAATAAAGATAAAAGTAGGTTAGTTATCACGCTACAGCTTCTGGTTGCTTTTTTTCCTAACACTGCACTTCCATGAACACACTAAGCTTGCAAAAGCTGCAGCCAGCACTCACTCACTCTGGCTCCTGGCAAAGGGGAAGGGACAGGTTGGGACGGCAAAAAATGGGTGGAGGCTACTTCTTTGAGCAGTAGCTCCGTTTTATGCTTGTAGCTCTGCTTTATGCTTGTTTAAAGTGCTTACAAAGCTACATTGTAAAGGTGCAAGTAATTCCGTGTCAGCAGGACCAAACCAAGGTTACCGCTTCCTCCCTTGCCCTGGCACTTGTGTGACTGAATAGGGAGCTGTGTCAGGCAACTGGCTTGACTTAAGAGTTATGTATAATTGGCTGCCTGCAGCACTTGCAGCCCAAGGGAACAGTCAAAGTGGGATCACCGCAGTCCAGATCTGGATTGAGTTGGCTGCCATGAACCTAAACTTGAATAAACTTGAAGACTCTGATAGAGAACCAGCACGCTTGTTGCACTGTTTTCACTTCTGTGTTGGAGTCTGCATTACACTGAGGTCACGTTTATGTCAATTCAATAAAGTAATTTGCTCAAGCTGTGTTATATCTTTAAATTTGCTTTAAGTTCTAACCTCTTTTCTTTTCTTAGTATGGCAGTTTCTGGTTTTGTTTCTTTTTTTTTTTTTTTTGCACACTGAAGACATACATACTAAAAGAATCACAATACTATATAGGTAAGGTGTAGTTTTACAACAATATTTTCCATAGCTTTGAATGTTACATAGAAGAGTTGAGACAGTAAATCTGCAGCTACTGGTAATGATAAATAACAGCAAAGTGATGTAGCAATAGAAAGGAAAAATGAAAAAGAAGCAGGAGATCCTAGTTTGTGGTGCCTGTGGTCTTTTTGCACCAGACGCAGAAGTAGGCCCTATGGATGGCGTAGTTTCTCTCTGTCCATAGTAGCCCATTAGTTTGTAATTTTGCACATTACTTTCCATGGAGACAGCTGTATGTACAGATGATTCATACTGTGTATTTACACAGTATAATTTAATACTGAATTTAAGGTAGCCTTGGTTTTGTGCCTTTGTTAGATAGATGTGTTTAATTTTCATTATGAAAATGGATTCTCTGTTTATTTCACAAGCATGCAAATAGCTTTGCATTTTTCTGAGCTCCTCTGTTTGAACAGCTTGGTCAAAAGTGCTTTCATTATGAAATGTATCACCACAGGGAAGAGGAACAACTGGAAGGTGAAACTAAGCTTGCTGTTCTTCAATAAAAAGCAGGGTGAGAAAGTGGGTGTTGGAACAGGGATCGGAGCAAGATGATGCCTTAGAAAACCACGGAGAGCATCCTGCTTGTATGAGTATGCTACTTTTTGCCATTCTGGGATTGTCAGTACTCAGTCTGGCTTGTTCATGGATTATACATTATCCTTGCTGTTCAAGTTCATGTGAGAGMAGCTGTGTAGGTATTTCAGTATTTCACTGAAGCTTGGTCTTTCAGGCATATTTTTCTTGCATGCCTTTAAATAACAATACCTTTGCAGTGTACATTACAGTTCCATAAAACTCGACTGAAAAAGAGCATGTTAAACAGTCTGGCAATTTTAGCCTAACATAACCAAAGATAAAAACTTCTCCTAGCCTTGAGCTGAGTTCAGGTTGTTTGAATGCTCAAAGATGGTTTGATGAATGATAATCACATACACAGAACGTTCAGAAATAAGTGTAAGACACTTTCCAGACCACATTACCTAATGAAAAAGTTCAGATGGTGACCAGCCTTGTAGTCTTTCTCCCCCCATTCCCCAATGTAAAAATACTCCAGTTATTCAGGTATAACCTACACCCACTTAAAAAGTTACTGTTGTTTGGAAAATAATCCTCGTTTAACCTGGACCAAATCAGYCTGAACTGCAGTGTGGAGAAGGAGACGAGCAAGCCGTGGCAGTCAGCAGAGGCAGAAGGGTTAATGGGAAGAGGAGCAGGGCTTTGGGGAGACCTTCTCTGTGTCACCTGAATATGCAGGTCGCTTTCACTGCGGTTGGATCATAATTTCTGGAATATATGCATGAAAATGAGATACAAACATAGCTTGTGTGTATGCTAATGTTACTTTATACCTAAGTTATGAGATTTTAGGACCACGCCAACTGTTTTAACACTTGTTTTCCTCCCTTTCTCAGTCGTCGTCTGTGCCCAGACGTTGGATGCAAATGTAAAGGGGGGGTGTTCGATCTTACTCTCTGAAAGGCCATAGTGGGTAAGGTTTTTGTTGGCTGTTTCTCTGAGGTAATTCATCAGTGTTGCTCAGACAGACAAAACAGTTCAATAAATTTGTTACATATTATTTCTTAGTTTATAAGTTTACCTTTTCTTAAAAAGCTGAAAATGAAAAATATTTCCATAACTTGGATAGCATTAAGTAGGTTTATCTTTAAGAAAGGTAAGCTTTGAATACTGGGTTGCTGAAGCATTAAAGTTGAGGCTATTAAAAGCAGCCTAATGTCGTAATGCCGGTTTTACCCAAGAGTAAATTTTAAAACTTTTTGTCAGGCACAGTGTTTGGCAGCATGTTACATCATTCAAATATCTGAAGGCACTTAGAACATTTAGGTGAAAATACAGCACTTGGGAATGATAATGTAATGAGTTTCTAGTGGTATCCCCTAACCTAAAGTACCTGATCAGCCTGTTCCATGTTTTCAGGTAGCAGGTAGTATTCTGCAATTGTACAAAAGGTATTGACAGCAAACAGCTGACAAAGCTCATATTACCAGTCCAGGAAAATGTTGGATTGAATGGTCTATTTAGATATGTTTATAACCTAAGAGATGCCTAGAATTTTCACTATTTAATTTTTTTCTTTTTTAGATTTTTCATTAATTTATCGACCTACTTACCTAGAAACATTTGAATTGCAGTTGCATTAAAGGTGAGGAGTGACTTGGTTTTTTGTGTGCTAGTAAGCAGTAAGATTGACAAGAACTACGGAGTGGGCACTTAAATAACCCTTACTAAAACCTTCCAGCAGGGAACTTTGTCCTACCATCACTATAATGATCAGTTCAAATACTGATAGACTTGGAGTGGGGACTGTTTATTTTTAAGTTGAAAATTGGAAACATTTTCTGACAATATTAGCTTTTTGAGTATCACTGCATTTGTTAACAAATTAAATTATATCTTCTTTATTACTAACCATTAATTGCTGTTGTGATACACAGTGCCATACTAAGGAGTTTTCTGTCCCTTTTTCAGAGCAAAAAAGTTCCTAAAATAAGTTGAAAGAATGGTCAACAGCATCAGTTTCCTCTTCATGCTTCCTTCAAAATTAAGGCCACTTTAAGTCTAAGGCCACTTTACTGTCTGTTTAGTCTAGTGCTGTACAAACAGTTTCTTACTTCCGCAGTTGCTGCTGTGACTCCTGCTTTATTCATATTAAAGGTGATGTAGTTACCTAAATATCAAGTCACGCCATCAAGCCACTTGAGTTTTAGCTGTGTGGTTTGCTGCAAGTAGTCACTCACACTTTTTTTATGTCTTCTGAGCTGGCAAGGCTTGAACAAATTCCTTTCAGGAAGCTCTGTGGCTGTGCTAGTACATTTTGCTGAGGGGTAAGACATACTAGCACAGGCACAATCATGTCATAATATGGTTACGCACCTCCTTGGCCAGCGCCGGCTTGCTCTGTGCTGTCTCTGCTTCCAGCTCAGGCTTTGCGCATGTGATGCTGTGACCCAATCCTGTAAGTATGTCCTCTGCTGTTTTGCAAAAGCTGCGTGGATATTTTGGACTAAGATCATCAAAAGCTGCCTGCCTCTGAAATTGTACACCTTAAATAAGCATGCTGGTGTCTGTAAATAAGAAGTGTGATMAATGTGTGTGCTCGTGTATTAGGGAGTGGTATAAGTTCAAAACCTCGCTGATTAAAACTGTCTCAGAGGTCTTTTTTCCCTCCATTTTTTTTTAAACTTCTTTTCTCAAAGAATTGCGCTAGTTTCTACCTTGTTCTCCTGTCTTAGTATGAATATTTATGTTCGGACTACTTTTGCATTGTTTTCCTGTTTTGGTGGTGTTACACTGCTCAGAAGATTGAACAAAATAGTGTTTAGAGCTGTTAAATCTAAAAACTTGAATGTGCACTTTGCCTTGTAGGAGAAAATGTACTGAAATTTGCTTGGTCATCTCACTTCGTCTTTGAAGTGCAGATAAAAAAAATGAAAGAACTGTTATGATATAGTAAGTCAGTAAGATTGCCTTCCCTGTTAGAAAATGCCACCACCAGTATTATCTCCCTTGCTGGTGGGTAAAATCCCCAACTTCTCTGACTAAATTGGTATACGCTGCATTGTTTTATTATCCATGTACAACTCGTCCCCAGTCTATACCTCCAGATCTTCCTTATAAATATTAATAATTGAGTTGCCAAATAATGTTATTAAAAGAAATGTACCCTAAAGATATCTCAGTCTATCATAAAGCACATGAAAGTAGCAGAAAGCAAGTTCACTCACAAAAAGTTTAAAGTGAGCAAAAAGTTGCAGTATGAAGTCCTGTCCTGAAGGTAAATCTTTATCTGGGAATTCCAGGTGTGGATCTAAAGATGATGGAGATCTAGAGATGAATCTAGGTATGTTTAGCTAGAAAGTGATAGGATAGGTTCACCATGAACCAAGCGATAGACTGTGCTAAAATTTTGCATTAAGACCACAATAAAATTCAGTTCCTTAAACATACAAAAGGCATCATCACTTTTTCACTGGAAAGTACTGTGATTGTGCAAAACATTAAAATATGCTTGCTCCCAATGCTCCTAATCTTTACTGACTCTCAAACCATTTTCCTCTGCAGCTTAACTAGTTACACAATGCAAATGAAAAATAGAGATGACTCATGCTTGAAATCTCAGGGGCTACCATCTCAAATGACTACGGGTGGGAACAGTCTTCTTAAACTTGTATTTTTTAGTGCACACCCAGTCATCTGTATATCAGAACATCTGCAAGGAGAGAATTTCTTCAAATTGCGAACAAGAAAGCCCAATTCTTTTTGCTTAGTCACAAAAAAGGGAGGAATTTGCATTTGGATGTGAGCTCCTACGAGAAAAGGGAAAGTGTATTTCCCAGCTCTGGTGCTCCTCTTGTTGACTGTCCCCACAGAATTTTGAAAGACCCATAAGAACTTTAGAAAAATCTCTCCTCAGCCTCCAGTACACTTTTGGTAGGCAAAAGACTGCTAATGCAGTACATGAGGAGGAACATTTACTTCTCTTCCCCGCCTCCCCCCCCCCCTTTTTTTTTTTAAAGTATGTAATTAATTTTACTACCTAAATTATGACCAATGTCTGAGAAGAAAGCAACCTAATGCCACTGATGAGAGATGATGGAGTTTTTGAAAAGCAATAAAGATAAATATAAAATTGGTGGCAGAATTTCTTGTCAAAATGAAAGCTGAAGAGACAGTCAGGTTTTCTGAAGTAATACAGAATTATATTTAGAACTTTAGTCTGTTAAATTACACAACAGTTGCTGTTGGCAGGACATTTAAAAAGAAGTATATAATCTGTCAGGGTAACTACAGTAAAAGGGAGACGCTGTTGTAGTCCATTTCAGTAGAACGGAGGAGGTTAATATTACTGGACTTTCTCAATAGGGCATTAAGAGGGATTGTGATGATCTGTCGTTACATTGCATGTTTGCCTGCCAGACTGGACTTGTGTTCATGCACTTCAACATTTTACTGTTTGAGTTGCTCCTTTCACAGAAAGGTTATTACAGAGCAATGCTGCTAGATTTCAGGAAATTTATCAATAAAGGAAATAGCTTTTAATGACTGGCTCTCCTGTGTTCATGTTACTAAGCTTTGGTCAGACAAATCTATTAGCTGAATCCTATTTAAAAAAGAATGATTCGGTGTTTACTTTCTCCTAACTTTTGTTCTTGTGTAGTAATAGATTCATGTTACTATTTTATTTTATTTTGGGAAATGCCATTTTACTTTTAAGTATTTCTAATGCGTCATCACAAGAGTACATACAATTCCTCCTAGGTCATGCTGTACAGATTTTTGGTAACATACCAGATTTGAGGCCAGGAAATAAGTGTTAATATTTAAACTATGCAGTTAGGGTAATGTCATTAATTAATTTTTTGCCGCCTTGAGTAAAATGTCATTAACATTTGTCCAACCCTAACACCATGACTTGATCACAGTCTGAACTTGAACACACATACTCCAGGAATGGGTGAAGCAGTTGTATCCAACAGGCATAAGCATAAATACATTGTCTCTGGATAAATTTTTAAAAACTTTTACCCAGGGAGATTATTTCCTGTACTCCTTCATCTTTACTTGCAAAATAAAAAGCACCTGATGTCCTAATTTCCTTACATTATGAAAGGATGTTGTTGAAATGATTATCATAAGCATAGGATAATAACGTAAGAGGGGAGATGAGCACCCTAATTCTTAAACAACCTGTTGTCCATGCATATATTCTAATGCAGATGATAAGTTGAAAACAGAGAAAAGTGAATGTTCCATAGACCCAGGGAAGCACCTAGCAATTAGAAGCAAAATATTAGTTACACAAGTTACATTCGTACTTTCTATCTGCAGTACCCATCACACATTCATTAATATTACAGAAACAGGAATACTACATCTGGCTTTGAAGACTGTAAAAGACTGTGCATTAGTTATTTACTTTTATTGTGCCCTGAAAATGCAGGGAAAACCGAGTTCTTAACTTTTCTGTTATGAAAACAGCTTCTGTTAAGAAACCCAGCTTCCAGTAAATTCCTGCTTTATGTCAGCTGTGTTCCAATTAGGAGACAGAAGCAAAATCTAGACTATCCATTCACTGCTGAGTGAGATGAAATAGTGGCATAGTTTAAGAAGTTACCCAAAAGAAGTAACTTATGTGTTACTAGTCCTTTGCAATGCAGAGTCAAACTGCTCACACCACAGAACAGTATGGCAGTTTTCAGATGCCTGGATTCCACACAGAAAAAACAGAGTGTGAAGTCTCACCTGTGCTTTTGCATTGTTTTACTCCCTTTTGCTCCCTTTTCTAGCTGAACTGTCTTTTTTTGGCCTGTAATTGGTATCTTCAATCACATTTTCAAGTTAGAAAATTTAAAACATAATCTGATTATAAAAATTAGGTTTAAATGCTTCTTTGTAGTTACATATTATGCTAGAGACTGCACAAACAGTCCGTGATACAGATCTATACAGAATAGTCTGGATGTTCAGTACTCTATTTTATTTTTTTTTTTTTTATTTAACCTGCTTAAAAATACAACAAAGATAGAGGGGAATTGATCTCCAGTCTGTAGTTTCAAACTGATATAGAATAGGTGAATGCAAAAATCTTCTGTTGTAATAAGCTCCAAAACAATAGGTGCAATAACAGGCTTTGGAATTTATCTGAAGGTGCCTAAAATAAGAGAATGTTTTCAAAAAGCTTGAACGTGTCAAGTCTGTACTCAAAGGAGGCATGATTTTCATGTGGGGAAGCAAGCAACAAACCTTTTTTTGTAATGTATGAATCTGGTTTTAGTATAAATTGTATGTATTGGGGGATTATTTGACATGGGGTATCAAATTTCTCAAGGACAGTGCTTGCAGGCAAGAAAAACCTTACGGAAGATGGAGCAAATAGGGCTTTATATTTGTAGATCTCAAACTGATTTGATCTTCTAGACTGTATAATTCAACAATCTTAGGAGAGGCCACTACTTTTGTATTTTGCAAAGCAGTTTACTACTGAAAAGCAGAAAATTAAAAGATTATGATAACTTAAATCTCACTAGTTGGATCATCAGAGCCATGTAAGTCACAACCTTTCCATTGCAAAGTGGTTGTGTASCTAAACACAGAACTAGTCCGTCTATCCATTTTGTATTACAGACGGGAAGAGAGAGATTATCAATTCTTATTTGACTGTTTACATAGCTTTTGGTGGAGAACTTCCATGGCCAAATGTCCTCTAAAATTTGTCCTTGATCATGCTGCTTGCCTTTTCATGTGCTTGTTTTAAGAAGCTGGGTGGAAACAGTACAATCGCTTATCTCTGCTGTTGAAACATCGGAGTAAGGGTAACATTTGCCATAATGCCTGATGAGATTGGGTATATGTTGTGGGGCTCAGGCTGAAATACTTCTTTATTACTATAGAATATGCATTTTCCTTTTTAATTTTTGTGCCCTTTAGTCCAAGTATATTTTGTAGATGTTGGAGGAGTGTTTTCAGTATTCTTCCGTTGCAGATTTTCTCCTTTTCCATCCTCTTTTGAAATACTGTCTGTCCAAGCCACCAGTCCTTACCATGTTCATTAACTAAAATGCCAACGAAACAAAAGGGTGCCTCTCACTTACTTCCTTTACCATAAAAAAGTGTTGAGTTTGCTGTTAGTTATAGTGACTGCTAGCATTCGCAATACTCTAGCATAAACTGGATTGGCTTGAAACCTTGTGTGCCCTGGGCTTTTGATCAGATCACGGCATAACCAGTACAGATTGAGTACGGGCTTGTGAGAGAGAAAGCGTTGCAGTGAATGAGCCTCAGGTATTTACAGTGCAGATTCTGGATAGATTTAATGAGGCAAAAGTAGCAGAGGTGGGTCTAGAGGAAATACTTTCCCGATTCAGTGTATTCTCAATGGACAGTTTTCAGTTGTGGAATCCTGCCTTGGCCTTTTATGTTTTGTGCCTTTGGGGCACACGAACAGCTCTTGCCCTTCTACCAAATATTTGCTTGCCCTTATGTTACAAGATTGGGAGAGAGAGTTTCACACCAGTCTGTTAGATAATTGAGAAATACTGGTTAAGCATGGCTGGTCTGGTTTCCATTACAGTAGTTGTTGCAGCAATAGATGTATGACACTTGACACTTACAAATTGATATTTTTTTTTTTCCTGATTGACATTAAGTGCATATATGTTCTGAGGTGGTAAAACAGAAGTAGTGAATATAAAGGACAACAATAATAGTTTTCTTGAAATCAAAAATAAGTCTGATCTTTGTTTAGTAGCTAAGTAAAACATTGTATTAACTACTTTTTCTTTTTAAGCAGCAGTAGGAGAAACAAGATTTCCTAATACTACTTGTGGTTTTGATATTTCAAATAAAATGTCTATATTTAAACAGTGAACCTCGACTTATATCAGGATCCACTATATCTGACTTCCCCTCTCCCTGTTTGTTGGGACATAGGTACTAGTATTTACACTGCACAGACATAGTAAGAGCTCTTGAAAGGTCTCAGGCTTTGAGCTACTATTGCATTGATAGAGCACAGAAGTACTTCTGAAACCTGCTGGCGTTTGATTAGATTACCTCTGGAGTTTTCATTGCCCTTTGATGTACAGAGTTGTGTAAGAGGAAAAGATGTAGAAATCTGCCTGTGAGAAAGGAACAAAAATCGGACCTCGTGTACTTTTTTTTTCTGCCATGAGTAACTTGCATTAATATTGGCAGTTTGTTTTCATAAACACACTGACATGATGTAAAAACTGAATCATTTTCCTTAGTTTTTCTTCTTTCAATCTTTCTAACCCCCAAAAAGTTGTAATAAGTCACAAGATTCTTCTCTTATTGCTATTTAATCACAGTCTTCTCATCTGTAGAAATGTTCTCTCATTCTTCTGTGTGACAGGTATAAACCTGGAAGATTAAAATTTGTAGAGAGCCTGATAGTATGCACTCATTTGTTTATTGTGTTTAAGCTTGCTGCATCTTCCTGGCAATGTGACATTTCTCAGTCTTTCTGTAATTTCTTTTTCAAATCCTAGACTCTTTCAGTTCTTGTACTGGAACAAATTCAGGACTACTAGATATTGATTAGATTCCCTTCCAAAAACTGACTGTAACTAATAACCAACATACTTATTCAGGTCAACTTGCGTTTTTTTCACTGTGTAGAACCACCTTTGCACTTAAAAATGATGAATGTTTACTGTGGTTTCCAAAATGTTTAGATCTGCCTGAATGTTAGAGAAATTCCGGAAATAGTTGTTACTTACTCATACTGGATTGTTTTGGAAGATTTCAGAACTTCCTGAAAGGGGTCAACCCTGAGTACTTATGCTAAATCCAGAACTGTATCTCCATTTGAAGTTGGCAAGAGCTTGGTCACAGGGGAACCAGGACTTCCTCCGGTGGTGTTTGTAAACTGAACGACTTCTTGCTTTGCAGATTCCAGGTTTTACTCACGAACTAGAATACTGCCCTTTTCCTGTCTAATGTCATCCTTCGTACTAGAAGACTTTCCTAACACAGTGAAAAAACGTTTTAAAAGTTACAATTAATGTTTAAGTAGATTGAAAAAGAAGTATGTTTTCTTCTAATCACGCTATTACATAGTAAATTGGATCCCTGGCAAGCTTTTTAACACAAGAGGAAGGACAATAAACACTGTTACTCATATACTTTCAATATTAAACCTTTACAGTGTTTGGGACTTGGGCTATTAAAGCCTTTTTTAGCGAAGATGGTAATTTGCTGCCTTATTAAAATTAAACTGCATAGGATAAAATTTCTAGCCACAGGTACTTCTTTAGATTTTGAGTTACACTTAGAAATTCTAGTTGTGTGTGCAAATGATGGATACATTGATTCCGTTCTGTTTGAGTAGTTAAATGCAGAGAAGATGGGGGTATTTCCTCCTCTGTGAATACTCACTTCCAGAGGTATAAACCCTCTCCCTGTTCCCCACACACACTTTTGCTCTTACTTAGTCTCATGAGCTTTTGTGATTATTTAGAGGCTATTTTTCTTTATTTAAAAACAAAAAAAATAGTTGCACTTGTTTTCTTAGATTTTATGTTAAATTCATGAAAAATGATGGAGAGGAGTGTCTCCTCTGTTCCAGAACCTGGGCTCTGATTTCAGACTTTGTTCTGTGGCCCTGGCTGCAGGACAAGAATAGAGTGTTACCTATTATCTGTCTCTGAATCTTTTAATTGAGGATATCAAAGTCAGATTATACTCAAAGAACATCTCCTCCATCTGTGGCAGTCTTAAAATACAGTGTCAGCCGTTGTATGAGCATTCACATTGGTTATTTGTTTTCTATAGTAAGCTTGGACTATAGAATTTTTGTAAACAGTCAGCATATAATAGTAATAAGGAAAATATTACCTCATGAGTGAGGTTTCTAATACAAACACAGTAACATACTGCAAATGATAAATGAACTCCAGTCTAGAAAGTTACCATTTCAAAATTGCTAGAAGCTTATTCTGCTAAGGAAAATCCTTCGGCTATGCTGAAAACACAGCTGTCTAGGAGAGAAACTACATGTATTTTTGTTTGGTTTGTTTTTTTTCCTTAGACTGTAGTCATGCCTGACACACATTGATTGCTGGTACTGGGAACGGGCATTTCCTACATCAGGAACTGGAAGCTCTGGTGTTTCCAAAATAGATAGATAAGAGTCTAAATAAGCTAGTTACATTGCACAATTAAGAGAAAAAATGAACTTTGTAAGTCAATATAAAATATTACATATTCTAAATATTCTAGTATTATATAACAGTTTTATTTTGATACAGTGAAATTTTTCACGAGTGCTACATTTTCTTTTATTTGTGAGGACAGAGGAAATTTATTGGGAACATAACTGTTACACTTTAGTAATACATAGTTGGCTTGCCTTGAAGGTATCCTTGATGGTGCATCGATTTGAACATCGCATCTCATCCTTTCTCTTAAAGTCTAATTAAACTCAAATAAGATATTGAAGACATAAGATGTAATTTGAATAGCTCAGTTTGGCTTCTAACCAAATGGAATTGGTATGGAGCAAGTTCAGTATGTCAGTCTGTTATGGATTATATTTAAAATATGATAAGTATTTATTTGGCACGAGTTTGGGATGGCCCTGTTACGGATCAAAATCTTATATGGCCACATGCAAGTGCCAATAATACTAAAAACATTATTGCGCCTCTTATTTATTTCGTATTTCAAGAGAAAATGTTTGTAGGAGAATTTCATAAGGGATGTTGAACACTGTTTCAGTCCATAAAAACTGGTACCTTGATTGAAATCTTAGACTTACGGGGAAGGCTAATAAAATATAACTAGGTTAAACATCAGTTAAAAACTTTCTGTATATAAAACCAAGTAGTCCAAGAGAACGATTATGCAGTAGACTTTTTGAAGCCATATCTGTATAGTTACATACAGGCATCTTTTTTTTCACTGGTCATGGGGCCAGTGAAGCCTCTCTGCCTACACAACCATGCTTTTGTTCTGTAAACTCTCCTCTTACCTGAGTACCCAAACTCTATTTCATGTTCCTTATGACTCTTTTGGGCAGTGTGTGCTACGGATAGTCCTGGTTTAATATTTCTACTGATACTCATCCATCAAGAATGATAAAGGTCTTGTTGCTTCTGCCCTGAGACAGAAGAATGGACCATATGGAATCTGAAAGTCTCTTTCTTATTAAGCATCTGTTCATAGCTTTATTCAGAACGTGTTTAAAGGGGGGGTGGGGGGAATCCCATAAAAATTAAACTCGTTTTGGGTAGCTTCACGTTTACCTGTACACTGTAGCTTAGTCTTTTCCAATAATATCATTGCTCTTCTCTTGTATGGGTAGCATGTGCCACCTTTGTTTAAATTCATAGGCTATTCTTCTTCAGGAGCATTAGGGTAGAAATTCTAAAGATTCCTCCTTTCTGCAAGGGAAAAAAAATTCCCAACCTTTAATACTTTCTTTTTTTCTGTTTTAATATAGATCTAATCGACACTGAAAAAAACTCAGTCATTACTGTCAGATACCTTGTAAGTATACCTGTGTGTGCATATATATATATATATATATATATATATATATTTATGTATGTGTGTGTGTATGTATGTGTCAGTTTTTATATGAATATGTTCAAAGGAAAAAGCCAAGTTTGTCTTTTTGGGACTTAGTAAGTTTTCCCAGCTGTTTTCTGTTCAGAATTACAACTGATTTTTGTCAAGAAAGAAACACCTTAAATTACCACAAATGTGTGCAGATTCGCTAAGTTATCTGTTTTTATAAACACTTTTTAAAGTATTTCAAACAAATCTGAAATTTCGAAATGAAAGAAATGCAATATTTAAATTTTGCTAATGTGAACAGTAACATAACTGGCTGCAAGTGTACAAAGTGTGTTGTACATGTACTTAATTCAAAAGTTAAAAGTGATTTCAACAGGGTGCCAGTTTTAGGACAAAAAAACCATTCTTTCCCATTAAGACCTTTTTATCATTACTTTATTATTTCAGGCAGTATTTTGAACATTCCTATGCGTTTTTTTAGCATGTTAGAAAGTTGTTCCAGTAAACGGTGAAAGTTCTTAAGTTAGTGTTCAACACCGAAGTGAGTTCTGTTGCTTAGTCAGCTTGAAGATCATCTCACGTATAAAACCGCACATTTCATGCATGTAGAAAGAATTATTAGGTGACATCAGTAGCATGTAATTCTTCAAACAGTCGTCTTTTCACACATAGTCTTACAATCCATTCTGCAGCCTAGTTCAGTTCTAAAGACGTAGTATTGATAATCAGTAATAAAATGTGAATTGGGTATTGTGAAATACCTGTTTAAATCATGACAGTAGTGTTATAATTTATTGTGTTATTTGCATCTCATCAGTGCTTAGATGACAAGAGGAGCAGGTCCCCATCATTTTAGATATGGTAAAAAAGAAAGGGACAGCTCTTACCCCAGAGACTTCCGTTCAATTCAGTATTGCCCAGATGCAGTAAGAAAGAGTGGAAAATAGCAGTAGAAAGATGAGATAATTGCAGTAAGTATATATTAAGAGAAACCATTAATCAATAGAGATTTAATTAGAAAGTAGTAAGCAAAATCAGTATGTGAAAATATGATTTTCAGTTCTTTGTATATGTTGCAATAACATGTACACAGAAAATACTCTGAAAATTTTGTGTTTTTTCAGTGTTATACAAGCTGCTAAAGAGCTTAAATACATTTTATAAAATCAACGTATATGAGATTAGATTAAATTGAATGGAAAAGTTAAAGTAAATGTCTTTTTATAGTATTGGTCAGTGCAGAACATTGGCTAAAGAACTTAAGTAACTATGAACCCATTCCTCCCCTCCCTTTCTAAATTAGTCAGTTCTTGATTATTAGCGAGTAGTTTTTTACCAGTAGGACTACTTCTGAAAAAGCCACTACTCAGCCTGAATAAAAGCTATAGTACTGTCTCATTATATTAAATTGTTTGCATTAGTCCAGCAAGTCTGCTTTTTATCCAAATTATTGTGTCTGGTCATATGCTTTTTGTTGGAAGGTGAAGAGCAGTAAGAGTTCTCCGTGGGGTTATGGTTAAGATGCAGCATTGTGTCTAATCACGGCATGCACTGAAGTTCTCGTGCTGTAGTCTTAGCGCTATGGCTGGCTTTTGTTTTAAATACAAGCTCAACTGCTGCTTTTGGAGCACTGAATTAACTGGAATGAAAATATCATACAAGATTTGTAATATAAACCAGTAAACCTTTATTTTAGAGAACTGGAGCTTAGGGAAGTGAAATGATACCTCTTCTGCTGAGGTTTGACTGCTGAGCAGTTGATGATGATGAGGTTAACTAGAGCAGAATAAGCATATGCGTTTTGAAAAGACTGTAGCATTCATTTTTTATAAAAAGAAACATGCAGAACACTTTTTTTTCTGAACAAGTCTGAGCTTAGTTTAGTACATTATACAATCATTCAATAGTAATTTTATTCTATAGATTTAATTAAAAAAATAACGTGGTGATCATGTTATTCTAAGTATTTGCAGATCTCTTAATCTTACATTACGTTAAATGCTGTTGATATTGGCTACAACACAACTGCAGATGTTAGAATTCTTATTAAAAAACCCAAAAACCTATTAATAGATTTCTGTTATGCTGTTAGTAGCAGTTGTCTGTTTAACCTGAAATGTTAATTGTAGCCTCCCTCATCGCCTGAGGGTGGCAAATATGTTAATAAAGGTACCTTCTGAGGAGTGCCCACGTTCTTTTAATTCTTGATGGAGCCCTGAAAACTTCCCTGTTCTCATCCGTTCCATTTGTCAGATTCTATCGATGAAAGACGGGGCTTTGCAATAAGCTAGCCAGTGGCACTCACCCCCCTGGGGGTCTGAGGTACTGCTCTTTTGGTAGCCCACCTTTGCCTTTTATTTTTCCTGCTGTGCATCGTTCAGGATGTGTTTGCATGCCGTGTTTGCATGCCATCCAGGTGAAGATAAGAACCGTACCTTTTACGTGCCAGTGCAGACTAGTTGCAGACCAGTGGGCTAGTCACAGCTGGGGGTTGCTGTGATGCTTTTGTTTTTCTCCCACTCAGCTTTGGTCTTTATTCAGGCCCAGTTCTCCTTAATGAGTAAAGATTTCTGACGTGCAGACAAAATCTTGCCAAGTTGTGCTTTATTTTAAATTGGATTAAATGGGACAAATTGGATTCCATTTTCCATACCTGGAGTTCTGAAATGCATATATTGAAGTAGTTTTTGGAGGGGGAAAAGCAAATCTCTGTAATCCCTTTCCAAGAGTCTGACACTTGTAGTTGAAAAGTAATAGATTAAAAACTCAGTTGCTGGGGCAAAGTTAATAAAACAGTTTTGGAATATTATATAGTTTTTAGATTACAACATGTAGTCTTTTGAGGACTCTGTATCAAGATACATTTTAATCTGAATATAAGTTGATGCAATATTCTGAAAAGCAGTAATCTACTGTATCTTTTCTCTGTAGTACAAATATTTAGGGGGAAAACAACTGTTGACCTTTCCCATAATTACACAATTGTAGCATTACTCAAGTAGCTTAAACACAATATTATGATGTGAAGGACAACAGCCCTGAACTATTCAAACAGAGAGAGTGGGGAAAAGTCTTTGAAAAGAAAATATTTGTGGATGCAACAAACAAGTATGGAAAAGATTCCTCCCCTTTCATCTTCAGAGCAGTGCACTGCTACATCACGCAGTGTACATGCCTCTTAAGTCAGTTACTTCAGTCTCCTTTGTCTTGATGCATTTGAAGTGAACTCTTAGAAGGACTAAAACTAATGGACTGACTGTAATATTACTAATTTAATTCTTTTTTCTTTTTTTTTTCCTGCTTTCTGCTTGGCTCTGGTCTTCACCCACAGATGTCCACTGTTGGCTCTCAAAGGTTACTAAAATTTTAGCAGCTGCTCTGAAACGGAACTGCCTAAGCTTCACTTACTGTTGGCTTCTTCCTACACCATACTGCACTGCTGCTTTGCTTTTGCCTGCTTCAGAACACAATAAGAGATTTTCTTTTTTAAATATCTGCAATGAAACTTAGGCTAGAAGTATATGCCATTCTCTTGCTGCCTGTGTACTTGTTAATATCTGTGTACAGTATGCTTGTATTTATTCCGTGGTATTTTCTTACCAATGCTAAGAAGAAAAAGGCTATGGCAAAACGTTTAAAAGCTAAACCCATCTCGGAAAAACCTGGAAGCCCCTACCGTTCTGTTACTCATCTTGACTCACTAGCAAACATAAACATTCCTGGAGCAGACACACTGGACAAGCTGTTTGACCATGCTTTAGCAAAGTTTGGGAAGAAGGACTGTCTTGGGACCAGAGAAGTACTGAGTGAAGAAAATGAAATGCAACCAAATGGAAAAGTGTTCAAAAAGGTAAAACTTACAATTTTGTACTTAATTCTGAGTTGGTTTTGAGCTGCTTTGCATCTTGCCTCAACAACAGAGGTCTCCTTAGAGGTATTCTTTAATCATCATCTTATGATACAAAACATCCATTTTATAGTAGTTAAAGAATAACAGAATACAGGATGCACTATTTATTCTACTGCAAGAAAAATGAAAGCAATTTTTTTTTCTTTTAATGAATGGCAGTGTGTGTGCTTATGGTGTTATGCACCAACTACATAAGCTTGTAGAGCTGTATCAGCAGCTTCTTGTAATCACAATTTTTTTTTCCCTCACCAGTTAATTTTAGGAACTTACAGGTGGTTATCCTATGAAGAAGTAAATGAGAAAGTGAATCGCTTGGGGAGTGGACTGACTGCCCTGGGACTAACCCCAAAGAGTACTGTTGTCATATTCTGTGAGACCCGAGCAGAATGGATGATTGCAGCACTCACCTGCTTCAAGTACAACTTTCCTCGTGAGTGCTGAACTTTTTTACTCCTAATGTATCTTAGAACCATTTCTCAGCACTGGTTTGGCTGTTAAGTATTTTGAATCTGCCAATCCTATCATTGATGGTGTAAGAATTTCATAACTTACTCTGCCTATGGTCTGATTCTTAGAAGTTTCCAGTCTATTCTATGTGGTGCGGAGATCCCTAAAATTAACTTGCTCATACTTACGAGACTATTTTTTCTGATTTTATTGTAGTAATGTTCTAGATGTTAGAATGACAGAACAGTACAGTTCATATTCAGATTTTTTTAAAATACTCTGAAGATGTCAGTAGTTGTTTCTCCCCCCAAAATGTGGAATGTGTTTATAGTATTTTCTGTCTGTATCCTGATTTATGCATCTGCAACATTAAATGGTTATTAGAAGAGAGAAGAATGGTAGAATAATCAAAATCATATGCTAGTCTGAGGGCGTTTCGGTGACATTAAGCTGCTCAAGTTCATTACAATTATGTGTATGGGTTTTTTCTTAATTTTATTTAAGTTGTCAAAAATCTCTAATCTGACTTAATGCATACAAACTTCTCGGTGAAGTGGCAAAGGTTACTATGCACTCACATGCCCAGTCTGCATACAACCCGCTATGACCCATAGCTTATTTTTGTTGCTGCCTTATGTTTTTGCTTGCACTAGGCTCCCTCTTTTTCTTCCAGTATTAGTAGCAGCTGACTGTACGAGGAGAAGGTCATGGAGTAGGGTATGCAGAGAGGCTGTTAAAGGGCAATAATGGAAGAGCTGACATTGCTACTGAAGTAAGAGAGAGGATGGTTAATTCAGTCTTGATCCTCGTGCTTTGAGAGGCAGGAAGAATCAGCTATATAACATTACTCTCTTTTTGTCCCTTCCACGTGAACCCTATTTCACAGGAATATTAAATTCCTTTAATGGTCTTTGGAGGTTAGAGTTTGAGACAGCAGACAATACTAAAGGAAGGTATTTTTTTCAACAGAGAGATGATGGGAAGAGGTGAACTCCTTGGTGCCTGTGAGGCACTTAATGGCATCACTGTAGCCAGTCAGGGTTAAAAATAATCTAGCAACGTGAAAAACAGTCTGATGCCTTAGTCTGATTCTCTGCCTTGCCCCCATCAATAATTCCAAGGGAGCAAGCAAAGTAGCTGACACTGCTGAAAGAGCTGCCTGCAGAAGTGCATAGCTTTAAGCCATGACTGGTGCCCTGCGATGTTTAGTGTCACCTCTCCCCTGAGTTCTGGTTGCAAAGAGCTCAGGGGCAGAACACGTCTTCTCAGTTGCTTACTGTGCGATTACTTAGTGCATTATTGCTGGGTTTTGGTGGATCTCTTCATTTTGATGACTTCTCTTCTATAGAATAGACTATTTCAGTTGGAAGGGACCTACAATGGTCATCTAGTCCAACTGCCTGACCACTTCAGGACTGACCAAAAGTTAAAGCATGTTATTAGGGGCATTGTCCAAATGCCTCTTAAACACTGACAGGCTTGGGGCATCGACCACCTCTCTAGGAAGCCTGTTCCAGTGTTTGACCACCCTCTTGGTAGAGAAATGCTCCCTTTACAGCTGTCCTCCTCATTTCAGAGGTCTCTTGTGGCATAAAATTCTGATGTGGAAAAATTAAAAGCTGTTTTGTTTCCAAATTAGAGAATTCCCTGATTTTATGTCCTCGCCCCCTCCTCCCACAATGCTTTCCAGTGAGCTAAATCAAGCACTTCTGCATTTAGTATTACTTAAATATTTCTTTCATGTTCTCTCTCTCCTTACTGTAACAGTTGTTACGTTGTATGCCACCCTGGGTGAAGAGGCAGTAACCTACGGTCTCAATGAGTGTGGAGCATCGTATCTGGTCACTAGTGTAGAACTTCTTGAGAGCAAACTTAAGGTAATTTGGTACCAGCTTCACCTGCTTACAAGCAACCCTGTAATAATTTTACAGTGCAGTCAGTACTGAAAATTTCATTTCTTTTCTATAGACTGCATTGCCACAAGTCTCCTGTCTTAAACATATCATTTATGTGGACAAGAAGGCTATCAATAAATCGGAATACCCCGAAAATGTGGAGATTCATAGTATGCAGACAGTAGAAGAGCTGGGAACCAAACCAGAAAACTGTAAGTGAATCACTTCACAGAGACAAGCAATGTTAACAGTGAAATCAGACCTAGGTTGAGAGGGATGTGTAGCAGAAAAAAAACCACCCATGCAGGTCTCTTACACAAAGGCAGTGGCAGATTGCCAGTTCATCCTCTGGCTTCCTTTAAATAAACAGAAAATTTGTTTGACCTCTATTTATTGTCCTGCACCTTTGTTCAAGTGTCAGGTATTTCAGGATAAAACTTTAACTTCTAAACCATAACCAGAATAATTTAATTTTAAGACTCCACCTTTGTTTGAGGAATTGAAATAGAATCCAGTGCAGTGTTCCATTTTCTGCTACTCTTACCTTTTATTCATCTTATTTTCACTATTTTTCCTAAGAAAAAAGGAGAAAGCACTTGAGGCTTTGTTTTGCTTGCTGGCTTAGAAATTTTTTTTCTTTTTTTCTTAACTAATCTATAGCTAAAAAGCACCTTGGGCTAGAGGGATAACCATTACATCCCTTGCTTCATTGGGCAGCCAGGAGTAACTGTAAACATCTGCTTTAAGGAAGGAAAAACCAACCTTGATCATCTCTTTTCCTGAACTCAGCAGTCTGTGCTTAGCCAGATCTCCTCTCTCTTGAATAAAAGAAGAGAGAAACTGGCAAAGGAGCTTTTTGCAGGGAAGCATGCATTCATTACAACTGTCTTTGATCAGCTTAAGGTACAAATACAAACCAGCAGTTACCTTGAGAGGTGATGTTTTGGGGTTTTTTCCCCCCTAAAAACCCTGCTTCCCTTGCAGACACTTCTGCTGCCTCTCTAGCTGTGAAAGCCATGAAAGCTAATAATTTTCATCCTAAGAATAAATGCCAAGGGATTAAAACAAAAATGAAAAAAGTCAAGTGTTGTAAGCTTACTGCTTTTTCACTAACAGCTTACCTGTTCAAAAAAAAAAAAAAAAAAAAAAAAGTAGTCTTAGCTCTACAACCTCGGCTTTGGAAGAGTGATTGACAGAAAAGCTGACTTGCAGCTTTTTTGGGGTGTTGGTTTTTTTGTTTGTTTCTCAACCTGTTGTTTTTCTCCAGTACTGTATTTCTCCCCTTCACTGCCCTTGACAGGCTTACTTGGTCTTCAGAAGGCTTTTTCTATGAAATTTTCAGTCAGCTATAAGACATAATGGCAAAAGTATCACCCAGATTGTGTAGACACCCAAATACTTGTCATTCCTTTCAAAATCTGCCTTCCCTCTTAAAACCAGACGACTACTCCCTTCATCACTGACTTCTGCATCCACCACTGACCACGTAGTAGCACATCGTGCTTGCCTTTGCTGAAGCACCTGTTTCACACTGGTTGATTACAGACATTTTCACATTGCTTAATTACAGAAATAACAATTTATAAAGTAGATAAGAATCAATAACAATTTTTCTCCTGCGTTTTGTAGCAAGCATTCCACCAAGCAGACCTGTTCCTACAGACTTGGCTTTAGTAATGTACACCAGTGGCTCTACTGGGAGACCTAAAGGAGTGATGATGATGCATAAAAACTTAATAGCTGGAATGACAGGACAGTGCGAAAGAATACCTGGATTGGGGTAAGAAACACTTGTGTATCGAGAGATAAAACAGAATCTCCAAAACTCTGTTTCTGCAAATTTATAGAAAGTCTGTTGCTGGCATTGGGTGTTAACAAATGTCTTCATTTTATTCTGAGCAAACTAATCTTCAATTTATAAGAAATATATCTTGTGTTTGTGAACTTATCCTTTTGTTTGAAAAGGACGCCCTTCTAGCGCTTGTCTCGCATTCTACTTTTTTCTTTATTATTATTATTACCCTTAGCTTTAGGTCTGTGCATCTTTGCACTCCTGTGCATCAGAAGATGCCACCAGATAAAGAGAATCCTCATCTAGTCAAACCTGAAAAATTGTTTTAGATGTTTTCAGGCGGCTAGAATCACTTTAGGAAGTATATGTCAGAGCCTACCACTTCCATTGATCTAGAGACACCACTGTTGGATGGCTAATGCACATGCTGCAGAATCTGCTCAAGTATACTTCACTGAATGAGCAGAAAAGTAATAAATTGTGCACTGACAATATTAAAACCAATTGCAAATTCCCTCACATTAATATTTTGAGGAAATTTTTCACGAATTTGGGTGTGTTTGTCACTGCATTCACGAAAGGCTTATCAGCTGAAATAAGCTATGTTGCTAAACTCCTTTTGTGATAGGATATAAAACCAGTTGTAACAGAAGCTTTCAGCATCAAGTGAAGTGGCAGCTCTGAGTTTCTTGCTGAGAAATCTCTAAGAAATTATTTCCTGAAATAAGCCTCAGTACTTCAGTGATCAGCTCTCTTTCTACTAAACTATTTTAGAAGGAGATGCTATGATGACTGTCAAGGATTTGTAAATCATTGGTGATTATTTTAAAATATAGCGACTTCATCCTTAATTTGGTACCTGGGATGAAGTATTCCACAAGGAGAGGAAAGAGCAGTGGAGCGCTAAGGAATCTTTGAGTATCCTAGAAAACAAAGCAAATCCTGTAATTCATACTGATTTCAGTAAGGTAGGATTTTCCCCATTTTGTTTATAAACTGTGGTTTGAAATCGCACCCTTCTTGTATTGCAGAAGAATTAGCCTCATTTCTGATCCAACTCTTTCAAAAAGTAATAACTAAGCACACAATAAAACTGTTAAACAGTATTTTCAGTCCACTCGTGTATCATTGTTAATTAGATAATCCTTTCCTTTCCTAGGCCCAAGGATACTTACGTTGGTTATTTGCCTCTGGCCCATGTATTAGAATTGACAGCAGAAATTTCTTGCATCACTCACGGCTGCAGGATTGGCTACTCCTCTCCACTCACACTATCGGATCAGGTGAGGGGGGCGGGGAGGCTTACATTTGCTTTGGCAGTCTGCATTCTTCTTGCTCAGCTATCCTCTTTCATTAAAGAAATGCTGATGCATATGGCACACTTCAGAAATGTAATGTTGGGTTTTTTTTTCAGAAAATTATGCAAATTAACATTCCTGGTGAACTGTAGCAGCAGGTCATACCATATAAATTTTATTAAAACCTTTACTTTTATGATACTTAGGAAATCTAAAAGAAAACCTAATAAATGCTTATAGCATTATCCACTGGATATCAAGATAAGAACAGCTGTTAATATGATTAGCTGAATGTAAGACTCTCTAGAGTGATTTTAAGTTTTCGGTCTCACTTTATCAGTTCTTTATCCAGTTATTGTAGATCTTCTATTTAGCCCTTTGCCTTTTTCCATTTAACAATTAAGATAAATAAGAGCAAATTAAGGCAGAAAAGAATGCTTCTGTATGTTTTGCTGGTATAGAGATTGCATCAGGCAAAAAACTCCTGGAGGAAGACAGAGGAGAAAGCAAGTGCTAGAGGGAGGAAGTAAGAGAAAGATATACAAAGTGGACTTAACCGGGCTGGGCTTGTAAAACATCTAGTATTTTGGTTGATATTGTTGTTAATCATTACTTTCTCCATGACAATGGAAAAAAAAAATTTTGCGCAGGAAGTGGTTTTTTTGGAGGGACAGGGGAAGAGATTTAAACAAATTACGTGCTAATATATCTCCCTCTTTTTTTAGTCCTTTTCTAAAGAGCTCCTTGGTTTTCAGCTTCATAAATTGACATTTTTTCTTTATTACAGTCAAGTAAAATTAAGAAGGGAAGCAAAGGAGACTGTACTGCACTTAAGCCTACACTGATGGCAGCTGTGCCTGTAAGTATGCAGAAGCAGATATGTTTAGCAAAAAAATGATGCTTTCTATCTTGTTCATGCTAGGAAAATCTATTTACTAACATTTTTTCTCTTCATGTATAAGTAATTGTCACTAACTGGAAAAAAGCAGAGTATAGAAATTCCAGTTGTCATGGCTTGAACCGAGTACTGATGCTGCAGATGAGCACAAGAATATACATATGCTAAAGCCAAGACCCTTTTTGATCCAAAACCGAAAATGTGTTTTAATAGTTACAAGTGATGTTTTACTGGGCTACTGATACAACAATAGGATAGAGAAAATCTTTGACATTCACAGTCTGAAACTCCTTTTTGCATAGGGAGAAAGCAGGGTGGCTTTGGCTATGATGGACACTTTACGATATGAGCATTTGGCTGAGTTACAGAACTTAGCAAGTTAAGCTGTGCTGCCATAGTTGTTGGGGTGTTCGATCTCAGCTGCTTGTCTCCAAGGTAACACTTAGGCTAAGTCTCTCTTGCTGTTCTTAGGGTAAGCAGGCCATGCTTAATCTCCTCTTATAAGAAAAGATGATCAGGAGACTATAACTCCCATTGCTTCTGTAGCTTACGTTGGTCTTTGGGTTCTGCATTCCACAAGGTCTTAGCGCTATCTGAAAAATACACAAGTGTTTGTGTCTTTCTAATGGAAGAACCTTCCTCATATGTCCTGGAATCACATGTGCTTCTCTATGATCATATCGTATCTGTGGCTCATAAGACTGGTAGCACCAGCTTTTGCCACATGGTGGTGGTGGGTGAGTAGGAGGATTTAATCTCATTTAAGAATAGTGAGTTTTGGTTGGATTTGGTTGTTCTGCAGCATCGTTTGGGAAGAGCCAAGAGTTTTTAAATCAATTACTCACTTGTGTTTTTTGTTGTATAAAATAATAGTCATGTATATAGGCTTGGTCTTTTTCTTAATAATTAACTGAGTAAAAATTAATACATCTAAGAACCCCAGCTTTTTGGAAAAATATCCATTTAGATTTACTTCCTAGGGAAAATTCAAATGCTAGACTACTGGCAAAAACAGTGTAAATTTTAAATACGGCCATAATCCCTCTTGGAAGGACTATATTTCATGCATCTGCAAAAAAAAAAAAAGTCCATGCAGACAGCTGCATATGAATGAACTGCAGAACACTGATAATGCTGAACCCCACCTAAATGTCTTGATTCTACGGACTTACTATCACAAAGAAGTTAACAGAGAAAAAAATAAAATTGAAACTGATGATCCATTTTCAGTTGATAGCATACAGGATCTAGAGCTCAGTAGTCTACAGCAAAGAGGAAAAACCTTCAGAAAGCCCTAGTAGGAACAACACTTATGTAACATCATCTAATAAATATTTCTTTCCCTAGAACTATTGTCATGTTTTTATCGTCAGAATATCATAATATCACCAGTGATTAGAAAGTATAAGGAATGAAATGGAAAGTAATTCTAACAGAATCTAGAGACACAAACATTTCTAAATATTTGATTCAATCAGAACATTGTAATAAGGGTTAATAGTTCCTTCCAGCCTTTGTAATTCTGAATACCTTGTCATGCCTCTCTGGTCTTTCCAAAAAACTACAATTAATTCTGCTTTAAGATATTTGTCTGGCTTTTGGAAGTATTAGACAATATTCTGCAGGTAAACTGCACTGAAAGTATGTACAGTTTTTCTGAAATTCTAGTTTGTCTGAATCCTAATCATGAAGATTTGAAGGAACTAATCAAAAACACTAATGAGAGTGGTTTCTAATAAGACTTTAATGTTTTGATCTCTGATATTTCAAAGTACATCATTTTCATAGCTTCCTTTTCAATTTTAATTTGACTTTTGTTAGAAAGCACGTAAATACTTAAAAGCATCGTGCTCTGTAACAAACTTGAAGGAGCCGATCCTTAAACTTCTGTTAAATACATCACCAGTCTGAGCATTATTTATTTTTAAGTTCTGTGTATTTTAGTGATCATAAGCTTATTATCTTAATGGAAATTAATTTCTTGTCTGTGACAGAATTGTGGTTTTTTGTCAGGTAACTAGAATTGCTGCAACCACATTGCTTTGAAAGTTGAAAAACTTCTCTTGGAAAAGGAAGTGGTGAAATGAAATCTCTTAGTTCATTCCCTTGTGCTTGCCAATTGCTGTGGATAAAGCACAGCATCAGGACTCCTAAGCGCGATAAATCTTGCATGGCATATACCAACCTTTAGCAAAGAGATTTAGCTAAACTTGAATTCAAAGTTTTCTAAATCAGTTTGTCACATTTTAAGTACAGGTTAAGGTGTAATCGATAACGTAAGCAATATAACTTAGCAAGGTTTATTACGCTATGGCATGTTACCCAAAATTTGTAGCTATGTTGATAGAGAAGACATCTTCAGAGTGAGGGGTGGAAAGTATATTAAAAACGAATCTGAGGTTTAGAAAGCAGTTTGTAGAAAAACAAGTGGTACTATCAATTACTGCAGCATGCCTGAAGACCCACCATGGTTACCCAATTACTTGCCCTTGACTTACCTGTCTGCCTAATTCAAGGCAAGTTTTCTAATACAAGGTATATACTACAGCATGAGGGTTCTTTCTCTCGTGATACTGGTGTGAGGAGAAAAAAGTGAATGAATGGAGAAAAGYAAGGCTAAGTCACTAGTTTTCTACTGCATTTTCGATACTTCATTCCACTCATTTCAAATAGCTCCAAGCTGCAATGGTCTATAAATTGACTAATTGATCACACATTAAAAGCATTACAGTATAGCATTGCCTAACCAACGATGCAGACATGTTCACTCTTACTGTATTATCCGTTTTAAAGGAAGAATAATAGGGGTTTTATTTTATTTTTAACATGGAATTTAATTTACACGTGCTAGTCTATTCTACGTGGTAATTTTCCTTCCTCTTTTTAACACTTTGTAGGAAATAATGGACAGAATTTATAAAAATGTTATGAGTAAAGTTCAAGAGATGAACTATGTTCAGAGAACTCTGTTCAAGATAGGCTATGACTACAAATTGGAACAAATCAAGAGGGGATACGATGCACCTCTGTGTAATGTGTAAGTATAATTCACAGTCCAAGTGTACCTTTTTCCTTGTGATTTGTTAAGACAGTTTAAAAGAGTAATCATCTAAGCTATCTGACATCAGACAATTCTCATCCAACATGTAAATATCATCTGATGACTAACTGAAATAATCCAAGTTCTTACTGGGAACGGGTAAGATTTAATGGTAGGAATGACTAATCTTCAGAACAGATGACTAGTTAGTTTTCATTGGATTGCCTTTTTTTGTAATAAAATTGGAATGTTTGTTTAGTTAAGTTACAGGAATTCTGCCATCTTCAAGTGTTACACAAGAAGTAACGTTTTTAATTATCCCTGCTGTCCAGTAAAATCTGTTAACAATGAAGTTATTTTTAAGGTGTTCCAGATAGGAAGGAAGAAGAAGGTTTGTGTCTTTTTCTTTTTATAAAAGTGAGCTGAGTGATTTTTAATGCTTTTTTCCTTCTTTCAAGACTATTGTTTAAAAAAGTAAAGGCACTACTGGGAGGGAATGTCCGTATGATGCTTTCTGGAGGAGCACCACTCTCGCCTCAAACACAAAGATTCATGAATATCTGTTTTTGCTGTCCTGTTGGTCAAGGCTATGGACTAACAGAAACATGTGGAGCTGGAACAATTACAGAAGGTAGTTAAATGCTTCTGGAAATACATCATTTAAGATATAGATATATATATGAGGGTTTGGTGGGGTTTTTTTGGAAAGTCAAAATAGCTGTAGTTCTTAACAGCACTAAAGTAACTTTGAGATAAGCTACTGCCTTATTTATGGTTTGAGTTTATATTTCAAATGACAAAAATCTCTGTATTATTCTTTGTTCTCTCCCCAAGCTGCTGATTACAGCACTGGCAGAGTTGGAGCACCTCTTATTTGTTGTGAAATAAAATTGAGAGACTGGCAAGAAGGTGAGAGTATTAAATGTTTTGATTTCAGAGTAACTAATTTAACCACTGCTCAGCTGGTTTCCTTGCTTATCTGCTTAGCTAGGTGTAGCCTATGAAGTAATTGTTCCTTATCTTTTATAATAGTCAATAATTTGTGTGCATTAACTTCAGCTTCAAGTTTCAAAATATTTTCTTGGCAGCAGAATATATAAGTTAAAAATAATTATGTGGGTATTTTCTTGTTTTTCAGGGGGCTATACTAATAAAGACAAGCCTAATCCTAGAGGAGAAATTATAATTGGTGGGCCTAATGTCTCAATGGGATATTTTAAAAATGAAGAGAAGACAACAGAAGAGTTCGTCATTGATGAGAACGGTCAGAGATGGTTTTGTACAGGAGATATAGGGGAATTTCATCCGGACGGGTGTCTGCAAATCATAGGTTGGTTTCAATTTTTGCTATCTTAATCTTAATTACAAGATCTTGACTAAACATAATTATAAGCCTGCTGTTAATCCTCTTGGCTTTGCCAGGGCTAATCTACTTAAGGTTACCTGCTTGCAGAATCACAGTGTAGAACACATTCCCAAAAGTCCTCACAGCTGTASGAAAATTTTGGAAGTGATGCTGTTTCCTGTGACATTATCACTATCTAAATTTAGCACATGGACTTTAAAGAATAAGTGTAAGGTTAATTTTTGGTATTAATGACAAAGCTTTAAAATCAGAGTCCCCATCACTATCATACAAGTTGTGTGACAAGAAGCGTAGTGCTAGATAAACTTTCTTACAGAAATCTTTATAAAGTTGGCAGAATATGTACATGCTATTAGCCGCTTTAAAATTTTAATTATAATTTTAATTCATGTTTATTAAGAATCTTGCATAGCATTGCACAAAATACATATATAGTGGCTTTGCAAATGAGTCTGTGGAAATGCAAAAGTTTAAATAGAAACTTTCCACCCCCCACCCTTTCCCCCTTGACTCCTAGATCGCAAGAAAGACTTGGTAAAGCTACAAGCAGGAGAATATGTATCTCTGGGCAAAGTAGAGGCAGCACTGAAGAACTGTCCATTGATTGACAATATCTGTGCTTATGCCAAAAGGTAAGAGTGGTATTAGTTTAGAAGCTCCTTTTAGGGTAAACATGAAATACAGGCTCTGACCCACTTCTCTGACAATATACTATAGTTTTCCACGGTTTCCATTGAACAACCCCCCCTGCCAGAGTGCAAGTTATAAATAGTATCTCTGAAGTAGAGAGTAGGTGCCCAGATTCCCTAAAAGCTGAAGAAATGACCTATGTTTTCCTGTTGGCATTTCCCCGATCCTAATACAAACCAGTCCCATCCCATCCCTTCCCCAAACAGGTATAATTACATTTGGAATGTGTTTCGGCTTTCTGTCAGAATACCAGAGAAAAGTCAATCTGGACACTTTGCACCTGATCCAAAGCTCCCCCCTGAGTTTTGGAAATAGTCCTGGTCTCTCCTCTCCCTCCCCTCAACACACTACACAAAGGGAAACTGAAGAGAACTAGCTAAACACCAGATGTAGCTGGGAAGCTAAACTGAGATGTGCATTTGTGAAATTACAGCAAAGAATGATACCTATCAAACCTAACATTGTAAAACAACTTAGAATACCTTTGATAAGTTATCAGTTGTGAAGACAATGTACAAGAAGGATTCTGTATGGGGGAATAACTACACTTCAGAAAGCACTGTGGATCTGTGTGTCTAACAGCAAGTAAGCATTTTACTCCCTGAAACGGAAACCTCAACTGTTTGTATCTTTTTTCCTTCCTTCTCTTGCCATTCTGTGGTAGCGACCAGTCTTATGTGATCAGTTTTGTGGTTCCTAATCAGAAGAAGCTGACGGCATTAGCTGAGCAGAAAGGCATCAGTGGAAGCTGGGTAGATATTTGTAACAATCCTACAATGGAAGCCGAAATACTGCGAGAGATTAAAGAAGTGGCAAACAAGAGTAAGTAAAGCAGCGTRTTGTGCTAGCCAGTCGCATGGTGCTTGTCCAGCAAGAATTTTCAGTTATCCTCACTAACTGCTCTTCCTTCTTCTTGTTGTCTCTGTGTCTGCCAAAATGTAATAGTTTAATCAGAGGCAAAGACCACATCAAATTGTTGCCTATTATCCCAGGAATTGACATACTTTTTAGTTGTATTGAGCACTTTTTTTTGGTTTTGTTTTCTAAAAAATCTGAGATTTTTTTCAACTAACTTCTATAGACAGGTTGCTTGTCTAATACAGTTAAAATAAGGCCCAAAAGAGCTGACAATTTGGAAGGAAAGGTACCAGACATTTGCTGGTAAGAAAACTAGTTAAGCAAGAGATTTCAAAGCTTTTTTCCCCATGCAACTTTGTTCCCTACAGCTTTGAACAACCATGATCCTTGTGGTGATAACGGCTTAGAAGCCTGCAATTCCTTGCTGTGGTACTGAATGATCAAAAGCCTCATCAATCCTTTACTGGGCCAAAAAATTAACAAGCTAACTGGGGAAATGGTCTCTAAAGCACCTGGCACCTCATACAAGGAAGTAGTAAAACTGGACTTAAGCACACGCTAAGCACTGCCTCTCGAACTTTAGAGAGAAGAATCTGCCTTTTGAAACCGAGAAAACAAGAATGAAAGGCACTGTTAAGTCTTGCCTTTAAAAAAAATAAATCAATCCGTAGATCCCAGACTTGAGTTTAAACATTTTAATCCGTGTTTTTCTATCATGAACGAGGCAAATTGCTATCCATATAGCTTTGTTTATTCAAAATCTTTGCTTATACATTCTTTCTACCTTCTAGATAGTAATCTACCATTGAGGTACAACTAATTTATTCGAAACTTTTTTCCAAAACTATTTTGAAGAGATCGTTCTCACTTTTAGCGGGACATAATGCATCTTCCTCACGAGCAGGCATATATCTAAATAAGATGAAACAGTACATTACGATACCAGTTTGAAGTTAGAGAGACAGAAGCGCTCCTGGGGACAGACCTACCGCAGAGATCCCAACTGTCCGACATTTTCTGCCACCTAGAGGCCACGCTGCCACGAGTTGTCCTAGAAATGCAGCTACAAGGCTACATAGGTGGGATCCTATTAAAGGCCTATATGCAGGAGCTGACAGCAAAGTCCAAGTATTGCACCCATGCGGCAGCTCCCTGCCCTGTTCCTGATGTCCCTGGCCTTCTCCCTGAGGAGGCTGCCTACCTCCTCTTACCCCTCTTTGGCCTGTCGCCTGGGCAAGAGAGAGAAGCAGCTTTGGTTGCGATGAGGCTATGCATGTGCCAAGCCACTGCTTCCAGCTGAACGGAAAATAAGTGACTAATGTAACAAAAATACAGAGAAGTCCCTTTATTTTGAACTCTAAACAAACTCTTAGGAAGGAAGAATTTGGGAAGGACGCATTCAACCATGGAAAGTTTAGAAGTACTTGATTATAATTTAAATATGAAGCACATCCAACTAGTCTGAGTTAATGTAGTTATTACTACATTCCTATAAAAAAGATACAACTCTAGATTTCTTGTGACAGTAGTCTCAGATCTTCAGGCTACACACTCATTTGTTGCAAGCTTCAGATTTTACACTGTTACATCCAATACAAGCTATAAGTACAATGTGTTATTAGAATATTTGCACACTAACCAGCACTCAGCATTGGTACAAGATTAAATTTGCTTGTGGCCCTTCTGTTAAGGTTACTTCACTAAGTAGGACACCACATTATACAAGCTACAGGGCGCTCACCTTAGATTTTTAGGTATCATGAATTAGTATTTCATTTGGCTATGTAGTCATAATCACGCTTTTGTTTCTTCTTGTCTCTGCAGTGAAATTAGAAAGGTTTGAAATACCCATCAAAGTACGGTTAAGCCCTGAACCATGGACCCCAGAGACTGGGTTAGTAACAGATGCTTTCAAGCTGAAAAGGAAAGAACTGAAAAACCATTACCTCAACGACATCGAAAGAATGTATGGAGGCAAATGAGCGAGTTATGTTGACTAGATGGTTCCTTCTCATGCCTCAGTTTTGGATGTCTGTGTATATTGTAGATATCACACATTCAGAAAACATACCAAATGGATGAATGTCTCTATAATCTCTATGGAGTACAACAGAGAATATCTTAGACTCCAAATTCTTAATTATTAGCAGATTAGACACTGATGGTCTTCATAGAGTTTCATGTGATCATCTCCATTTTTGAGACAGACATCATTATGTGAAGCAGTATGACCAGGTAATTTTATTATTATCGTTTCTCTAGGATATTCAGACTGCTTGCAACTTCTCTTTAATTCATTCTGAAGTCTGGCCTGTAATTCAAAGAGAAAAATTAATGTAATTGTGATGATTCTTCTGTCATAGTAAGATACTTAGCGAGGGAGGAAAAATGGAGTATTTAAAATCTACCCTTCTCCATGTAAAAACAAAAACAAGATGACAACATTAGTCAAGAACTTGCTAGAGATCACTAATAATGCACTGGCTTGAGAATGGATGGATTCTTCTGCACATCAGTTAGCATCTTGAATATTTACAGTGCCTAAAAAAGAATCTAAAGTACACTTACTGAAATAAAGGTGAACTGAAAAGCTTTCTAAAAACAAGTTATTTGAAATTTCCTTCAAGAGCGTTGACTATTTCAACTTCCAACTCACCAAATATGTTTTTACTTGCCACTGTATTTTAATTCAAGCAGAGCTTTCCACTAGGACACACAGCATAAAAGAAAACAAAGACTTGCACTGCTACAGGAGATACTGATGAGAAATCATCACCTGAATGCAGAATGTGAAACTTCCATCTTGACTGGCAAACAACAGTGAAATTGATGGGCAGCTGTCTCTAAGCAGATTTGAAACTCAAAGGAGTTTTGGTTTTTGGTTTGTGTTGTTTGTTTTGTGTGTGGTGGTTTGTGGTTTTTTTAGGGGTGGTTGGTGGTTTTGTTTTTAAGGCACTGATCCTCTGGACCTTCACATACATGTGAGTAATGGTACAGGTTACCTGTATGTAATTTAGAGGATCAGGGTCTAAATGTCTGTATTCACTTTATGGAAAGGTATTTCTGTTCACCTTTTAAATATGGTAAGCATAACAAGGCAACCAGAAACCAACAGTAGTTTCCCCATGTAGTCTTGTTTTACTTACGGAAAAGTAGTCTGTGGCCAGGGAATCTTTGTTTTATGGAACTTGTAAAAAGGGACAAATCACTCTTTACAGAAATTCATTATAAAAATCTTCTCTTATTAACTGGAAGTCATAGATGTGAAGAAGTGGGAAGATATAATAATAGTTCATCATTTTGTGTGCAGAATCCTGTACTGTGTCTTCTTTTGAATTGTAACTGAGCTCCTGCGTCCCTGCTAGCTCTTCACACTTGAACCGTAAATGCTGTAAAAAGTGGAGGCTCTTGATACTGTTCTACTTTGCACTTTCTTAATCATTTTATATATGTTGCCTACATTTTGTACAGCTGTGGCCCTCAACTGCTATATATTACAAATTCATTTTAAAGTATTCATAGTTTTCTATTCATAATATTTGTGTTGTGTATATGATGGTTGAAAAGAAAAATTATTTGGTATTGTCACTGTACAGAAAGTAAAAGATTTTGTACAATGCTTCTCTTGAACACATTAGCTTGCAATTTCAGGTCAAGTTTTTCCTTTATCGCGTGTATGTGTATTCTTCTTTTTTCCCCGTTCAAACAGATTTGGGCAAAAATAAATCATGGCTATATGCTATGATAACCTAACTAAACCATCCCTTCTCCTTGGGACCAACCTCAAACTTCCCCATGCATAACTTCCTCTGACCAGTCCAGAACACTGCCAGCTCATCTTCCAAGAACCCCGAGGGGAAAGGGAAAAAGAAAATCTGGTATATAAAGCTGACTGTATCTAGTTGTGCATGGAACTACAACAGTCACTAAAAGGAACGAGGAAATAGCTTTTCAAAAAAAGAAATTTTTTTTTTTTAAGACACATGCAGTTGGTTTGTAACAACAGGAAATACTTCCCATATCAGTAGCAACTTTTTAAATGACTCGGTCCTGGAGCCATGTTACCAATTTTTCCATGTTTAAAATTAGTCACTATTAAATAGCCTTTAGTCAGCCTGTTAGCATCACCAAAGTTAAATACATGTAAGAAAGTTACTTGCACATGAGTCTGGCAGCAGGTTGTATGATTTGTTTTTAAACCATGAATGTATTTATATGAAATGTATTTTATCTAGACTGCAGGTATCTTCTGTGTCTTGGTTGACTAAGGATTGCTATTTTCAATATATATATATATATACACACATACACAATGTTGAGACTTCAAAAGTGGAATACAATTTAAATGGTTCAACAAGTTTGTGTTGTGCAATATATAAAGAGCTTTCAGAAGTTGTCTGTAGTTACTGTTCAGCGCCTCACATTCTCTCTGAAACTGAGCATACCTTAGAAAAATCTCAAAAGCAGCAGCAATGAGCACATACTACAGATGTTGAAAACAAAGCCTAGAGTGGGCCTAGTTTTTCTTTTAGAATCATAGAATCATTAGGGCTGGAAAAGACGTTTAAGATCGAGTCCAACTGTTAACCCAGCACCCATGCCCACTAAACCATGTCCTGAAGTACCACATCCACACGTTTTTTTGAATGTCTCCAGTGTTGGTGACTCCACCACTTCCCTGGGCAGCCTGTTCCAATGCCTGACTACCCTTTCGGTGAAGAATTTTTTTTCCTAATATCCAATCTAAACCTCCCCTGGCACAACTTGAGGCCATTTGCTCTTGTCCTGTCACTTCTTACCTGGGAGAAGAGACCAACACCGGCCTCTCTACAGCCTCCTTTCAGGTAGTTGTAGAGAGCGATAAGGTCTCCCCTCAGCCTCCTCTTCTCCAGGCTAAACAACCCCAGC